>CM040177.1:31091742-31531742 GCA_022606695.1 Vaccinium macrocarpon
AGCGATTTTGTTCATTGCATCATCTCCTAGTGCTCAATAGACAGCCTTTTACTTTTATTGACTTAAACATAATCCTAATTAACTATTCATATGTATAGCGACCCAAACCTAAGTCCCGAAGCACCGGTGTGGTGGTGTGCCTACATGTAGTTGTGTGCTACGAGGCTAAGCATGATATCATACTTGCACCCCATTTTTTTTGTACCCAAATAAGAATAAGGGACTTAAATGGCCTGGATCCTCTAAAACGTAATAAAACCGCGTCGTTTCCGTAAGTGTGTTTGTCAAAGTACCAAAAATGGCGTGGGTATTTTATTTTCACGTGCCACCTTTTGTCTTAAGGTACTCATATACTTTTGACAAGGTAAAATGTAAATAAGGCACAAGAAATGCTTATTGCTGCATTTCCGTACATGTAAGTATTAAATGCTGATATCCCTCTGAGGAATAATGAATTTATCTTGTTTGTCTGTTAGCACATTTATATATAATATTATAATTTAATTTATTCGCTCCAATTTTATAGTTTTACGGTACCGCTTAATATTTTTCTCAAAGCTGTTATATTTTATAATCTACAAATGCTTCGCGTGATTTCAACACTTTGTTTTTATTAGATTAAATTAAGATTTGTCAAACAAGATCCATATTACACGAAATGGTTACCGACTGAAAGATTTAATTATTTTATCCTGCTAAAATAGAAAGAGAGATTATAAAATCTGGGACGGAGGTATGCAGTGGTCACGTGGTGGCTACTTGAATTGTATAGTATCGGCCCTTATTTATTTAGGTATGTATATTTTTTCAAATTATGTTTTTCAATGTATAAATGGTTACTTTTGAAAATTTAGTTTAATGTCAAAATTATTGTGTTATCTATATATCAATAAGTTATAAATATTATGTAAGATGGAAAATATAAGCAATTTTTTCTCTGGTGTGTTTTGGCTATGGAAAGGTATAAAATTGGATGGAGGTGGTATATAAGATAATAAGAACCTTCCTGTGAATTTTTTTTGTACTCCTATCGTCATACATGTGCTAATCAAATGACATGGATTGGTGATTATAGTAGTTAAATACCGAAGCACAAAAAAATTATAATTTCTTGCCCCTTTTATAGGCTTTTTCAGCACACATATTTGTAACCTGAATCCAATTATGTGGTATAAATATTTTTGTAAATCTGATCCTTGTAGTACTACTGAAAAATACCTTATTTTCACCCTCATGTTAAATACCTCATGATGTTTCTCCTACAAACAAAATTTCTGTTTTGATAATTCCAAAATGTAAAACTAATTCCTAGAAACCCAATGTAGGTCTAATATTACAACAGAAAGTTGTATACTTTGAAAAATACGGCAATTTTTTTTTATTTTATATTTTTTTTTGGTTCAACTGGCCGTGTATTGTTTGTGTTTTAAATTTTTTAATAAGACTTCGCTCTATTTCCATTTCCAGCCCAGCCAAAGCTTGCAGCTATCTACACCAAGCATTAGCGAAATACCGCAGTTGTGATTTTTCTATAACTCACCTCCGGGAGAGGCTACAATTAAACTCAAATGCAGGCCGCCAAAATTTCAAACCTAAAATGTGAGCAGGCTTATAACTGTCCTTATTTCATGGGATTTAGCCTATCTCTGCCATATGAATGTTTCTTAAAAGTTTATACTTCCATCCCAAATTTTATCCACTTGCACTACTACAACACATCAAAAATTCGCTTATATTTTCAAACGTATTACTTTATATATTCAATACATCACAAGCTGACAAGCTTCTCACTAATTTTCTTAAACAAAATTTTTTAAATTGTAAATAAACATTGTACATCAAAATATATGAAATGAATATGCATGTACGTAAAGAGTATAGTTGTCTGCTGAGTAGAAAATCTTGCTGTGATTGAAGCATAGGAATTGTGCAAACTAAATGGGTCCCTATGAGGCAAGTGGACCTCCATGTGTTTCCTTGCAATATAGAATTTAAAATGTGATTTTATGGTCCTACACATGTTTCGTATATTGCCAAAGCTATCCTTTTTCACTAATTTTATATAAGAATTACGTATGGTTTACTCTTTACAATGCTAAGTGCAAAGTATGGCCTATGTGGAGAGCATGTATGTACAATGTATTTCTTTTTAGGTAGCTAGTATGAAAAGTTTCTATCTTTTTGGGTTTTTACTTATTTTTCATCACAAATTGAAAGTAATTATATAATTTGTGTCGTTTCACCAATGTGCTGGAGAAGTCCGGGCGAAACGTTAACGCGTAGCGTGATTTGCAAATCAATATATATACACATTTTCTCTCAATAATCAATTACATTGTCCCATTTTTTATTTGAGTTAATTTTATAAACTATTTATCTTGATAAAAGAATTTGTAAAGTAAAATTTATGATTTCAAAAATTAAGAAATCACTTGAAAAAGACCAGATTTTGAGTCTCTTTTTTAAGCATATTTTCAATTTCTTGGTCCATAATTATGTACTTTTTTAATTTTCGTTTGTTGAGAAAAATTTCTTGATTGGTAAATCATGATGAACAAGTAGTGTTAGGTAAATACCGCTTTCCGCCCAAATTTTAATGTTTTACAATTTTTAAAATCTTATTTAGTCGCATCGAAATTATCAAACTTGTATCTATATCGCATTACAGGTAATATTATAGATTTGAAAATATAAATAATTTTTTGAGTGTATTAGAATAGTGAAAGTTTTACAAGAAATGAGTATTAATTTTAAGAAGTGGAAATAAAACCTATAATTTTAAGTTTAGGTGTGTCAAACCTGAAAAATAAATTGCTTTATTAGATGTAGGTGTTTGTGCTCAGCTGCTTTTTCATTTTTAGCTTTTTTGGGGCTTTTTAGATTGTAAATGGCATGTATGGAAGGTTTTACTGGCTTTTGCAGGAAGCGTAAGAAATATGCGTAAAATATTATGTTTTTGTTAAATTGTTAGGTGTGAAAATGAGTCAAATTTTTTTTCATCTCTACTTTTTTGATTTCTTTGTTCTGATCTCATGCTCAGACGCCATGGCTTTTTACCGCTGTGATTTACAACTTTGTTATTTTAATATTTAAAATGATCCAAATTAAAACCTCTCAATACGAAAAGCATTACAAATTTTTATGACATGATCCGGGCTCTTGATCTCTCCTTCCTAATATCAAAGCCTATTTTCATTATTATAATACATTTTGATGTCCAAAACAAACTACAAACAAACTAAAATATTATAAAATGAGGTATGCAAACAACCTGTGTAATTTCATTCTAAATGAATTGTTTTTGTACAATTTTAAAATTCATGCACTAGTGGTTTTGTGCTGGTGCAATGACAGCAATATGTCAAATGACTGAATGTTTTCACAAAAGCAATCCACTTGTTGTACAAAAATAGCATTGTTATGACCATATTTTTACATCGCTAGAATGTCAAAAATTCAAAAATATTGATATACAATCTGCTTGGTGCCATGTATTCGTATTAATCTCTCAAAATTAGACCACATTGCCTATCTCATTTTTTTCTCAACGGCAACCAACCGGTTGAAATGATATATGTATACGTTAAGCATTTCTAAAAATTATTACTAAATTCATTCCAAGAATAGCATTGTCAAAAAATCTTGCATTAATTTATACAGTAACGAACTGATGAAATATTTTATTTATTATTACTATTATTCACATGTTGACTTTCTTAACTGCGATATTTATTCGCTAGTTACTATTGAGCTGTGATCCTAATCATTTTCCGCTCCTATAGTAATCATGCATAGTATAGTTATGTTCTAAACTATTTTTCCCTAGGACTTTATTTACTTCCCAACTAAACTCCAAAACTCATACACATCAAACTCACCTCATCACATCTATCCATCACTCTTTTGTTTAGTCATTTCGGGTCACCCATTTTATCTCATCCAATTAGAGCTTAACACACTCCCTAAACACTTTCCTCTAACCTCTGGCCAAGGCCTCCTCACCTCCCATTTGCCACCCTGAGTTTATGCCTAAAGATAAATCTTATATTGCCCTCCTATCGTTTGGGCGTGAAACAGCAGAGGGAAGAGAAAATGAGAGAGATGTGACCACCACGCCTCATTCTCGCCCTCCAGCACACGATCCACGCCACCCTCCTAGGTAAAGCCGCTTAGGCTGTTTCTAAACAAAATTGTGAGGGTATCGAAAAATTTCGGCTTTCGGTATAAGAATCACCTAAATCGCTGGAGTTTTTATGAGTTATAGCTAGTCCAAAGTTTTCCAAAGAAAAATTCTTTTCGCCATATTTTCCACAACTCATCAATTTTCTCACAAATTTATTTTCCCTCAAGTAAAGTGGGATTTCGGGTTTAGATTCCTTTCACTAAGATTGTGATCACTTCAAGCCCTTCTATCTATGTTCAAGAATCACTTAAAAGGCTGGAGAAATGACCACGCATTATGGCCCGAATTTCTCCTCGGGTCTAGTCAAACCAGTAAATTTCATCAACCTTTCCAATCTTCATTTTTTCTCTAGTATTGTTGGAGTAAGCGCTTTTAGGCTTAGACTTCTTTCTTATCAACGCTGAAGAGCACTTCAAGAACTTCGCTTACGCTAATCTCTGGAACAGGTTTGAACCTCGGAGCATCTAGCTCCAAAGGATTCTTTTCGCAATGGAATTCTTCTATTGCCACCAAAATACCACCTGAAAGTTTACCGTCGAAAGCTTTTCGTCTGACCAAAGGTAGAAACTCTTAGCCATTAACCCTAAGTATATTTTATCTTAGATTTGATATTAGTCAAATATCTCAATCTTAAATGAAATCAAATGTGAAATGGGTCGAGAAACCTACCTCAAATCAGATTATGCGTAGCGCGTAAGTGCTCCAGCATGGCTGGGAAATTTAATGAGTTTAAATACATGATGTATATGGTTGTTGTTTGGCTGATTATTCGCGTCCATTATGATTTTTTGCTGTCATAATTAAAAATCTTTTTTATGGGCTACATTTTACTTGTCATGTAATTTATCATTAAATTGTGAATGTTATGTAATCTATTTAGATTAGTAAAGTGAATTTTGTTAGTAAACTTGATTGGTACCTAGTTATGGCATGTTTATATTTATGATACTAGTAAATATATATCATCTATTATTGATACATAGTTTTGTACTACTAAATAAAGCTCTCCATTGACAAATTACTAATTGTTTCAGTGGGCATAGTTTTTTTACCTTTCAAAAAGTCCCAGCCCAATGAAGTAAACTAGATTTCACAGCCTTCTACACTTGGAATAAATACTTACATCTAATTTTATGAACTGCACGGCGACCCTTAAACCTTTTTACCCAAATCTCAGGGATTACCTTTCGGCATACCGTGAAGGACGCTGCAAAATACCTATGCGCCGCGTATTTCAGCGGATTTATTAAGGTTGCGTGAACTCTTTTGAAATGTCATTATCGCTTTTACTTTTCGTTAAGATGTTATTGCTTTTGCTTCGCTTGTGGTATTACATTATCAAGCAAATTGGTTAATTGTTAGAATACACCAGTTCTGCCGGGTGGATCGTGGCGCTTAAAATATAGATTTATAAGGTTAATGGAAAAAGTGAATTAGAATTCCATTATCAGTTACCCTGAATGGTAATAGCCAAGTATCACAGCAACATTTAAGTGTCAGCTGTGACTCAAACCTCAGGGATATGACAATATTGTGATTACTTCATTTGAATTCTCAGGCGCTAGGTAAAATGGATGTATTATAGATTGAGTCATGGTTATATAATCCACAGAGGCCGGAGCATGGTTACTTAGCTCTGTATACCTCGGCCTCGAAATTTCCATTCCCAGGAGGGGCTGCCTGACCCGCTGGGATTAAGTAGCAACTTATACCTTCCGCCTGCCCCACGTGGCAAGAAAGTGAGTATGTCATAGATTGGCCATAGTCCTTAGTGGTCATTTTGGGGAGGAAAGTTCTGTAGTGAGAACTTAGATGAATGTTAATGGACTAGTATCAAATCATTTGTGTTTATATTTTGTGCTTGCGATTAATTATTTACTTGTTCTTTTAATTACCGCCTTCAATCATATATATATATATATATATATATATATATATATATATATATATATATATATTAAAAATTTGTATGTTAAGTAAGGGTCAGTGGGTAAGAAGCTAGTTAATGAGTGATTATTCGCCGCGGTTAAAATTGCCACCTCATGATAGTCCATCACGTTGTTCTACACAACCTCATACAAGTGCTACCTTTGGAGATGAAAAGGGAAGCACTGCCAGCTTGGAGGTCTATGGAGCTAAGGAAGGCACAGCCAGAGTTTCCAATGTAATTAAGTACCAATTGAAAAGGAAGAAAATAACCCTAAAGATACCTAATAGTGAATAATTGTAAATTTAGCAAGGAGATTAATGTATTTTTACATGGTGGAATATTGTTGTAAAACTTTATTATTTCTCTTTTAATAAATTTAACGTAATTCCAAAAATTCGGTTGTTGTTACAGTGCATGGAGAGACGGCAATTTGAAGCAAAAATTTTGACTTGGATATGCGTGAGATTTGGCACTAGCTAAACTTGCTCTAATGGAGCATTCTCTGCACCACCTGTCCCTTTTTTAATCAAAACTACTTTTTTGTATTAGGTGGTGGGTGCTGCTAGTTTTGTACATTCCTCTTATAGCTAGCCTTTCAAATGGAAATGCAAAAATACTAACAGCATACTCTAGTCTCCGCTCCAATTCTATTTTGTCCTGTCTACCTTATTGGGATGTATATAATTGATAATAAGTTTCATATGTAAATATAGATATTGGTGAATATATCTAGATTAATCTAATTGAATTTATTGCATAACGTATCCAAGGCTTATATCTAGCTTTAGTATTTTGCTCCAAGTTAAAGATCTTAAAATTGATAATGTTTGCTGCAAAAGATGAAAATTAACTTTTTATATAAACCCAAAACTCAAAACCTTATTCCAAAAAGCTACCCTAAAAGCTGCTCTATTAATTTTTAAAACTCTCATCCAAAGAAAACTTTTCAAAATTGTAGAATCGATACTATAAAGTTCACAATCTCAATCTATAAATTGAGTAATAATCTTTGGCAACGCATGGGGTGACAACCATCCGCCCATCCCACTGCGTATGTAGATATTTACCGCAAAGCCGGCATAAATTTAAAAGTGGGCTTCACCTTCACCACAACAAAACCGGTGAAGGCCTAGTCATTTGGTATTTTTATCGCCCCGATTATTACATAGTTTATACAAGCACAACCATCAAATCACAACTTCCTCTGATACACGAGTCCACTACAATTTGCATGGGCCCTACACGTATGTGAGCCTACCGCTGAAGGCCAGACAAGTGTGACCCCTTGACTTTTGGCCTAAAATAACTCCAAGAAACAAAATACTCAGAAAGAACTATCCAACCAACACCGCTGGCACGTTGTTTCACCGGACGCTTCAATGCCTGGGCCAGAATCGCGAAACAAAAATACTAGGTATGCCACCATTCAACCAATTCACAACCTTCCACGTATACACAGTCCCCACACAATTATGAGGTAGGCTCATGTGTACACTGGCGGTTGTGGTTGAATGATTGTTGCACCAACATTTTGTAAATGTGTGGCACACTACATAGTCGCGTGAATGTGTCCCGGTAATTTGTCACTCTCGTACGACATGCTCTTAATGGTATTTTTAAGGCCTCCCATTTCTCTATTGACACTTTCTTTTTTGTCTTTTACATATAAAATAAAATGCAAGAGTATATTAACTCAACAATATTTTCTAAACTCACTCTTTTTCTCTCTGCCGCCTCATTCTCCTCCCTCTCCCAAATTTGTTCCTGGGGTGAGCACTCCTCCTCCCTTTCTCGGCCTCCCTCCCCTTTGAAGTTTTTGTTCCTCTTTGTCTCCTCTTTTCCTCATCTTCTCCTCCCCGTAGCTGCGGTTCTCACCTATCTCGTTTTTGTAACTTCTGCTCCTTTGTAACAAGAAGGCTCGACTTAAACCAAACCTATAGTTTATTTCATTTATCTACAAGCTTAGTTTGAATAAGTCTGTGACAATTTGGTGCAGATTTTTAGGAAGTTTGTTTCAAATTGTTTGTCGAAAGTCAAGTAGTGCCATAAAAATAGGTTTGATGGATATTTTCAGGGCTACAAGTTAAGTGATTAGTTGGAGAAATTCTAGAGTCTCTGTTGGAGTTTTTATTCACCTGCAGTAGGTACACTTGTCGTTTCATTTAAGTTCGTAAATTTATAAAATCTCTTTTCTTCCATTGTTTTCTTGTTGTTTTTTATATTCTGGTTTTGGGAAATTAAAGTTACTTCAACTTTAATTTCAAGGGTATCAGAAAGCTAGAATTATCCGGAAGGGTTTTTCTTGGTCTGCCTTCTTAGATTACCTATGCTAATCGGGCCCAACAATGAATGGGATTCAACCTTAGCTTCCCGAGGTTTGGGCCAAAACATTTCGACCAATCAGGTATCCATGAAGGCGCTTTGTTTATTTTCGTGAGCTATCCGGTGATTGTTGAGCCTGATATGCAGAGCCGTTGATCAAGTCATAGCAGCTAAAGACTTACTCAAGTCCGTAAGGATAGCTCGAGTAACAAATGCGTAGTTAAGCGACAAGAAGCCTTATTCTTCTTTACCGTCAGTAGATGAGATTGGTTCGGAAAAGATCCTTATGCAACTACCGCCAAAGAGTACCGAGATGCCGCTAAATCCCACAAAGGCTTATGAGTAGAAAATGTATTAAAACCCTTACGAGGTGAATTAATATCTTAAAATGAAAGATTCTCAATCTATATCCCACTATTTTCCTGTTCAACTGTCAATCAATTACGTTAACGGGTGAAAAGAAGTAGCATTTTATGTGTTATTGAAAAGATCAAGTGAGATCTTGGACAGCCTGGGTTTGATTATGTCATAAGCCGCACTGTGCCATGAGGGATCTTTCAAATCCATGTCAATCGAAGGTTCTGATGGGGTCATTATGTGCTCACGAAGTACATAATGAATCGAATCACCAACTCCGCTGAAAGCAAGCTTTTCAAAGAAGTGACTCTTTCCAAATAAAAAAGTAGTTCAAATGGCAGGAAGGATTAGCACACCAAGAAAAGATGATAAGAGTGTTGAATAAATTTGCAGGTGCCCCCTCTCAAAAGTAACTCGGGTCACAAAATTGAAATGGAAGGCAGGCGATAAGTCCAAATTTCTGTTTTCGCGAAGAATTATGGGCATTATCGCATCACAGTAGTGGTTAAATTGTCAAAGTTGAACGAACCCATAACTATGTTGAAAGTTCGACATACAAGAGAAAAAGAAAACTTTGTTGTTAGCTTGTAGCGCTCAAGAAAGAAAATGATCACAAGTGGTACTTGGATGCGGATGCAATAATCACATGTGGCAGCAAGGATTTTCTTGTAGACAAATCTGTCAGTGGGGAAGTGGAACTTCTGAAACAAAGCTAAAGTTCAATTCGGGCAAGGTAATATTCTCGCATAAATGCGATGGCTCCCATGAACATATCTACATTTTTTATGTTCCTAGTTTACACTGAATTTATCAAGGTGATAGGGCAAATCCTCGAAAAGGGACTTAAAATCATCATTGATAATGAGGTTTGCACTATTGAGAATCGGAAGAATGAATCGTTAAAGTTAAGATGACTAAAAATTGCATGTTTCCTTTACCTCTACAAACTAAATTGATTGATCTTTTTGCCTTGCTGTGTTATGGATACAAATTGGTTTGTGGCATTTTCGTTTTGGTCATCTAAATTTCAATGGATTAAGGTTGTTGGCAAAAGAAGTGAAATGGCGCTGTGTGGTCGCCTTTGTTGGGAGATATTTCAAATCAATTGTGTGATTCGCTTGTGTTCTCGGCAAGTCAAGATGTGGACTTTTCCGTGGAAAGTCACGAGAACACAAGAAATGCATTTGAAAGCTATGCACTCGCATATTTCATACCCAATGGGAGACTATATCTCATGGGAGGTAATCATTTTCTTACTTTCTACCCATGACTACAAAGTAGGGAGAACTTGGGTCTATTTTTAAAGCAAAAATCTGAAACTTTGAGATAAGGAAGAGTTCCAAAGTCTATGTGGAAAAGCAATGTGGTCGTAAGTTTGAAAGATGCTTGCATCTGGATGGAAGCATTTAGAGTACACCTCTAATGAGTTTTCTATTTTGTAAAATTCATGGAATTAAGTATCAAATCATAGTTATTCACCCCAACAAAATGGGGTTGCCGAGAGAAAGAACCCAACGATCGCGAAAATGGTATGTCGCAAGATAAAGTTGTGTTGAAAAAATTGCCCAAATTGTTTCAAAGTAAGCCATGTCTTCATGTCAAGCTTATATTTTAAAACTGTGTGTCCCACTGGGCAGCCTTTGATATGACACCCGAGGAGGTATGGAGCAAGCCATAAACTAGATGTCTTGTCCCTCAGGTGTGCTCGGGTCAGGTTGCATATGCTCGTCCCAAAATTTAAGAAAAGAAAGTTAAGTTTAATGGTAAAGGTGTAAAATGCATTTTCATTGGTTATATGATAGAACTAAAGGTTATAAGTTGTTCAACTTAAAGAATGTGTAGTTCAGAAAATGGGATGTCGAATCTTTGAAGACAAAGTTCGATTGGACAACCGTTGAGAAAGAACAAATGGGGATTGAATGGACGAAGAATCCGTTGTCTCACACAACTCCAAGCTACATCATCCATGGATACTAGTAATACAATACCCTTATCCTTGAGTCATGATATCAAGTAAATCAGAAGTTCATCACGAGTCGTAAGTTTTACAAGCAATAATTTACGATTATGTTTCCAACTAATGATACGATAAGTTTCGATGAGGAATTGCGAATTTTAAAACAAGCCATAGACAGACCTTTCTACTTTCGATGAAGAAGCATAAAAACATGGATGGATTCGGTGCCATGGATGCCGAAATTTTATTCAACCTGAAGAACAACACTGGGAACTCACTTCCCGAAAGAAATCAATTACGCCAAATGGGTGGTATAGTTCGCATCAAACTGTGATGGTCGTACCGAACCTGGGCTGGAAGGCTAGGTTGGTCAGGAAAGGGTTATGCTAGTGCCGTGCATCGATTATTGCGAAAAGTTTTTGCACCGTGAAAGTGTTGCCATTACTTCATTTGATTGGTAATTGTTTTGTATGTACTCTAAGTTGAATGGCGATACATCGATGGATGTGAAATCAAGGCTTTCTTAATGGATCGTCAACGGCAGTCATGTTGATCACCGTTGGTTATGTGTAATAAAGGTCATGAAGATAAGGTTCCTGCTAAAGAAAGCTCTTATATGGATTAAAAACAAAGACCACGGCGCAGGTTACACCTGTGATTGACTCAGCATTTTCAAGAAAATGGTTTCTTTACGCACCTTTTACGAAGCCTAGTTAATTTATATCAACTGATCTACAATGGAAATATGCTTATTGTATGCTTGTGGCTGCGGATGATTTGATATTTATCAGATAACCCAAGTATGTTTGATAGTTCAAGCGAGGTCATGCACTAAATACCTTGAGATGACTATACGTGGGCTTAAGGTCCTATTATCTCGGTTTGAAGTTTAAACAAAGTGATGGTGTATACTTGTCTCACAAAGCAGCGTTGCATATTCAAGCTGCCTGCAAGATGGAGTCGTGCAAGCCTATCAATACCCAAATAAAACAAAGCCGCTAGTTGGAAAAAAATTTGGTAATGGTAATCTTGTTAATCCAACGACTTTCGAGTTTGGTGTAGTTCACGCGGTTTACTAGACCCGAGCATTACTTTTTGGAGTTGGCATGATCAACGGCTTATAGAGACACCCAGCCCAGTCTACGGCAGCCGAAAACGTAATTTTGGCGATACATGTGCTGTACCTAAAGTCATGGTATTTTGTATGATCCTGCCATCGATTGCAATTTTGTCGTATTCTGACAGTTGATCAAGTGTGGATATTGAAGCGGAGAAAATACTTCCGCCAGGTTTTACATCGCTCAGGAGTACTCTTTGGTCATCGCTAAGAATAAGTTTGCGGCAGAATCACAAATGTCAAGGTAATACATGGTTGCCGCCTGCTGTCAAGTCGCTTAGATAATGTACAAACAAGTACAGGAGCCAATCGGCAAAACACTACCTATGAAGATTTATCAGACAACAAGCCTGCCATTTCTCCTCAATGGTAAAATCAGGTTTCACCAAGTAAGCAAGCACATTGACATCAAATTCTGCCTACATTCGTGAACTCTGTCATGGAGAAATGTTGGAGTTTCACAAGTCAAGATTAGGGTCACATTCTCACGCAAGCCGCTTTTGAAAGTTGGAAGGGAGAAGATAGATAAAATTTTGAAAGTTTGAGTTTAAGTGGAGGTTGTCTACTTAAACTCAAACCTAGTTTGTTCTCACGAGTCATGTTTAGTTTGAATAAGTCCAGAACAATTTGCATTTTTATAGGAAGTTTTGTTTCATTGTTTAGTTTGTTTCCAGCTTGTTCATTGAAATGTAAGAGGCTACAAAATAGGTTTGATGGATATTTTCTTTAGGCTAAAGTTAAAGATTAGTTGGAGAAATTCTAGGAGTCTCATAGAGTTTTATCGCCTATATATAGGTGCAATACTTCATGCCTACTCTCTCAAGTTCAAAATTTATAAAATCTCTTTTCTTTTCTACTCATTGTTTTCTTTGGTCAAGTGTATTCTAAATTTGGAAATTGAAGGCTTTAACTTTAATTTCTTCCGGTGAAGTCCTGCACATTCCTCTTGCTGTCATCCACGAGTGTTGATTCGTGGTGAACTTGGTGTTACCTTGGCGGGTGGAGGCGACGAGGGGTGATCGGGGGCGCTACCAGCCAATTTGTGCTAAATAAGTGAGGGTCGAAGGGATTTCTCCGAAGCCTTGCCTCGAACCTGTCGGTCCAGTTTTCCGTGATCCGGCGAGGTTTTGCGGTGGGACACAACTTCCCGGTCTCCCTAGTGCTCTCGGCCTTAGTTTACTCCATAGATGATCCGTGACGGTGGTAGTTGGGTTTTTTTATCTTCTCTTTTTTTCATTTTTTTCCTCAGATTAGTTTTATTGTTTTTTCTGTGCTGCCCTAGATTTGTCTTGTGCTTGTCAGTGGTCCTGAGAAACCACTGACTGCCGGCCTTATTTCCTATGGCTGGCCGTCGCCAGTGTAGCTCATCCCGAGGCTAGTTTCCAGAGTCCACCATGGTATTGGGAGGTCAAGCGGTAAGTTCTTAGTGTTACTTGACCAGCAGTTTACATATCAAATTTAGAAAGAGATTTCATTGTCGCCATAAGGTTTCCCTTGACCAAAGCTCGCTGCTAGTCCTTGGAGATTAAGGTCGAATTGTAAACTCCCAGTCTCTACACCTTTGTAGTTTCTCCAAAGCAGAAATACACTACCAGCCAAGGCTTCACATTATATATGGCATTAATCTTCTCATCTTATTGGGGTACTGCGCTTCCCGGGTCAGAATTTCCTTTTCATTGTATCCGGCTGGGAATCCTGTGGCACCGGATGGTTTTATTGAAAACAATTTTCGCTAATTAAAAAAAACCTACTAAAGATTATTAAAAAAAAAAAGAAAGTATTACCAATGGGAAAGCGAGTTACGCAATGTCATTTTTCAATTTTGATCGTGAGACATTGGAATTGTTATGCGCAAGAGCTCGCCAAGTGTAAATCATGGTGGTGGAGGTCTTTACAGTAAAATTGTTTTAACTTTTGGCCAAGTAAGCATTGATCCTTATTGGAAGTACTGACTCTTTATTGTTTTTAGATTCACAACATGCATTAAAGCCTTTGTGTTTGTTGTAGCTAATGTATGACTTGTCCCTTTTTGTTTTCCTTTGTTGATCTCTTATCAACTCTTTTGTTGTGTATCTGTCAGCCACTGGTGGTCCGTACTGGAGGTCTTATGTTGATCTTCCCATCCTTTTGCTTTTTGAGCTGGGATCGCTTAGTTGCACCCATCCTTTTGATCTATATAAACTTTCTTTGCTGGATTAAAAAAAAAAAGTACATTGATCCTTTTAATAAGTACTACTGAATAGTTAGGAGGTGAATCCAATTGTGTACTAAGCGTGTATATAGTTATTTTGTGTACATTGATCCTTCTTAATAAGTACCACTGGAGAAACAATTATTAATTTTCATCTTCTGTTGCACCTCTATGAGGCCTTTTTTACGTAATAATTCCCTTCCATGATAAGCTCTTATTAAACAAAAAATTTGCTTTTTTTTCGGCAATACCAAAATGTAAAAACTAATCCCTAGAAACCCAATGCAGGCCTAATATTACAACAGAAAGCAAAGTACTTGAAAATACGGCTAATTATTTTATTTTTATTTTATTTGGTTCAATGGCCACATTGTTCAAGCTTAAGCTTAAGCTCAGAATCTCGGCTTCATTCCGCATTTCCAACGCTACCAAAAGCATAAATCTATTTACACTCAAGCACTAAGGAATTTTGTAACATTTTTTATCTTAGCGACTCAATATTACGCAAAGATAGCACTGTTCTGTATCAAAATCCTATGTGATGCAACTTTCCCTAGATTGGATTTGGTGGACCTCCATGTGTTTTCCCTTTTGCTTTATACTCTTATAATAAATGTCATTTTATATCCCACATGCTTCAGTACTAAGCTAAAGCCATTCCTTTTCTAATTTTGCATCAGAACCACCATGAATGTCTTTACACTCATGTGCTATTATCTACGTGTAACGAGAGTATGTATGCGCTGTATTTTATGTGGTTACCTCTTACGTAATTTTTCATCATTTTTTCTTTACGAGCCATCACAAATTTGTGTGAGTCATACACTTGTAAGTGACACCCACCAAATGTGTTGAGAAGTACCTTCAATGAAAACGCTCCATGGAGGTGATGTGCACTGAATCTATGATAACGTTTTCTCTAAATACCTAATTCTATACATTGTCCAATTTTAGTTTAGTAAATGAAAGTTAATTTTTATAGATTATTTATCTTGATAAAAGAATTTGCAAAATAAAATTTATGTGATATCAAAAAATTAAGAAATCACTGAAAAAAAGAAAATAAAACCAAAAAGTTACAAGATTCAGAGAACTGCAGAATTTGTTCATCACAACAAATTTGTAAGTCCTTGTTTTCATTCGGTATTTTTGTCAGTTCCATTGTTACAGTAGTTTATAGAAAACACAACCATCAAAACCATTAATTCAATCCACAACCTCCAGATGCAGGGGACCCATCTCATACTCACCAAGCCAGACAGAGGTCATACTAATTTCACAGATACCGATTTTTGTTTAATTTGAGTTGCCTGGTACCAAAAGTCGTATTAATAACCAAATGCCCATAACTCCCCCACATGACGTAGCCCACACACGACAGCCAGGTAACTTCCACGCAAAATGCATATACATGACGTATTGCCATTGAATGATCGCTAACTAAGATTTTAATTCAGGAATTTTATATTACTATAGTGCCGCTGATCGAGTAAAATGTCTACCCCATGCAATTGATGCTTTTGAAAAGCCAAGTTTTCCAAAACTATAAAATTCCAAAGACTTGGATTTTTATTAAAAGAGTTAATTGATTTTATTAAATGAGCAAGATGCATTGGGCTCCTCATTTGTTTGTCCTCTACTTAAAAGTCATACACTTCTTTCAAATGAAAAATCAATTATTTTTTTGCGGTATCATTTTTTCAATTTTTCCACCTCAAATTAAAGTACCTCATCGTGTACTTTAATTTGGTGCAAAAACATTTGAAAATGATATAACGGAAGCACCCTAATTTTTTTATTTGAAAAAGCCATAAAGAGGGTAGAGATAAATGACAAACAAATGTGAATCCGAGTGAGTAAGGAAAGATTCTTAGCATCGTAACTAAGGAGACTCTTAGAATCAAGGACTTATCAGAGTAATCATGGTAGTTTCAAGCTCAAATCCGCCTCTAGATGGAAACCCTTATCAGGTGTAGATCATTGCAATCAGAAAACTACTTGTCCCACCACCTATGCTGAAATTTTAAATGTGAATCCGATAGCAAGAAAAAGTATGGTATAAATATTTTAGTACTACAGGAAAAAATTATTTCATCTTCATGTTAAGAATTTTATGGAGGCCTTTGATGTAATAATTTTGCAGACAAGCTCTTTATTAAACAGTACTCATTTTGATAATTCCAAAATGTAAAAAGAACTACCCTAGAAACCCAAATGCCGGTCTATTGCAACAGAGCGGATTTTGAATCAGCATCCCTTTGATACTTCAATCTACACCGATCAAGATGATCCATGAGCAATCTCTAGAAATGGGATGGACTTGTGGACTTAATTCTTTAGTGGAGAGATGCACAAGGTACATAATCTTGTTAGATTTGGTCTTGGTTGAAACGAAGCAAGCGTTATTCGATCAAGCAACTACCCGCATGTATTGACGATTTATGCACCCACTAATGAACGGTCTTGAGTTCTTAGAGCCACCGCTACAAGTAAGTGTTTATACTTAGGGCTCTGGGAAGCCCTCTGTACCAAAAGAAAGAAAGTTGTATAATTCAAAAAATTATGGTCGATTTTTTGTCTCCACCCACATGAAATCCATTATGGTTGTCCAAAAGTTTCGCCTTGCCAAGACCCTCGCTTCCATTCACATCCGATTGGTCAAAGTTGCACTATCCACACTGGGCATCTATAAAACCTTTGAAAAAATTCTTTACGATCAATTCCCAACAGGCCGACAAGTTTTCCTAAACTCAAAAATCTCTGCGCTTTACGATTCATCATTGTTTAAACTTGAACTACCTCTTACAATTAAGAGAAGCAGCTTAAAAGCTTATAATTTCCTCCTCCCAAATTTCATTCATTACACTATTCACTTACACCTAAAAAATCGCTTTATATTTCAAAACGTGATAACGTTAGCTTATATATCAATACTGATCTTATTTAATACCTCAATAAAGTTTTTATTAAACAAAATTTTTCGAAATCAGAAAAATATTATGCATGTAGCATATAGCATTTGCACGTACGTACGAAAAGCATGTGCTAAATTTAATGATGGAAAGATACAAATCTTTGTTAAGTGTTTTTTTTTGAACAGATCAATCTTGTTATGTGATAGGTCCATATATAGGAATTGTCAACTGTAACGTGGTCCTGATGAGTGGGGCAACTTTCCTAGATTGATCTTGGAAGGCGACCATGTGTTTCTCTTCTATTTTACAGAATTTTAAAAACGCCACTTTTATGGTCCCACATGTTTCGAATACTAGTTTCAAAGCTTATCCTTTCTAATTAATTTGCACAAGAATCATCTGCATGGCTTACCTTCCTCACACCATGCAAGGTAGTATATCTACGTGAGACCATGCATTTTATAATATACAGTATGTATTTCCTCAAGTAGTTGGCATGATATATTTCATCATTTTTTGGATAGGGAAAAAGTTTATTCAAGGAAAATTTGATAAATGTACATCGTTTAGAGAAAGTGAGTGATTCCAAAACAAAATCGAGTAAAATTAAAACAACTAATGAGTCGAGCCAAAAAATACTAAAGAGGGCCAAACCTAAAACACCCAAAAGCCTTAATCCAAAAAGAGCATGCTCAATACATACAAATAAGCACAAAACAATAATGTAGCTGAAAACCCTAGCAACCTACAGGCCCACTGCTGCCGCTTTAACACCCCAAAACCTGATCTCCAACCAGCCGCCACAAACGCTACCCCCCATCCACCCACAACAGCCTCAACCACCCGCCACCTTATTTCTGGCTAAGAACCGGACTCACCCTACAATGAATACTGGCTGTGTATTTGAAGCAACCAAATGGAGATCGAATGAGAGGAAACTAGCAGCAACTGACATCAAAGAAAAGCCACCAAACTAATGATAACTCTATCATCACAAGCCCGAAGGGGCCCCACACTCATATAAGGATATTTAGCTTTACAGACAGAGTCTAAATTTCACTACGCAAAGGTGAGTTTTTTTTAAATACTTTGTAAGAAGGCTGAGCCTAGCTCATCCATGTTTGGCTTAATACTATCATCCATGTTTAGCTTAATTCAAATAGTTTTTTCTTTCTAATTCAAATAATGTTTAAAGACCAATCAGAATTGAATCAAGTCTTTGTTATTGTTTCACACAAATGAAGCTAATGCTCGTAGAGTAATAGAGGCTACCCGTACCTCATACAATTTTAAAACACCTTACTATTGCATTAAAAGAATATATGTGATCAAAACTATATATTCCTCAGCCTCTCCTTTTCTTTTTTTTGTTAAAACAATAATAGTATTAGTTTTTAATATTTTCAAGCTATGAAACAACTCAGAATAAATATCGACAAAGTAAGTAAATACACACTACTTTTGGTGTCATGCCCCAAAACGGAATGACCTTGTCGCAAAACCATATAATCACACATGGATCAATGGGGCCTAAAAATAAAGTAAACTATATAATCCTAAATGACCATTTTATTATTAAACAAGATCAAACCAAATTTGTCTCAAAGATAAGCATGGGCATATCTCATGGTCGTAAAATTAAAAAATGATCACCAATAATACCATAAATCTAATCTTTATCAAAAAGGTTTAACTATGTGCTAAGCTTAAATAAATTAATAACAAAGCTACGATGCATGCAATATCCTACGGAGGTCCATTAATGAGGTTCCCCAAGACACAAAGTTCTCATCTCTATCGAATTTGATTTTCCTAAAAATGGTGCCGATTAAATCTGCCACCGACAAGCCTGAATGACAAACATGTATATTAAATAAGGTTCTAAACAGGATTAAATTAAATCACATATCATCATAATTTGGCACACACAATGTAAGAAAAATATAATAATAATAAATATAATGGTGATCACAAATGATATCCGGATAACAATGGGGGAACTACAACCAAATCGCACTACGGCCAACAGAACAATAATCTCAAAATTGATCCAATATCGAACTTCAGAGTCACCTACACGGGTAAAAAATCCCGAAAAAGACAACCATTGAGCAAAAGGGTCACCGCCTAACCTGTGTCTCTTCCTAATTTCTGGTCACCTATATAAATGAATAATTTCCCCGACTTCCAAAAAGTAAAAGTTCCTAACAATATCCATAAA
Source organism: Vaccinium macrocarpon (assembly GCA_022606695.1). Lineage (NCBI taxonomy): Eukaryota > Viridiplantae > Streptophyta > Magnoliopsida > Ericales > Ericaceae > Vaccinium > Vaccinium macrocarpon. The sequence continues at coordinate 31,110,936 of CM040177.1, forward strand.
GTTCTCACAAAAAAAGAATACATGCATTTTATCAAGGTACAATTTAGAGAACCAAATATAAATATTTTCCAATTAACAATTCCAAATTTTTCAACAAATAATTTAAGGGACATGGGAAAGTTTTGAAAGTAATGAATATACTTAATCACTCACCAATTTAAAAAATATTGCAACCCCGAGAATGCAAAAGAGAGATTAACATGTACAAGAAATAAAGAATTCAAGTAACTAATTAAATATCAACTACATGTATAAATTAAGATTGACGATGCTATTAAAAACCCTAAGGACAAACTAAAACCCCAATTGTTGTTAACCAATAGAACTTCAAAGTGTGAAATCCCATTTGCCAATTTCCAAGTAATGTATTTCCTACCCTACGCGGTACCCATCAATTCCAAATTTCGATCTCTAATCACTATGCTTTTGTTCTCACATGCCCGTAAAACATCCTATAGACCAACATTAACACGTAAACATAGCCCAACCATTTCTCTTTTTGACTGAACCATAAAAACAAAACCAATAATTTATATACCAAAACTGAATCCTCTCAATCAATTGGTACAACTCAAAGGTAAGGAAATAGACAAAAATTAAAATAAACGTATGATCGAAGATTGAGAATTTGAAAGATGAAACCCTCCAAAAATTCAACGCTTCTAGACCGCTTGTTTTATCCCCCAAGCCCTCCTTAGTATTCTCTCAAAACTATAACCCTAGCTTTCGTATATGACCCGCTAGGGGATAAATCAATAAAACCCCAATTAACCCATAATATCCCTTTACTTTTTAGGTAACTAATTATTTTAAAGTATCCAAAATTACCACCATCTATAATAAAATGGCACGCATAAACATAATTTCTAAAAATTAGGGTTATATCCTAAAACTATAATAATGCCAATTACACCCTAATCCAAGCACAAAAATAATTAAATAGGACTCTATCATAAAAGATAAATATTTAAAATGACCACCATAATTTCATGAAAATAAAATTTAGGGCCATTACATTTGATTTCGTGACACCCAAAGAAGTCAGTCCCTGTATTTTTCAATTTTTCACTTGTCACGCCATATATCTTGATAGTTGCATCGATAGAGGAATAAAATTTGTTCACCCTCACAAAAAGATACGAACAAAACTTCACCTTGATTGATTGAAATGGGCGTGCCCATAAAATTACATCCCACCACAAAGTTACTGCCACCGCTTACCAAAAAGTCAGATTGATCCGCCACCCTACATCATTCAACCACTAGAGCCATTTTGTCCATCCTCTTTTATTGAGGGTGAAACAAATTTTTGGGGATGAAATTAATACTTTTCCCAGTGCAAACATTTCTGTTATTTTATTGTCACTTTTTGTTGCATCGGTTGAAATACAAGAGAGGCAAATAGTGCAAGATAAATTATCTTCTATTATGTATATGTTCTCTCTCACAAAAATGCTCACCCTTTTACTTGGGAACTGTTTTTTGTTGCAAAAAATAATGCACTTACAAGATTTTTCCGAAGAAAACAGAAACTATACCAATTTTTTACTCTCAACCCAATCTTTTAATACATTATCTTTTATGCAAAAAATGCAAAAATTCAAATAAGGGACAAAATAATTTGGGATGGAGGGAGTATGCAATGTCTCTTATTACTCACGGATTAAGGCCCACACAAAAAAACCTATAGAATCTTCAATTTTTTTCTATATTACAATAGTAAAGCCACATTAGGGGTTAAGTGTTGGTAGAGCCAACACTTGGCTAAAATACCTATATTTTAACTTAATTTTTTCCAATTTCCGTTATGATATATTTTCAAAAAATTCTATAAAACCTCCATGGACCCAATTTCATGTGTTCGCTTTGGGTCTCTCAAAAAATTAAGGATTTTCGGCCTTTAAGGAGCAGTAGGAGAAATTGTGCCTGGAGATTGTAGAACTGGAGAAGACATTATTTTTACAATTAGATAATTTTTTTTTGTCAATTAAGGTGGAAAAGAAAATTGGAAATAAATATAAAAGTTTTCCAGTTTAACTAGAATCACAAGCCCGAAAATAATAATATACAATAAAAAGGCTTGTTCAATGAATTTGACAATAATGGGCCAATTTAGATTACAACCCATCTAAAAGGCTTAGGATTGAATTTTCACCTACAGAATTGGGGCCCGCTGATAAATGAAAATGGCATGAATGATAATTGAAGTCCAAAACCAATTTGAACCAAACTGGCTAATTATATGTAAATTTTTTTTTTTTTCCCGAGGTGAGCCATAATTTTTATTTTTTCCTTATTTTTCTCCAATACCTTCATAACAAAACACAAATGCATATCCCATAAGTTTAATAGAAAATATCGCCGGCCCCAATAATATACCTATTTCCATTTAAAATAACGAAAAGAAAAGGGGATTTTAAATCACGGGTCCTAAGTAATTAGAGTTTGTGGCCAAGAATGGAGGCGTATTTATGTACTCAGCGGGTGGGTGGTAGCAGGACAACTACCGCGATGATGGTGGTAGCGACGACAAAGCGTGGTGGTGCAAAGGGTGGCGCATTATGCATGGTGTGGTGCATCAATGAAGTGTTGCCGACGGTAGCCAGAGGTGGTGGGTAATGGTGATGGCGAAGTGGGCGCGCAGGAGCGGCAACAACAATGATATATGGTCGATGGCAATGGACGCCACTTTTGCCGCGGATAAAGCAGGTACTGCTGGTGTGGTGGTAGTGGGCGACTTGGTGGCGACGTGGCAGAGTGGCTGGTACAAAGGTGGGAGTGGACAAATCTGGTGGTGGTAGCATGACAAGATGGCATGGTGGTGGTGGTGGTACAACTGGCGAAGTTGTTGGAGTACAAGAACGGCGAAATGTAGGAGTGGTGGCGGTAGTAGTAGTAGAGGTGGTAGTGGTTGTAGTAGTAGTGGTGATGAGTAAAGTGGTAGTAGTAAATGCAAGTAAATAACAAAGGATATATATGCATGATAAAGGTAGTCAAATGGTGGATGGTATAAAGGGTAATGATTTCGTATGTGATATATGAGCAAATATTCAATGTAATTAAGTATACCTATACTAATGTATTTTTTTTTATAACTTATTAATGCTACATATTAAATATTAAGAGTCACTTAAAAGATTAAGTAACATAAAAATATAGTTATCAAACCAAATAAATTTCATATTATAATAATTCATTCAATTTTAAGTTAAATTAGGGTATCAAAGAAACTTTCTACTAGGAGGAGATCAAAATAAGTTTGCTCTAAGAAATTAAAAATTTCTACCTAAAAGGGTAATACCGGAACCCACTTCATAAAAGTAATTTCCACAAACAATAACACTGGCCAAGATCGCACATATCACACAATTTTTTGTGTGTACATGTGATGATGATGGCGCTAACGATTTTTGGTTTGGACGCTTTGGAAACCATAACGATGTTAGCTCGGGATTGGCAGTGGTGTACATCGGCGGTGGTGGTGGTATGACTAGTGATTGGTGATGGCGTGGCCGCCCAAGGATTTAGAGTGCCAAAGGCCTTGTAAAATGTACCCCAGCCTCAAGGGTACAACAATTAAATATATTTTTCTTGCAAACAATTTCTAATACCAGAAAGTCAAAACAATATGAAGTTCTACCACTATTATATATCCCTATGAAATATTTGAAAACAACCTAATAAAAAGAAAAGGTGAGCTTAACGGTGATCATGCGTAAATAAGCCGCTTCAATTATTTCTACTTTTCTTTTATCCGCAACACGCGGACTTCAAAAAGAAAACATAAAGGTTCACCGCTGAGCTACTACTACAACATTATATTATCTCTACTTTACAATGAGGGGATGGCCTTCTTTTGGGTTTGTTTTGTTTTTCCAGGCAATATAATGCTTTGTATTAAATAATAAGAAGAGGGAGGGCTCCCCGGTTTGGGACAGAGGAAGAACAAAGAGAACTGACTACTTGTCTCCATCAAGGAAAAAAAGAAGTAATATATAGGAAGGAAGATGAGAGGAGGCAAGTGCAATGATAATAATGAAGTGGGATACAGTCATTGAACAGAGGAAGTTGGGAAGCCTTTTTTGTTTTCCCACATCAATAGGAAGAAAAGAGGGGAGAGAGAGAGAGAGGTGTATACAATGTAAGGCCCACAATAGTACCCCTTTACAATTGATTATGCTTTCAAAAATCATTTTCGCCTTTTTAGTTTTCGGGGTTGTAGTGTTGGGTTAAAATCCTACTCTGCTTACTTTATCAAAATTTCTCGGAGTGCCCCTACTTTCAGAGTTATTTGATGTCTTTTAGGCTCAGTCTTCATTGGCTCTCACCAAATGGGCCCCGTATGGTAAGCCTGCTAGTGAGAAGTGAGAATGTGAGAGTAAGAGAAGATGTAGGGTCAGCCATAGATTTAGGGTTGAACAAAATATTTAGTGGCTTATAACAAATGTATACAATCTTCTTCTAATAAAGCGATCCTTATTTTGCTACTTGCTAGTGGGACTTCCACTTTTGGACCATTTCCCCGATTGAATTTGATGATCCTAAATGCTCAAATTGCCTTTAACGCTGCTTTAAGCTGGCCCATTATAAAAAAAGATCAGGGAAGGTTTTCATTCAAACAGTTTTTCATATATATATATATATAGACCCTACTTCTAGACTCACATTTCCATCAAATCTCACTATCCAAACCTATATATACACACTATACTTCCTGCAAGCATCCCACCTCTTTATAGAAGTGTGGACTCCAACTTCCTAAATCAAATTCCTCAAATGATCCAAACCCCCTATATATATAAAACCCTACTTCATGTAGAAAGTGATCCCACACTTCACAAAGAAAGACTCATATTTTCTAAAACAAATTTTGACGATAATGAATCATAAAATGTTAAAATGTTTTAAAGATCCATGAATCATAAAATAAAAATATCGGGAAGGGCTTATCCAAGTGCCGAGCAAAATTGTACATATAAGATTTTTATTAAAAATTGCTTTGATATGAAAAACTTCTAGTGAGTGGGATCCAACATTTTGCTTTTGGGCGTGTGAGAGTCACCAAATTCTCAACTTTTTGATCAAATTTCAAATGATCCACTGGTTCAATGTGTTTAAAACGATTTCTTAATGGTCACGCGAGGAATCGCGTAAAAAATAAAATAAAAAGTGCTCTGAATGGCTTCGAAAGCTCCCACACACAACAACCTATAGAATCTTCAATTTTTCATATTACACCAATAAAGTCACATTAGAAGGTTGTTGATAAAGCCACACTTGGCTAAAATACTATATTTTAACTTAATTTTCCAATTTCCGTTATGATATATTTTCAAAAAATTCTATAAAATCCTTTCTGAATTTACTGTGAAGAGCATCTCCTACCCATCTCTATTTTTCTAAAACCCAGAATTGGCGACACATCGGTGCAAGATTTTGTAATTAATGCCATCTTATCACTTTTGTACTTTTTTTGCATAATCTCTATGCACTCCATCATCTTTACATTTCAACCCATCTCTCTATTCCTCCAAAATGAGATTTTATTTCTATTTTTTCGAGGATCAAAATAGCTGGAGGACCAAATTTAAAAAGATAAGTGACTTCCGCACTTCTATGTCGGGGTTAAAAGCAGTGACATTATTTACCACACTAAAGACAATTAGATAAATTCTTTTGCCGTCACTATAGGAAAGAAATATAAAAGTTTTCAAATTTTAACTAGAATCGCCCGAAAAATAATAATATACAAAAAGGCTTGTTCAATGAATGACACACAATAATTTACATAACAAACCCATCTAAGTGGTGGTTTAGATTGAATTTCCACCCATAGAAGTCCAAATTCGCTGATAAATGAAATGGCGTGCAAATGATACTTGGAAGTCCAAAACCAATCACCTAAACCTACAATTATATGTACTACTGCTTTTCTTTTCTTTTTCCAGGTGGTGAACCTGTACAATTACCCCTTTTTCTTTTTTTTCTTTTTTCTTTCTCCAACACCTCTCATAACATTAAGAGATTTTTACGTGCCGCTTCCAGCTTTGGAGGCTCAAGCACGTCAACTTCCAGGAATTCTCAAAATTAACAAAATAAGTCATCCCTCTGCATCAAACACCCAAAAATAGGGGATTCAGAGGTTTCAGGTAATTTTATTTTACTCTTTGAAATTTTAAAAACATAAGGTACTTCTATGAATGTCCTAAACCTAAATCTTAAACTATAAGTACAGTGAAAGTGCTTTAAACTTCTAGTAGACTAGGAGTTGCTTCTAAACCATTAAAACCCCTATAAATTTAAAAAAATCAGACTCTAAACCTAAATTTTAAAAGCACTCTAAGAAAGTACCTAAAACCCTAAGGTGCCATAGAAAAGTGTCTAAAACCACTAAAACCCTATATTTGGGAAAGTTGCACTTAAATTTAACATTTTTTTAATTGACCTTATGTACTAAAGAGTGATTGACCCATTAGTAATAAATATTTGTTTTCAGGACCTTAATCGTAATAAACTCTAACCCAAAACAATAATGGGCCATTCTACATAACAACCCATCTAAGTGGTTTAGGATTGAATTTCTTCGTACCTATAGAATTGGGGCCTCGTTGGATAGCTGATAAAACGACAATGGCAAGGAGAACGATACTTGTAAGTCTAAACCATCCTAACCCAACCCACAATTACCTTTTTTTCTTTTCTCCAACACCTTCTTTATAACATCAAAACATATGCATATCCATTAATGTGCTAACAAGAAATATAGCCTCTAATCTCCCAATAATATAGTCATTTCCATATTAAAAATAACGAAAGAAAATATAATTTTAATCATGGGTCTCTTACAATTAGAGTCAGTGGCTGGAAACAAATCTGAGGCTTAATGCATGTACTAAGTATGCAGTGGTAGTTGGGTGACAAGTGGTGGTACGCATGATGGTAAATGACGCATTTATGGTGGTGCGAGGTGGCACTATGGTGGTGTGGTGGTGGTGCATCGGGGAAGGAATTGTTGTGCCAGCCGTAATTTTACGAGTCGCAGTGGTGGTGGACTAATGCAGGTGTTGGTATTTGCACAACAATGATAAGGCGGTTGATGGCAATTTGAAAGGACTGCGGGTAATGTGCTGGGTACCGCTGGTGCGGTGTTGGGCAGACTCGGTGCAATGCATGGTGGTATGCATCATGAGTGGATGGTGGTGCGGGCACTGGGGAGTGACACCCGTAGTGGATGGTGGATAAGAAGTTGACATGGTGGTGCACCCATAAAGTTTTAATTTAAAGGACTTATGAAATAGGATGGTGCTGTCGCGGTAGTAGTAGCAAGCGACTCACTGTATGGGTAGTGGGTAGTGGTAAGCGCAACAATGAGTATGTTGGATGATAGCAGAGTTGAATGGTGGAGGCTTATAAGGGATGGTGGCAAGTGGTAAATGATTGTGCGTGGTATATAAGTACTTGGGGTATCTCAGAAGCTAGAATTAAGTATGGACCATACTACTTAATTTTTATAACTTTTAACAATACATATATGGTCACTTCTAAAAGATTATTCAATTTTTAAGTGCTAAATTAGGTATCAAAGAAGCTCTCTCTACTAGGAGATCTACATTAGTTTCTGTCTCAGCATATTGAAAGTTTTTACATAAAGGATAATACAAGAAACCGACTCTTAAAGTACTTCTACACAAACAATAACATTCCCACAGACGTGGTAACACATCACACATCTTTTGTGTACATGTGACGATGATGGCTTCAACTATGGTTTGGTCAGCGCTTGGCAAACGAGCAGTCAGTCAGACAGATAACCGGCCGATCACAGGTTGGTAGGCACGGCGAACAACGTGCGGTGGTCATGTGGTGGTGGGTGATGGTGAGCCTAAGCACGAGGAAGTTGAGAATGGGAGAGAGAAGATAAATGGTGGCGCATTATAGATTTAGGGTTGAAGGAAATATTTATGGTTTTTATAATACATACACACATACATTACACATACACACATGCATTACGTAGTCCCTTCTAATAAGTGGATCCTATTTTGCTACTACAGCATTCCACTTTTTGACCATTTCCCTATCAACTTCTCACTTAACTGAACTTTCAATGTTTAGAATGTATTTAAGGGTCCAATCGCCACAAAAAAAAAAAAAAAAGACCAGGAAGGAGTCATTCGGAATAATTTTTCATAAAAAAAAGGAAAGAAAATTAACTGGGAGCACTTTTTTCTCTTCTTCTTCCCATGAGAGCAAATTCTTTCTAATCTTCACAAAACCAAACAAAAAGCAAGAGAGGTTTCTGCTCCCATTTCTACTTTTAGTATTTTCTCATGTCTTTATCTCTTTCCAACTTCCTGCGATGTCTTAATGTTTGGAAGTTCTAAAAGAAAGAGAAAAATTATTAAGAAGGAAAATTGTAGAAAATTTAAGGGAAAATGAGAGAAAAGTTAAATAGAATTTGATTATTATTGTATTTTTAAGAACTAAGCAAAGGAAAGAGAATTTTTTACTTACCGCGTTCTTTCCATTTCTTTCCCAACAAACAAATAGTTCCTTTAAAATAACAAAATAGCCATCAGACAATCATTCATACAACTATTTATAAACTCCATCATATTAAGCATGCTTGGTCTATCCCATAACCGCGCACCACAATGTATACGACGCTATAAATTTATCGAAATTCGCGCTGCCAATGTACGCCAGATGCTATAAACTGGCCGGAAGCTTAAATGACGCAACGTAAAGATTTTCTTAAAATAATCCTAGTCCTACACAAACAACATAAGTCGTGTATATAAGCTAGGGCTCCCTTCAATCTGCAACTTCATCTTGCACCCAAGGAAACATGGCTCGTGGTGGCAGAGGCTGCAGAGGTCTGTTGTTGTTGTTGTTGTTCTTCTTCTTCTTCTTCTTCTTCTCTCTCTCTATAGACAATAATAAACTTCTATTATGTTTGTTATCCGGAAATCTTTGCTTTGAATGCCTGAGGTTGTTATAGTATTTGTTTATTATTATGTTCTCAATTTTGTCTGCCAAATTGCGAAAATTCGGTGGCAGCTTACATACATCTTATTTGAATAGACAATCATTCCAATTGAATCGAGAGTTTCTAAACCAGCTTTGATTTGGGGCAGCATGGTAAAATTTTACGTTTCCTTGGAGCAGTCGTTTGCCTCGCCTCTTACAGCATTAAATCCTACATGAATGAAAGCTTATTATTTTGATGCTCAAATTCATAGGATTCAACTCAAGAGATGGTACCGATCAATTGAATTTTGAAAAGAAAAACTTGTACTCCATTAGCTTTTCTCTATATCCAATAAAGGCTTAACAACTATAAAGCACTAGTAGCAGGATGTTGCATTCCAATTTCTATCTCTTTTTGTATAAGGTGATAAAATGTACTATTGGATTTGGATCTATGGTTTACCACTAGCTCAAAAGTCAGGAGGTTTCAGCTTAATGAGCGTTCTTTGTAAATTGTATAATGTTTGTTAGTAAGTGCGTTTGGGGGATTTACCTCTGCATATTGTAGCCTCGCTACTCCCCAGTAGCTTCTCTTTCAAGTATTTTATTCTCACTTTTGTTGCCCGCTCTTTTGGCAGGAGTGATCTTCTTCAGTTTATTCGGGTTCCACCGCAAGTGCTGCTCAATGTCTGCTGTCACAAATCAAATGAAGTTGTTTGTTGATTCCAAATCCCTTTGATTTCCATTACTATATTTTTCTTGCTTAGTAATTTTACTTATGTCATATGTGTGATAGACTCTAAGAAAGTGGTATTGATATTGCCATTTAAGGATGGAAGTAGCCATTCCTTTTTCAGCCATTTCTCCAAAGCATTCTTATCTTGTGCAGTTACCTCTTATTATTGTAAGTTCTGTATCTTCACAGGTACCAAAGATGCTGCAACTTTGATTGGTTTGTCCCGTTTGGGCAAGAACTTGGAGCCGTATTCCTATTCCTATAACTGACCTGGCTATCCATGTCAGTATTCATAAATGCACTGCTATGAAGAGGTACAATTGTTCGTAGTTTTGTGAATTTGAAATAGTTTCTTGTGTGATATGGTAAGCAGTAGCTTTGTAGCTGACGGCGAGTCATGGCCTCATACGTATATGGGTTGGTCCAAATTCAAAATTTTCCAATTCCCAATGCTTTTAATCTCAAAGGTTGTCTGATAGCTTTATGTTTGTCTCCTGAACAACTCTTCTACTTTATGTTTTTCCCTTTCTACTCAGTTGTTTCAGTTTTCTCCTTTCTCTGTGATCCAAAGGTATTGAGCAAAATGCACATCTTGTCGGCCCCAATTACTGCAAGTTCTATACCAGGAACTGATGGTATCATGCCCAGAAGTTACCATGGTAAGGTTTTCTTTCTCATGTTTTGTCCCATTGATTATCAAATATCAAGCTTCTGTAGAAATTTATCATATTCTAGTCTCTTTTTCCTGGTCAAGTTTAAAAGAACTTAAAATGATGATTCCTTAGTAGCTTGAGATGGGGTAGGTTTTATACGCTTAACAAAATTGTAATTATGGTTTAAAGCAAACCAAGAAATGCAGCGTACAAATAATACTATCATCCTCTCATCGAAGTTGCCTACGCCAACTTGATTGATATGACGCTTTCACCACCTTGGTGAAAAAAGACAATAAAATCATGTTTTAAGCAAAACCAAGCAGTTTATAACACAATAAAATCATCTCCTCTCAATGAGTTGTATACCCAACTTGATTTGATATGATAGTTTTTCTTTTCTTTCATTCTTGGTATACTTCTCCTACCCTCTGAACTCTCACTGGAGAATAAGTAATTTGGTTCTGCTTCTGCACACATCTTTTCTTACTCATCTATTTCAACAGACTCTATCTGGTTCAAAAATAATTTATGTAAAAAATTGAATACAAGTAATCGGTTTCTTGTGCAAATGATGCATTCGGGAGTGGAAACCATAGCCAAGAATTTCCTTGACCATCGCACGCACTGACATGGGTCAAAAAGACAAAAGGGCTTTTGTTGAATTCAACGGACTGCATATTCAGAGTCTAAAGAGCTATCTAATAGCATATGTGCACACCTACTAAAAGCTAGCTAGAGCAGACGGGGTGGGTGTATGGGTATGTAGAAGCTTTCCTAGGTTGGGGAGCAATGAGAAAATATTTAATGAATAAATGTTTATAAGGAACGTAGTTTATATTTATTTATATATATATATATATATATATATATATATATATATATATTGTATATATGTTTTATAGTTGCTTAGTGGAGCCAGAGCATAAAACACATGAGTGAGTACTTTATTATCCCTTCTATAGATTTTTATGCCAAATATATGGACTAAACACGAGATAAGTTGTAGAATACAAGACGAGAAAAATGTGAGAGTCCCAAATCTTTCTTACTTTTTCTTTTCTTCTACCTTGCATATATTTAGAAATATAAGTGAGAATTTCCATCCTGATATTAGTGTGTGGAAGCTCCCGGCCCCATTTAGGAGAGTTCTCATCTTGATGACAGTAGCCTGCCGAGCTCTTTCTGGGACTGCACCCATTTTAGAAGGATTCGTCGCTAGCGTACACCCACTTTAATCTGAAGTAATAGATTTCTTCCTGACTGCCCATAAGTGTCTTGCCATGGAATCTCTTTTTCCAATCCTTCACCCTTGGGAGCACAAGTTGACGCCCCACTAACTTTAACAACTGGGTGATTTTAATCTGAAGCCCTACCATTGGAAGGTTTTCGTTATACCTTGATGTCTCTTTAAGCATCTCCTGGGGCAAAATAAAATTAGAAGTCCGATAGACTTGAATACACCAAAGGACATAGCTAATGGGCTGGGAGATAGAACCCACAAACTATTTTGCTGAGACCAAGATCAAATTCTAGCCAAAAGCTTTTGTGTCAATTAGACACAATACTCAGCCTTAATCCTGGTAAGACATCAGAAGGAACTCCCAATATTCCAATTTGGAGAAAACCCCTGTGGATTGGCAAGATGTTCTTCAAACTTGTCTTTATCCAATTCCTACTTAGCGAAAACTGAACATCAAGTGAAGATGATTCTGAGAAGAGCCTAGCAGCAAATGGGATAAAGTAAGAGGATCTGAGGTCTTCAATGATTTCCATAGATTGATCTGGCAGACGCTCTTCTTCTTGCACTTGGGAACCTGCTTTGTGTCCTAAACCATCATAGCTTTCGTGATGGGGTATCACTTTACAGCCCAAGTAAAACTCTAGAGGCCATTAACTTACCAAATGTTGGAAACTTAAAATTTTCCCGCCATTTACCGCGACAATGAAGGTCATGGTCACCTAAGCAGAAATGATGAAAATTGATCGAGTATGCAAGGGACTCCATCCATGTGGAGCCTCAGGCCTGATCAGAAAAATGTTCAAACATACTTCATTTCTTCAAGTTAGCAGCTCATCTTGTTTCCTAGTATTTGAGTTGCTCTCCCACTCTTAAGCTGTAAGCTGTGGGCAGTGGTGGACCCAGGGAGGAATTTTAGTGTAAGTACCAAATCATTTGTTAGGTTGCCACAAAAAATTCACAATCAAGCGCAATGGTATATAATTAAATTTGAATACTATAAAGTAAACATTCATCATAATAAAAGGTCACATGTAACACATGCTTTCAATAGTTTGTAAACATAAGCACAGAAACCTAAATATTAGCAAGTAATTTTTTCATATGCACTCTCTCACAGTTGGACCGTCAGGTTCCCATTTTGAAAGCTGCGTATAATAGTCTTAATACTAACCCATCAAAATTATCTCCTCTTTATATATATACCACTACCACCAATCTATCATTCAACCAGATCACTCATTCTGCTCTGGGTATCTGATTTTTTCAGAATTTCATATTGAAAATACCCATTTGACGTTGCAGTTGCATATGGTAAAATTAATGCCACATCTAGGAACAAGTAAGCTAATGGATATAGTTTCTCTCTTCGTCTTTGGCCTTTTTTTACAAAGGTCATTATTAACTCCATCGAACCTGGGAACTCAATGCTAGAGCTCATCTCAAAAATATATGTATCAAGTTGATCATGAAGTACTCTATATGTTCGTACTCTCATGATTTCCTAAAAGCACTGCAAATTGACATTGACACACATGATCACCAAGAAAATTCCCAAAGAATGATAATGATACATTCCAAAAATGCAAAAACTTAACATCCTGCTATGGAATAGCTAGCAAATGGGTTTCACAAATACAATTTTCAAAGGAGTTCACAAAACAAGTAAAACATGTCCAACTATAAAACAAAAAACGAGTAAAACATGTAGGAGTAGTCATCTACTTATCATCTTAGTCCCAAACAAGCATACATTCAGTAGCCATCTCGGACAGCTTAGTTCACTAAAACACCAAAACAAACATTGAAACCGCAAAAAATTAAATGGGTGACAGAAGGTTTAGCCATGAGCCATGTACTATCTAGCTCATCATCTAGTCTACAAAATTGGAGCTTTTGAGTTCCATTTTTTAGCACTCAACAAAGACAGCCAAGATTCAACACATCCTATCATGTTACAATTTACCTTTGAGTTTGATCGAGGTATGAATCATTACACTAAATCACATTAAAATTATTTGAGAAAATGATAAATTTAATTCTCATATATACACATCGATCCAATCGTATACCTACGATGAGATTCCTACTATCAAGCACTTTCTACAAGTCTCCACTTCCCGCATCAAATTTTTTTCATGATCCAAACTCAAGCAAATGTTTTAAAAGGTATTTTAAGAGTCCCCGAAATCGGCAAAAAAATAAAATATCGGGAAGAGCGATCCCATCAATTTTTCATAATATAGTTTTTATCAAAAACTGATTTGATCAAGCCTTTCCCTAGTAGTTTTTTTTTTCCATTGATTTCTCAAGGACCCTTAAAAATCACCTTAAAAAACATCATGCTCGACATGAAAATTTGATTCGAACAGAGTTCCATTGGAACCCTCTATCGTATACCCGATTGATAATTATATGTTATATACCTATATATATGCATATATATAAAGTCTCACCCGATTGGTTAATCCATGGTTTCAAATCAAAATCCGCTCAGACTGCGGAGTGACGGTTTTAATTTTTGAATTTGTGAATTAATCCATCGCTAAAATCCAAAAAGCATGGATTGATCTCGTCCCATTGGATTCATGGATCACCGGATTTTTGGTGCAACCCTATTTTTGGTTGGTAAAATACATCTCTGTGGTTAACCCATTACATTTGATCCTTTGAAATGCACGTAAGTAAAAAATGACATAATGCCCAAAATCTGTTCTTTTTGTTTCTTCCATGGTGGTTATAACTACAACTGAAGTGATGTTCGACACGACATCATTGCCCTAAAGGGACAGAAGTGTCGCCAAAAGTGAACCATGTGCGGAGCCTCTGCTTTCTTTCAAGGACGCACGTAATACAAAGCTGTCTCTCTACCAGCTTGCTTTGGATGAGTCAGTGGTAAACAATCTAATATGATATTGGCCGCAATAGATCCCATGTTCAAACTCCTCCCCATCTACCTCTTATAATTGAAATATCATGCATGTTTCTAACCTAATTTCAAGGAGAGTTTGGTACTCGTGGAAGCATGAGTGCTGAGTAATGTAAAGTTACTCCCTCTCTCTAACAATTTAGCATCTACAAAATATTCCTACTGTAGTTTGGAAAAGCTTGTTTTACTAGTTTCAAATAACCTATTCTAAAAAGTTTCATGCTTTAGTTCTTCCTTTTGTTTGGTGGCACAAAAGACTATGTTTTACCTCTTGATGTTTATATGTCAAAACTTACAAAGCTTTTTTCCCTATTGAATTGTGTATGCAGACCCAGGTCAGTCAAAACACGCTTGCAAAAAAAACAGCGGTAATTATTACCTTTCATTTCCCTTTTTAGAAGTAACCAAAGGCCCTCGTGAAGTATAATTTTAGGGTTTTAGTTTATTGTTATTTCTATCTTTTATGTTCAGGTAATTTTTTTGTATTACTAGGGATTTACCTTGTAACAATAGGGCTGGCCTACAACTCTTCATTAGTCTCTTGGTAATCATTCAAGCTTTTCCAATGCATACTGTTGTACTTGGTTTTCCTCTTCTTCCAAAATCTCGTGGTAATGTATTAAAAGATTTGTAGGCCTGCGGGAACATTTTGCTCTCCAGCTGCCGCCTGAAGACTTGTCGCCGTCCAATCGGCACTGTTTTTATCCTATCAGGACTGTTCATCAGTTTCTTTTCTCCTTCTTCTCCAGATGTATATCCTTCTCCCCTCTTCAACAATAGCACTGTCTACTGGCTACTATTCCCAAAAGGCACCGGTCATCGAAGGCTACTATTCATTGAAGGTCACTTTTCACGTGGTATTGCTCCTATCACAAGTTTCCTTCTACTTTCTCCCACGTAGCATCAGTTTCATCAGCTTTCTAAACAAAGATTTCGCGATCTCTCTCTCTCTGCAGAACCAGATAGTATCTTCTCCTCTTTAGCTACATCTCCTCTCTCCCGTTTGTTACCTCTACCCGTACTGGAAATTTCCAGTACCTGCTCGCCCTCCCATCTGCATATGTTCCTCCTCCCGTTTACATACGCTTGGGTTCGGTTTTCAGTTTGTTCTCCTCTTCCTCGTCGCGACTCCTCCCTTCCTTATTGCTCTATCTCATACCAATCCCCTTTCTCTTCGCTGAAACCTCTTATGAGCACTTATTTTGCAGTTTCAACACTTTTTGGATCTGATTAAGAACTCCGCCCAAGTAACAGTGTTCACTATGACATTTTTTCTAATAAAAAAATTAAATGCTTCGTAGTATGTTTTCCAAATTTTTCATACTGAATTAAATCTCGTGAAAAGCGATACACTCCAAGCACCCTAATTTTTTATTTTTAAAATGGCAAGCAGAGAGAGAGGGTAGAGAGGGACACCTATTTAGGAATGGAGGGAGTATTATTTTGCACCGCCAGAATATACAAGTAGACAAAAGAGTTGATTTGCAACGCGTTTATCTTTTAGGTCTGTGGTAATTTATTTCTTTTGTATTATTAGGTTTCGCTTAAGGTTATTAGGTTAGCTCTATATAACCCCTTCCAATAGTTTTGTAATCGGCTGAAGCTTTCTTCCAATGCAAATGATAGTGTACTTTTAGTTTTCTCCTCCAAGATCACACCATATTAATTTCTACACATGACCAAATGGTCTACAAATCAATAAACTGATCTAGCAAAGGATTACATTCCTTCGATTTTGTAGTGTACAAACTACTAACTAGGATAACTCCTCGCCATATATAATGGTTTTTTAATGTTATGCGGTATGGTCGAGGGATTTAACTTAACCCAAATAAGCTACATCAAGCATAGTGAACTATCTAATCTTCGCCCTTTCCTACCCTTGTCCTCGCCAACATCAAGAAGTTCCATTGTTCTATCCTCGCAAAACCAATGTCCATTAAACCAATAGAGAATTGATGTCCAAAGCCTCGGGCAACCTAGTTTCAATACCATATGTGACCCAATTTGATTTCCCTTTACAACTACAACGGTTCCATTGTACTAGTTGGAAAACTCAAGATACATCGACCGTCCAAAGTTCCTTGTAAAATGAGCACAGATTTAGTACGCGGTAAAAGACCAAAGTCCCACTTGAACAAGCAACACGGCATCACTGATCTTGCTTCAAATTCGCCAGACAATTGGTCTGTTGTAGGTATTTCCTTCCTTAATAGGAGCAAAACACACACAAAAAAACTTTGGAAGGATTATAATTCCAAATTGTCAATCGCTGTGGTAGTTATTTGATCTGAAAGTCAATTTAACGCTAGTGAAGAAGACTGGGATATTGTTCTAGTAGACGAATTGTTGGGATGCTATGTTGCACCCGATCCCCAAAATGGGCTTAAGTATCCACACTTACTCCGCACGACACGGACACGGGCACGGATACGTCGATCCGTCGAAAAATCCTGACACGCCTCTTTGTGCGTGTTTGTCTAAACGATCTCATGGGTGACTTGGCCAATCTGGTCATTTCTACCGCCGCTTAGGCTAAAAGGAGGCTAAGAGGGGAGAGAGAGAGAGAGATCTGACCCGAGATCGAGGGAGAGTAGACGCTGATTCGCATTTCGCCAGACTTTTGCCGCCGTCACCAACTGCCTGTTCGGGTAATGGAGGCACACAAGCATGTGAGAGAGAGAGAGAGAGAGAGAGAGAGAGACCGCTGAAGAAGAATAAGTTATTAACACTAAAGGCCACTACTGTGCACCAGTAAAACTTACTTTGCTTTTAATCAATACCTTTGCCGAAATACTCAGCGCCACTATGCATGTATGTACTGTATATAATATATTATTATATACTCTGATGCTATTGCTTTGACGAAATGACCAGCTGTAGTTCAAAATAAAAATAAAAATGTCCAGCTGCACCCCATCGATCCGACGAACTATTTAGTACTACTTTTTAATAATAGACTATGTTTAAACATGTCTTTACCCTTTTACTATTTAGTACTACTTTAATATTTGTGCTTAAAAATAAGTGGTGATTTTTGAAAGAGAAAATCAAGTCTTTTTTATACATATATATTTTAAAAAATTAGTTTTAAAAATTAGTGACGATCCCCGCACTGCTCTAAATTTGGATCCATATCCACGTATCCTGATTTTTAAACTTTAGGTATCCGATCCTTCTGATCTACACCGCGACCTCCCACCCGTAATTCTGGTCCTGCAAATATAGGTTAGGATGTCGCTCTAATGCATAAAACTTCTTGAATCCACAAGAGGAGATAAACACCTTGCACTCAAGAAAAATAGAAAGAACTTTTAGACTTTTTATTAATGATTGATTGAATAGTGCCCCTCAGTTACACTCCTTATTTATAATACTAGTGTAACCCTAATTTGACTAGACCTCAATTAATTAAAGAAATAAGAATAAAAAGCCCAATCAAATTTGTTGCTTAAAAGGTTGTAAAATCATGCCAAAACATGCAAATTAAAAAAGGAAAAGAAAAATCTCTAAAGAAAAATCCTAATTTTTGTAGACCAAGAATCCTAATAAAATTAGAAATCAAAACCAAAACCTAATATGGAAAGATAAAAATTTGCTCCACACAAAGAAAATCCACAAAAGCAACATCAATACCTTTTGGAGTACACCTCGTCCAAATCCATTCTTCAAGGTGTGCTTCAATGGATTGTTGATCGGTTCTAAAGTCAATTCTTTCAAAGACCGACATCTTCACTTGTGTTGCTAACTTGCTTTTCCTCCTCAAAGACTATTGTTGGTATCACCACCTTCAATAGAAAATAATTCCGACTCCTCGCAACTTGATCACTATTAGTGATATTAATTTTCTACTTTTCAGCCATCAAGATCAATTTTCTTATTATCAACTTTGATTATGACCTCATTAACAACTTTTCCAACGGTATTATCATTGGCAAGAGTAGCATTTTGTTGTTTTGATCCATATTTTTTCTTCAATAAATGGTCGAATTCCAAGGAAAAATCTTCCACCATACGCCTTTTAATTGTTGGTCATGCACCCATTAATGACACTTACCTTGTTTATCTCTTTGAAGATTGCAAATCTAACCACCAAGTAAGTGTGGAATCTGTAAATCTTTAGAGACACATGCCACCGCTTAGTTCATCTGGAATTCCATCAATGTGAAAAATCTTCAAATGTTAAGTATCCAATCTAGAACATCCTCAAAATATTCATTGCCCTTGAGTTTAAGAAAAATTTTATAACACCTAAAATCATATAGGCATAATGATAATCCAGCATACTTTGTTGATCCTTCAAACATATCCAGGTGGTTACAAACTGCGTCTCGGGTTGGTCCGTAAGGTTTGATCGGCCCATGTTTATTACATGTAGTCCTTGTGGATCAATTGAGACAAGGGAAGACCTTTACCCATACCACTTGATGCAGCGCTAGTAGTGGAGGAAGACTTAGATATCATTCTAGTAGACAAAATTGGTTAGATATCGCTCTCGCATGATGAACTTTAAAATCCACAAGAGGAGATAAACACCTTAAGACAAGGAAAATAAAAGAGAACTCTAGAATTTTATTCATGATTGATTGAATTGTTGAATATGCTTATAGGTTACACCCTTGTTTATACTAAGCAAACCTTAACTCGGTAGGGCTCAAATTAATTAAAGAAACAAAAATAAAACCTAATCAATTTTTTTTTCCAAAAAGGTTATAAAATCATGCCAAAACAAGCGTATTAAAAAGGAAAAGAAATTCTAAATAAGTTCCTAATTCTTGTAGACCAAGAATCCTAATAAAATTAGAAATCAAAACCAAACCGTATAATGAAAAGATAATAATTTTAACCTAAACTAAAATATTCCTAATCAAAATCTGATTCTAATCCAAATCAAATAAAAAAATAAAGAAACTTCCTAATCTAGTCCTACATCCAATTGCAAAATAGTGTTCCGTTATTAGAATCCCTTGAATCCTACGCGGATCTCCAACCAACCACACAATCCCTCGCCGCCAATTTTGCATCTCCTGTGATGATTAGTGCCCCACACCACCCTATCTCCATTCCTCAGAGATAATTTACTACCGACCGCCTGCTGATGGGATAATTGGAATGCCACCTGCAACCTTTTCTTCCATGACTCTCATGGTCTCATTTCACTGTACTTCCTCCATTACCACCATGATAGTCCCTCCACATTCCCAATGGCTTTTAAGAACCCATTCCATGAGAAGCACCAACCTCCTTTTGACATCCACTTCCCATCACCTTGTCCGCCACGCCTCCCTAACTAGAGATGCCCATAACCACTTCCCTTTCAATGGAACCTGTATTACTGACTCGGGTGGGGTAATTAATCTGCGGTGTTGACATGCCAAGTCAAAAAATAGAGGATAATGGATATGGATCTGAATTTGGACACGGGTAAGGGATACGGTATGTGATGATTTTTAACAATAATGTTTATATGTCCAAATTCATATATACATGCATTTATCATAATGACAAAAATGAAATAATCTTTGGTTTTCTTCATCTACACTGTAGACATACTAAGAAGTATGGTAGATAGGAGTCATAGGATTCGAGAGTACCCTATAAATCATTACTCCCCATCGCAAACAGGCCCCGTAGTTGTCAACTTGACATGAACAAGTACTGCTACGTAGACAAATGAGGGTAAACCTTAGGAATTACAATTTGTCAGAACATAAATCCATAATTCTAAGAGATATGGTAAACATGGACCTGATATAATGTCTGCATAGTCAGTCCCTTAACATTCATGACTTGCCATCTGTTCTTTTTTGACAAGTTACTGCACAGCTTAAGAGTTAAATCCAACCAAAATAAAAAAGAGATTTTCATAACAGATTATCAAGTTTGAATTGATAATAGAAACTAGTAGCTTTATAATAGAAACCCATCTCTCGGCCTTTCATAAAACCAAATAACCCACAACTACATCCAATGATCCAAGCCTTAGTTCAAACATTGTTACCGGGACTAAATTAAAAACAAAACAGCAGCAGAATCTTAACAAAATAGGGAGGAGTTCCTTAATCCAGCATACTTAGTAGTATGTAATAATACTAGTAGCAAATCATAGAGTGCAGCTTCTAAAAAATCCATCTTCTAGTTCCCCTTTAGTGCCAATGCCAATGTCAGTGCCTTCACCCTCCCTCTGCATCCTGAAATGTCATCCTTCCAATTCTGGTCATCATGGAAAGTTGAGCAAGCTCTCCTACTGTCCTTTCAAATGCCTAACTGATCCCCACCCAAAAAAAAAAAAAAAAAAATAAAATAAAATTTTTTATCATGAATTAAACACTATTAGTTGTATTATTTAATATCAGGAAAACGGTGAACTTACTAATGTCCCAGAATTTTGTAGGTCCATCTGTATACTCCTTTGCTTTTCCTTGAAAGTAAATGAATGTAATGCAATGCAAGACAAGGTCTTCGGATCACTTGTTGTTAGCCTATTTCCTCTGATACTTTTGAATCACGGAGTGGCACCAATTTCTCTCGCACAAGAAGAAGAAGCTTTGGCCAAGCAGAGCAATCTAAAGGCCAGGGCTTGAGCAACAGGGTTAAAGCCCCATGGATTAGCCCACCAACAAATAGGCTCTTCAAACATTCTCAAGATCGATGACATGAGGCTTGACCAAAATATTCAGAGCCAGTAGCAGAAAATGCTCCATACTTGATATAAACCTTTCGCAAATCAGTTTGATTAGGAAAAGAGACGCTAAAACATTTACTTCATTGATGGACACTTCATGATCCTCATGGGCTTTTACCCGTAAGTCCATTACCTCCACCATTTAGCCAAGCATCACAATAGTATTTGTGGATCAAGTAATGCGCCATACATGGGGTTGGAGTGTTACTTTTTGTTCCACCTACTCCAAAAATTCTGTGAATAGCATCAAAAAGCTAGAAATCCACCAATATCCATGTCTTCCCCTTCCATGTTCAAAAATCCTTTTTTCACATTCCTCAATCATACCGTCCCACATATCATAAACTAGATGCAAAATTAAAATCAGCCAGCTACCCTCAACATGTCAATGATTGGTTCAGTGAAACTAAGTAGATAATCTAATTGATCCCCCCAAAAAGTATCATCAACAATGCATTTTTTACCCTCACGAAGCCTTTAGTTTCCAGCTACTGTGTTTCCATCTTCCTCCCTATATGTTTTTCCAGTTCAATCAGAACTTTTTTCAAGAGATGACTTAACTTCCCTTAAGCCGCTTAGGCCATAATAAAGCTAGATGCTAATCTCGCCTCTACCACACTTAACAATTTTAGACTCAGAGTACCGATTGAAGATGTATTTGCCATGCCATGATTCAGAATAAAATTACGAATGTCAATCACTTGCTTAACCAAATCAGAAACCCACTTACACTGAGAGCCGCATTGAGGTGATTTTTTCTCCTGGTTCGCTAGATGCTCTTTCACAAGTTGAGACTATGGACAATGCATGGAGTACAAAATATGTGGGGATATTTGCCCCTATACCAGCCCAGCAGCCTTGTGGTTTGATGCATTGTCTGTTACAATCTGACCACATTTGCTTCTCCCAAATCCTTGATCACTTGATGAATAAGTTTGCAAATATACCGGCATCTTTTGATATTTCCACTAGCATCAATTCTATTTAGAAACATGGCTCCTCCGGATGAAGTTACCATTACGCAATTAGAGGCCTTCGCTGCTCGTCAGACCACCCATCAGAGACCACGGAAACACCCTTCTTCTTCCATGTACTTTTGATTGGTTGTAATAAACCTTTTATGTGTTCCTTTTCCTGCCAAAGAAGTTGTACACAACCTATTGAAAGATGGAGGAACATAACCAGCCAGCCCGCACTTTTTCGGGCATTAGCAGGATTAGTGGGTGAGTAGCGCTGATTATAGTTTTAAAAAAAAGGAGATCTTGCTAGTGTTTAACGGCAATATGAAGGAAAACACTACTAGACCTTAAGTATTTGCAAGGGGGAGGAGTGAGTACTCAAGAAAATAAGGAGACCTTGCAAAATTAAACGGCAAAACCACTGGCGTGAGAACATCCTAGCAGCCTCTTGTCAGCAAATATCTCTTTTCTGCAACATTAAAGGCTGAAACTAAAAGCACCCTGACCTGAGGCCATTCCCTTGTGTTTTTTTTCTCTGTTGGAGAAGGTCAGAACTTTCTGGTGTGGAGAGACGCAATCTGCCTTCTTCCCTTGCATTTAGAGCTTGTTGAGCCTTTTTGCTTCAGCTGTTTCATGCTCCTTCTTTATTGCTTTGAGTACATCATCACTTATTGCCATACAACTTCAACGCTGTGGCGAAAGCAAGCCTCAGCAGGTGGCCCTTTTTGTGGTATATGATCCAACAACCTTTTTGAGTATCCTTTCTGTGCTTTAAACATTGGCCTGCCTCGCATTAATCTTTTCAACCAAGTATGCTTTGCACCTCTTTCTGGAATCAAGCCAAGAAAGAAGCTTTCAAGGTCCCCTTTATCCCAGTGTTTTGATCCCCATCCCTCAACCTAAGGATGGATACGCTTTTATGGACCCAGGGACAAGGACATGACATGGATGGAGACACGTGGGTTTTCCCCAAAATTAGACACGACATGTTAGACACACGCCATATATAATAATAAATAATATTTTCATTTAATTATGTGTATAAAGTTCAAATATCATGTGAATTATATTGGTCACACTTAAGATACAAAAAGGCAGAGAATAGAGAAAAGATGGAGAAGAGGAGAGAGAGAATAGAGAAGGAAGAAGAGAGAGAAATCAATACCTGGTCTCCTCTCAGCTCGATATCTCAATGTCTTTCTGTTGTGCAAAAATCTCTCCCCCTTCTCTCTCAGTCGATTTGGGGCCATGGCTCTCCCTTCTTCCAATCCATCTCTGCCATGTTTCTCTCACTTCCCCCCATCGGGTATCTATATGGCTTTCTCAGTTTTGTTTGTCGCTGATTCGTCCGAGGGTGGAAGAGGAGCAAACTGATTCCTGGAGGGGAAGAGATCTTTTATGTTTATGTTTTGTATATATTGCATTTTTTACCGCTGAGTTGTTGGAATGTTATTTTTTATTCCCGTTTAGGTATGTCTATGAGACTTTTCCCCTTTTGTAAAGTTTATTAAATTTTTATTTTGACCAATAGCGCTTTTTAAATATTCGACACACTTTTCACATGTCGGACACGCATAAGTTGGAGCATGTCCATGTTCGGACACTGAGATGCAGATTTGTGAGCCTCCCAGAGAAGTGTTTGTGCTTTAGCCTCAAATCACAAACCCCTTTGACTTTGTGTCCCCAAAATTTAGCTTCATTATACATCCTCCCGCACCCATCATTTTCATTTCACTCAGCTGCACATACATCCACAAGCTCTATGTTCTAATAAAGGAGGAGAACTTCCTCAGAGATGAGCTGATTGTATCAAACCCCAGCATCTCCTATGGAATGTTACCTCATATTAAAATTTGCACCTGCACACTGCAGCACATTATTTGGGAAAAGCAACCGGTTGCCAGTTAATCCTACAGGACTACGCCACAATATATCCATTACAGAGCCAAGTATCCAAATTTCAGCTTTTTTTTTTTTTTTCATCCTGGCAGTTATTTCTTTGCCGACACAGCTGCAAAAAAATTAAAATCTTTATGGTTGATTTCTCACATTTTCTGTTCCGCTTAAATTTGGTTGTCCATGTGATGAAGTGCACCTGTTCATGCTTTCAATTACAGAGTGGGAGGAATACCCCAGAGGAGAGCTAGCAATTAGAGAAGGTTTTTGGTTAAGGGAGTACACTGCGTACATAAACATGAAACCGACCCCACACTGTGTAGGTAAGATACAAACCGTATAAGGAGGTAAAGTTCGCTCAGAGATCTGAATATTCTTTTATTGCCAACTCTAAATGCTCTTACATCTATTGTTCCAAAATTTTTGTTTTTCCCTCCTCTAGAATGGTTTTAAAGGAGTTTATTGGTAGAACGTATGGCTGAAATTAATTTCAATTTTCATCATTTTTCTAATGCTTTTTTCTTGTCTAAGTCGCTTAACCTTTTTCAACTCCTACCTAATTCAAGAATCTTTGTCAATGTTAAAGGCAAGTAAATTATTAAATTTGTCTTATTTTTTCCTTCTAACCATTCCATCAGATTTCAACTCGTGTCTAAATCCACTAAGCACCCATCACAATAACATATTATAGTTTGATTAATGTGAGTGGTATATGTGGTAACTTGGTAAGCATTGCTAGGCATTCTTGTATGTTTGATTTCGCCTATGTGCCCATGTGAACTCTTGACTTATTAGTGAGTTTGTTGCATGTGTAGACAAACATAGGTACTTGTTTGTTATGTTATGGTCAAAAGGAAGTGAGAAATAGAAATACAAATTGAGTGGGCAAGTCTAATTCTAATTTAGAATCTAAGATCCAGTTATCCTTTCTGTATTATTTGGTTTTTCCTGCTCAGTTTTTTGTGGTTCTTCTTCTTTCGAGGAATAGGATTGGCAGTAGTTTATATGAGTCTTTGCAGAATCAGCCAAAGATACGGGAGGATTGATTGATTTTAATAAAATTTCAGCAGCTTTTTTAAAAGCTCCTCGCTG
Organism: Vaccinium macrocarpon; assembly: GCA_022606695.1. Classification (NCBI taxonomy): domain Eukaryota; kingdom Viridiplantae; phylum Streptophyta; class Magnoliopsida; order Ericales; family Ericaceae; genus Vaccinium; species Vaccinium macrocarpon. Next base: position 31,136,096 of record CM040177.1, read on the forward strand.
CCTTCCTAGGCATGATTTCATCCTTACCCTGACTGTGATTGCCTAGTATTTATTTTTCTTTTTTTATTAACTGTTTACTGTTTCCCAGTGTCGAATCCGTCGGAGATCTAAGTTAAACCGGAGAGAAATAACTGTTGAGAACTTGATATGCATTGTCGCTTGTCAGTCCTAATAGCTTATGCTTTTCGGTTAAGTGTTGATTTAATGTGGCATCAAAGCTCTGGAGGAGATTTAGGTTCAAATCTGTCCTGGATTGGTTTTACAGTGTGCTCCTTTTCTTCTCCTCCAGTCTTCGGATATTTCATTTCCCATTGGAGCGTTGGGTCTTGCTACAGAGTTTGATATCCTTTTGTTGGGACCTTTTCCTGGCAGAGTTGAGTTGATTTTTTTCTGTATGCTACAATAATCTAGCATTAAACCTAGAGAATATATTTTTGTGAGCCAGCTATATTTAAGAATCGAGCATTGAACCCGCATAATTAAGAGAAAATTAAGACTAAAGTAATCCTTTAAGAGCTATTTGTTTCAATTTCTTCTCCACAAAAATAAAAATTATCTGTGAGAATTCATTATTTTCGTGACCTAGCTACCTGTAATTCGTTATAACATTGAACCCAACCAAAATTGTTCAGGAAGTTGTCAAAACAATACAATTTGGTACTGAATTTTAAGATTCTGGATTGAATAAAATATGACTGGAGGCTGTTGGGGAAGCAAGTAAGGCAGGCAGAAATTTTGAATTTCAAAGAGGAAAAAATGGCTGGTAATGCTTGGCAATAGGGTCGGATAAGCTTGGCTTATCAAGTTATATGCTAGCTTGTTAACTCAAACAATATTATTGAGAGGTAAAACTAGGTTTATGTTCTCATTACATAGTACCTATACAAGAGTACAAAAATAAATTACACTCACGAACCTAAACTCCTAACTTAATTGCAAGAGTAGACATATATACAATCTAATTACACAATTACACCCACAACTTAACACTCCCCTCAAGTTTGAAAAAAAGATATCATCAAGCCCAACTTGAACGAATGGAGTGGAAACTTGTTAACAAGCTCCTTCCTCGTGAAAATATCAAACGTAATTCGATTCTTGGACGCATGCGCTATATTAACTCCCCACAATTTTTCTTGATGAAGTATTCGTCACCCTACGTTTCTGGCTATGTTGGAATGACAGGTGCTGTGTTTAAGTGTTTTGTTGTCACAGAGTTTCATAATTATGTACCTCAAATTATGTATGATTACTGAAAAAGTGCAGTACAGCTGGGGCAGGCTCGCTACCTGCTGAATTCAGCTCTAACGCCAAGATAGCAACGCTTCCACCGCAGTAATTCGCGACAGCAGTATACTCCTTTCAGAAGAAGAATTGACGATACAGATTATAGAAAATTAATATGACAACCAACATGCTACCTGTGCTTTCCAATAAATCAAGTATATATTCCATCGAGATACTTTTATCAGACTACCCCATTCCAAGAAAGTGTTACGTTGATCCTAAATCTCTTAATCTCAAACTTCGAAGCTAGACTACCAGATTGCCAAGTGATCTCATCCACATCATTGCCTCGCATTATTATATCATCAACGTAAACAATAAGGACAACAATCTTACCAACACCTTTCACGAACAACATAGTATGATCGTATGACTTTGTTTGTATCCAAATCTCAACATAACCTTCAAAATCTACAAACTGTGCTCTAGGTGACTGCTTCAACTCCATAAAAAGCCTTTTTTTCCTACACACACCTTTTCTTTAGTCTCGAGATCAAGAAAACCAGGGGGATGTACCTATATACACCTCCACCTCTATGGAGGAATGCAATCTTCGTGATTAAACTGTCGGAGAGGCCAATTCAAACCGGTAAAGATATGAGTAGAGTTTCGCGACAATTATCTTTTACGCACGGGTGCAAATGTCTGCTAATCAATAAATACCATATGTTTGAGGAAACCCTTGGCAACAAGTTTCACTTTGTATCGCCAACTGCATAAATCAGCATTTTATTTACCAAACCAAACCAAAAAGCAAAGCCTTATGTCCCATCAATCGGGTTGGCTACATGAATCATTTTTTCCATTGAGCTCGCCAAGTGTTGCTCATCGCTAAACCTAGTATATTTCACGGGATCTTTATGACTACCGATCTAATGTCAATTTGGGTCTTCCCCTCCTTTGCGCTTCTACCCAAAGCTATCCTATCTTCACTCTTACACGAATCCTAACGCCTTACGATAGACATGCCCAAACCACCTTAGCCTATTATTTTCCCTTAACTTCTTTTCTATAGGTGCTACCACAACCATCTCTAATTGTTTCATTTCTAATCCTATCTTTGTCTAGTCTTACCACACATCCATCTCAACATTCTCATTTCCGCTACACTTATCTTGTTCACTAGCCGCTTTTTATAGGACAAGATTCTCCGCCCCTAAAGCATCGAAGAAGGTCTTATGGCGCTTTTATAAAATTTTTCCTTTCAATTTTGTCTTAATTCTCATTACACAATACACCAAGAGATTTTCTCCACTTGAAAGCCACCCCTAATTTGGATCCTATGAGTCCATCATTTTGCAATCTCTCCATCTTGACTAATAATAGATCCTAAATACCTAAAATGTCCTCTTCGTATCTCCGATCTTGATCATCACTTTCCTCATAATGCATTTTTTGGTATCACGCCTAAACTTGCGCACTATATACCGCTTTTACTCCAATTATCCAAAGTCCTTAGACTCTAATGCTTCCCGCCAAATTTCTAATTCAAAATAACACCACCGTTTAATCTACAAAGATACAATATCATCCTGCAAAACAACATACACCATGGAATGACCTTACAATCCCATAACAAAGCGCATTCAAGGCTTCTAGTAAGGAAGTAGTCGACCGCTTCTATTGACTCCGCCTTAAAGGTAATTAAATGTTCCTCACGCCTTATAAAGAGTATTCCTGAATCTATACCAAAGAACCGCAAAATCCAAAAAATCCTTTTTACCTTTTTATTTAGTCACCAAATCCAAATCCACCATGTACCTTCTCATATTGCCTCTCGCGACTCCTACATGACCAATTGAAATCTCCTCCTAAAAAAGCTTCTCCACAAGGTATTCTCTTGAACCACATCATACATCTGTTCTTCAAAATTGATCTTTATGGAGATCATCCAAGCCTACTGGGGCGCTACAAAGCATTAATAATATTCACTATGCTTCAATCACAAAGCTTAACTAAAATAATCCGGGATCTCCTTCCTCGTGGACTCCACTAATGAGTCCTTAAGGTGCTTATATCTACTATGATGCCTACCCCATTTCTAAGTACACAAAATCAAAATTGCGGAAAATTCGATTTTGACTAATATTTCCGACAAGAACTCGAAGCCTCTCCGAAAAAGTGAATTAGTCTAAATATATAGATCTTTTCTTGAAGGTCAGCTTTGGGGGTCACAGGGCTTGAGCTCTGGCCACATCCTACATGATGGTGAAAAGAACATGTAAGGGAGAAGCTACAAAAGAAAAGTATTGTAAACAAGATTTTAGAAAGAATTGTATGTAATGATACGGAAAAAAAAAAGAGAATTTAGGAATTGAATACTTTAGACTAGGTATTTGATAACCTTGCACTAGTTATACTTTCTACTTTCTAGTAAATATTAACAACAAAATGAAGATAAAATATCCTCGATATTTTGTTAAGCAAAAAAATTCAATTATAATTTTGTTTTTTAATAATTTTGTCAGTCTTTTTATTATATAAAATTCTAGAATATATATATATTGGGCATGTGCTAGTATAAATACTACTCCTTTTGTCCCATATTGCTTGCCCCTTGGGGAAGAAATAATGTGTTTATGAGAATTAATTTTAAAAAAAAATTCCCCAGCTTTTTCTATTCAATGAGATCTTGAAATTGATGTAAAATGTTTTGAAAAATGAATGCTAATATATTAGATTTTGCATGCAAAATGCACGGACCCCCAAAAAGGGCAAGAATTTGGGATGTATGGAGTATATACTAGTGTATTTACAAAAGGTCGTGGAACCCTATCTAAATCTTTCTACCAATGTGGGATATAGTGTGAGATATCGAGGAAAGGAGAGAGGAAGGTGAGTAGTAATTACGTGGTCCAACTATTACCCTATATCTACATGTATGTGTATGTTTTTTGTACACAAAGAATCCCATGATATTTTCTAAGATACTCCTATAAAAGCTTTTAGGATTCTCTATGATCTTCCCATTAAACACCTAGAGATTTTAGTACCAAAACCTATGGATTTGCTTTTTCTAGATATGCCTAAAATTATATAGATTGTGTTGCTTGTGTTTGCCTACAAACCTGGAGATTTTCCATTATTGGCCTAAGATCTCAAGCAAGCAACCAAATCCCTAGATTCTTGGCGACAGAAAACACACGCGAGGTATCCATCCGACGATTCTTTTTTCATGTACGTGAGGTATTGAACCTGCTTTTAACCGCTTTGATTCCGCTAAATCGATCAATGACTCAAGACTTAGTGAAAAATGGGGCACTCATTCTTAATATATGTTATAAGACTATGGTCTTGATGAAAGGTTGAAAGCTCCATAGCCAATCGCCTACTAAGGCCGCACCTACTTCATAGAAGTACTTTAGCAAAACTATATCACTACTCACTACGACTTTCCCCCTAATTTCAAACCCTAATAATTTTATTATGTCGAAATGAGAGAGAGAGGGAGAGTTTTTCATGGTTTGCCTATGAATAGAGCCCCCCTCACTCCCATTTGTTCTTCACACTCTCCACCACCTACTTTGTAGTATTCTAGTGTTGAGTTTTAGTGAGAGAAACTCATTGTTCCATATCTCTGAAATCCCGCTAGTTATTCCATATTCTTGAAGCCAATCCAACTTTAAATTAGTAGAAAACTTAGTAGTCTAGTGTTTGTGCTACGGCTTCTAGTTGTTAAATTGCTCGGTAAATTTTACCTAGCTTTCGCTTCTTCCTACTTACGCAATTCCCTGAATTACAGAAGTCGCTAACCCTTCTTACTTAAAAGTAGTTTCTTTTAATCTCATTTCCTAAGAAATAAATTTTTGTCGCTATAATGTTTGGTTTTCTACTTGTAATTTTCTAGTCATTACTAACTTAAAATGGTTTTGGGAAAATTAGTAATTAGCTCGTAAAAACACTTTTTCAATACCAATGAGTCATTATAATGACCATTTAGTGATCCGAATTTATCAATTTTATGTTGTTATAATGCCCGACACTTTTTTGAGAAAAAAATGTAGTCAACTAGTCTTTTTTATGAATCACTTTTTTACGTGAGAGTAATCACGTGACATACCAGATTTTCTTAAATATGACTACATAGTTGTTTAGTACTATTTTCTCGCTAACCCTAGACCGGTTTCAAAAGAATTGGCGTAGAATATGATTTTATGTGACATGTTTTACAGAAAGTTGCATTGATTTGAAATGCGCTTACTTAAAAGTTGCATATTCACGCGATGAGATTTACAAGACATGCTACATATTCACGCATACTATAAATGACATGACACGGTTTTCAAGAAAAATGAATGAATAGTTGTTGATGAGAAATTATATATAAGAATGAAAATGGATTGATTGATTGAATTGAATTGGATATGGTAGTGTTGCTTGAGCCCTTCACGCGCCGGCAGGTCATGGATGTGGTTGTGGCTAAATGCGTACACCGTGATAGCGATGGACCTTGTATCATGTCAGGTCCGTGATACAAGCATGGCCGGACTATGTTTGTGTGTGTCAAGGTGTGCGGAGTTTGTATCATGTTGTTGGCGCATCCGTGATACAAGCATTTACCTGACCCAGCGTAAAGTGTTGGTGACCGTCAGCTGGCCAAAGGAGACGAAATGGATCTTTTAATTCGTTGATGACCGTAGGGTCGATGGTCAGCAAAGTACATAGAGTGGAGGACTGGGGATCAGAGGGCCCATAAGTCTAAAGCAAAATTTCCACACTTAGATAAATTTGAAGAAGAATGTTGATACTGCAAGATAATACAAGACACTTCTTATTCACTTGTAATACACCATTTGTATTGACACCCATATGCATTCTTCATCAATGACATTGTTTTTCTCATAAACTCTCGCTATTTAATTCCCCGCCTTAAATATTGTTCCTAGAATTGCTAGTTTGTTTTTGGGGGTAAAGAGTTATCGGGTGTTATCATTATGGTGTTACACTCGTGCACTGCATAATACCACGATGCTTGCTTCAGGACTTAACGCATTATTCTAGGCTACCGTAGATGAAAAAGAGTAAGTACTATAAGTTTGGAAGGTTTTGAGTCAGCCAAATGGGGGCAAGGACCAAAACCGAAAGGGCTAAGAGGAGCCGTGAGATCCCACCTATGTAGAATAAAATGTATTTGTCGACAAGGATTTGATGTATTTCTGACTTATTATTACTTGTAATTTTTATTATTTGTAATGATAATAATGTAAATCGCAAAAATTACCAGGCTGTATAGAATCAACTACGCTTGTGGAATTGTTGAAGAAAGAGAGAGAATTCAAAAAATAGAAATAGAACTTTCCCCACTGTGAGAGTATAAATGATATATAGTCAACAAAATTTTATTTTCTTTTCCATTCATTTCCCTATTTTAAAAATGTTATTGAGATACTAAATGCCCCTCGCCACAATCCATGGGCTAATATTTCAAGATTTTCCTCGTATTTTGTGGATTACATGTGAATGAACTTTTTGTACTTATGTTAACTTAAGGGTCACATAACCATCATCTTCCTTTTTTCCTTCCAAGTGCAAGGCTCTCAAAGAAGAAACTTAATCTAATCATGCTAATTATCGCAACAAGTGCCCCCAATTTGAACAAAGCAAAGTGCCATTCTGCCGCTAAGCCAAGATCTCATGAATGTTTGTAAAGTGTACCTCACATTTATCTTGTGAATGCTTAGGAAACCCCTGTAGTACTAATTATCCAGCTAATTAGCTTTTGATGTTCACTTATGGCGCTATTTATTTATTATGTGAGTTTGTTTTTTGAGTAATGATAAGACGATTTATAACTTCTCATCTGGCCCAATTATGACATGCTTGCTTCGGTGCCAAACAATTGTTTTAAATGCATGGTCTTGTAGTATTTTGCGGGCTAATGTCATTTTTCCAAAGATTACCGCTTTTAACGGGAAACTATGGAGATTGTGCTTTATCTCTGACTTTGCTTGGATAATTTTTAAAGAGGGAGAAAAACCGCGGAGGAATCTTATTGAGATTGTGCTTTCATCTTGACTTGCTTTGATATTTTTAGAGGGAGAAAGAAAAATCGAGGAATCTTTTACTTTTGTGAAGACGGCAGCCTCGGCAGCAGTGTTGGACCGTGCAAAAACCACTGCCCCCAACCCCATTTCTCGAGTGTTGTCCGTCCGTTCCAACCAATTTCGAGCAATTTCAATGATTGATTCATTCACGCCGCAAAGCTTGTTGATTACTATAATTGAATACCAAATAACATTCCATCTCTATGTGCCGCTAAATCAAAAAACATGGCAAGTTGGCAAATGACGGAATGGGTGATTCTATTAACAACCTCACATTTTCTCCATGTAACCCATTTTCTTCATCCAACTCCACGCCTAAAATTTTTCAAATCAATTTATCCATCCAACTCATTAAAATACACCCAAACTACCCCTTCTTAACCATCGCACTGGGCCATATTTTTTGAATGTCAAAATACACACCCATTTTCGAATAATAACCACATGTTGATTTATATCAAAGGTCAACTTTTCAAAAAATGGACCTGCCTTTTTCAACTTCTTCATGTTGAAATTTATGTCTCTATTCAACTTCTTAATGTCAAAACCAAATACTTGTGAAATTTGTGGAAATGACCGCGGTCTATGTTCACATCATCCTATCAAATTTATGTCTATATTCAACTTTCAATGTCTAACTAAATACACATGGATAAAATATTGTTGTTTCTTAAATAAAATGTCAAATATAACCATATTTTCAACTTATTAATGTTGAAATTTGTGAATCAAACATGTGAATTTCTCAAGTATCATTTTCTAATTCAAATGTTGATGTAATGCTTAGAATTCGGAGATTATGATAATGAAAAAGTAACTTAAGTCAAAAATTTATTTCATCAACTTTGTTCTGTATAATTTTGTTATGAAAAGTTTCAACTTCGTTATATGTTGAAAAAGTATACATATTTCGGTATGAATGTCAAAAAAATGCAGCTTTTCAGATTTGTTCTTGTGTTCAATGTTCAAATGGGAACATATCATTGATTGAATGTCTACCTTCATTCTCCATTGAGGGTGAGAAGAAGAAGAAGTGGTGAAAAAAAGGGTGGCTATGGAGGTGAAGTGAAAAGAAGACTGGGGGCATGTTGGTCTTACACAAGAATTAAAATGAAGGAATTTTTTGTGGGTTAGCTGGAGAAAAATGAGGGATTGTTAAGAATCACCCTTTTCACAAATGTAATAACAAATCCACCGTTGTACAAAAAAATAGTTTGTCAATGGCATTTTTTTTCGCTCGCTATAATGTCAAAAACTAAAAAATAGCATTCGTGTTATGGAGGAGATTTGGCACTACCTAAACTTGCTTTTAATGGAGTATTCTCATTACTTTCACCCGCCCTTTTAATCAAACTATGCAACAAAGGTTTTGTTCTTTCCTATAGAAACTCTTCTTTTGTTTTCTACTTCAAAAATTGAGTGAGGAACATGACCATGTGCTCCATTGTGAATATGCCCGAAAGGCTCCATTTTTATTTTCCCTACGGGTGAAAGTCAATATTGTTAGTTGTAAGCAAATAATGTTTGAATCTAGTCAAATGCATGAAAGTACATGGTGTGTTGGAAATTTATCAAAATAAATAGGTTTTATCAAAATATTCCTTGTCCGTTGTGAAGCTTGTTTGTAGTGTTTTTGACGTTGTCCTAAGTTGCCTAATTAAGAAAAGGATGAAATGATTTATGCATGGTGAGCATTTCTATGGTGCACAATCGATCGTAATGTTTGGTATCCATAACCCCCATAGAGAGGTATCCATACAGATGCAGCCTAGACGGTAACGTAATGTTTGGCATCCATACCTGGAATCTGCCAGATTGTTTATATATAAAAATTAACTAATCCACGATTAATTGACACGAATCAAAAATGCCAAGCGCTGGCAAATTACTCACAATAAAATATAATCGGATTAATAAGATAAAACGCGACGTATCAATATGTCGCATTGCTTCCTCAATTTAGAAAGGTAGCATATTGGCAGCCATGCATAAGCCATTACTAAAATAAAAGAATGGCCTCGAAGCCATGATATCAACTCAAACACACAAGCTCCCACGCGGTAAATTCTAAATAAAACAAGGCGATTGGCGCTAGAACACGCGGAATACTGAAGCAGCTTATTTCCCCAAAACACGCGATCATTTGAGTTTGTTGCCAACGGCAGATTTAAAGCTCGAAGAAGCGGAGAATTCCAAATTCAAACGGAAGGGAATAACGCAACTATCGAAGTGGAAGTTGGAGTTCAAGCAAGCTAGATTCAAATCCATGGAGCGGGAAGTTCAACTACAAGAACGCCTATAAATAGAAGAAATTGAAGAAGTGAAACCCCGGAGAAATTTCAACAAACAACTATCAAAAATCGCATGCTTGGTTTGTTCATTGGCAAAGTAGTTTAGATTTCAACTCGCCAAGTAGTTTAGGATATATCAACTCATCAAGTAGATTAGAATTAGACTAGGATTTATCTCATTGTTCTGTAACAACCACCCTATTCTCTATTGTTCTTGCAAACAATCACCGCTCAAGTTCTCAAGTACTCAGATTAAGTTGAGACAATTTCAAGTAAGTTTATCTTTTGATTTATTAATCGGCGTCTTGTTTCTTTTATTGTTCTTGATTTCCTAAGTTTATTGGTTTGCATTTCTTCACTTATTAAGAAAAATAATTTTAATTGAGGTAATTGAACCAACAAAACACAATCACCTGATTATGTTTGGTTTTCCAAAGTTAATCCGACGGGAGGGATTGAAGAGATCTTCCGCACGCCAAGATTACCACAATTATTTTCCATTGCAAAAGAAGTAAAAGAACCAAATAGGTATCCATACCACAGGGATCTCGATACAAAATAATACAATCGCATAATGGTTTTGATGCGTGAAACCTAAAATGAAATAATCTAAAACTCGTTCACCAAGTGGACGGTCCTAAAGTGAAAGGTACATTCAAGTTCATACATTGTAGCCCAATTTCATCATCCAACATAGGAAAATTCCAAGTTAGCTAAAGCACATCACTTTTCAAATTCTTATTGTGATTTCTTTTCCTCTCGTGGTTGTTAAAAATCACTACCTACTTTAAACGGTCAACACATCCTCGTACTTTTGTTCACAATTCACTCGTATTCTCGTTTCCGTGTTTTGCTTTCAGGTATCGCGAAGCAAAAGATCATTAAATTGGTTAAGCCATTGTAATATCCTCAAAATTCGCTATCAACCCGTGCACACCAAAACGATGAGCGAAATACCGTTTTTTGAAAGCACATAAGAACGCAAGCCCCAAGCAAGTTTCATCATCAAGATGTTCGCCAAGACTGATTTTTTTGCACCAACAATTGAAAAACAGATTCCGGAATGGTTGCCAACATCAAGGTCTCAGCGACAATTGACAGTAGGATTTCATGAAATTGACAAGTTTGATGGCAAGAATTTCAAGGCTATAAAAAGAAGATGCATGCACATGCTTTAACATCAATGTCAGTGTATGTTCTCACCGTGATCGGGATCCTGAGGAGTAAAAAGATGAAACTTTGGAGGAGACACAGTGTGAGGATGAAATTCGAGAATGATGACTACATTCGCAAAGGGGCACATTTTTGAATGCCACCTCCTGGACGACTGCTCGCTCATGTGTATTCAAATATGGAGACAGTAAAAGGAGATGTGAGATTCATCGAGGGTCGCTATTGAAAATGAGGATGCAACAAGTTTCCTCGGCCGGCTCAATTTATGAGTTATAAAATGGTAGACAACAAGTCGATTGATCAGCCAGTAATGACATTTAGCACATTTTGAATTAGTTTAAGATTAAGAACATGAACATGGATGAATCGACCGTGGTGCCTTTGTGATCGAGCAAACTTCCTCCTTTCTCGAAAGACTATAAGAAAAGTCTTAAGCACTAAACCGAGGAACTTCTGGAGCAGAAATTGGCTATTCATCTCATCGTGGGAAGAACAGACAAAGACGATAAGAGAAGGAAGAACTTTGGGGTGGTACCTCTAAAGTTCATGTGGTGAAGAAGGAAAATGTTCCAACAAGGGTAAACATAAGAAAACGTTGCGTCCGGCGGCTACTACGGTAATCGGCAATGACCAAAGGGAAAAAAGCCAAAGGTTGAGGCGTTACGTTGTTGTCAATCGACACTTCAAAAAGGATTGCAAGTTTAAGAAGCCAGTTAGCGATCCAAAGGCATCGGGTCCAAAGGATAAATTCCGCGCTTGTGTCCAAAATTAACATGGTCGGGATGTCGGAAACCGTGGATGGATAATGGCTACAAAGCATGTTTGCATTGATAAGAGGTTCTTTATCCATCATGAAGTGGTTGATGATGGTTCTTTTTCACATGGGGAATTGGTATACCGCCTCCTATCAAAAGCGCAAGGGCAAAAGTGGATTTAGAGTTCACTTTCGAATATTTGACTTTAACCGATGTTTACTCATGTACCGGGGTTAGAAAAAAAAAATCTTGTATCTAGTAGCCCGCTTGATAAGCATGGCTTTAGGCTAGTGCTCGAGCCTAACAAATTTGTTCCGCCTAAGAATGACACATTTGTTGGTAAAGTCTATGCTTCAGACGGGCATGTACAAAACTCAACGTTAACAACACATTCACGCTTCGCTACTTTGCTTTTCTCTTTCTTTATGGCATAATCAAGCATAAACATGTTAATACTAGAAGATAGATAAATTATGATTAAATTAGATTTAATTTTTAAGTATGATATTGATATGGTTGATAAGTGCAATGTGTGTTCACTACTAAAATCACTAGAGTTCCATTTTCTAAAATTGTTAGAACTACAACTTTTGTTAGAACTTGTTCATAAGTGGATGTATGTGACATGCATAACACCCCTACTAGAGGAGGTAATCAATACTTTGTAACTTTTATAGATGATTTTTCTCTAAGTATTATCATGTTTATTTGTTGCACCCAAAAAGATGAGGTTCTAGAAAAGTTTATCACTTTCAAAATTGAAGTTGAAAATCAATGTGGGAAAAAATAAAGCATTTAAGATCCGGATAGGGGTGGTGAATATTATTTTCCGGGATAACGTGAGTCAGGCTTGGCATAATTCATGAGAAAAATGCACCATATACCCACCTTTACAAAAAATGGAGGGGTAAACGGAAAAATCCTGACTTTAAATGTGAGATGGTTAATGCTATGCTTAGCAATTCAGGATTAGGTAATCGATTTGTGGGACTAAGCTATACTTACCGCCGCTATATTTTGAATAGGGTACCCTCAAGAAGTCACAAATAACTCCATAATGAAGTTATGGAAAAGAAGAAACCTAACCTAAGTTATTTTTAAAACTTGGGACTTGTAGAGCAATTATGAGGGTTGCCAAAACCCAAAAGGAAGAAATTAGGTGAAAAAGATTTGAATGCATATTTTTTTGGTTATGCTTTTTTATATAGTAAGGCATATAGGTTTCTTTGTTAGAGCCAAATGATTCTGTATGGGGTTAATACCATGATTGAATCAAGTGGATGTGGGTTTTATGAAAATAGATTTGTTTTCTATTCCTAAAGAGGTTAATGAAGAGAATGAATCAATCTCTTATGGGGCTTGAAACAGGCGCGTAACCTACTAACAGCCTAACTTAGAGAAGTAAAAGTGGCTCTGCATAAGTCCTTTTAATTTAACGCTATAGTGTATCTAGTTGAAGGAACTAGAGACACTTACTTGTAATCATACCATGGTTTCATATCATGTGAATCGGATCCCTTGACCTTTGGGGATGCTATGAAATTGCAAGATTCTGCTTCTCGAAAAAGCAATCCAAGATAAAATGGATTCTATCATGGGTAATGATACTGATTCTTGATTTGCCACCGTTTCCAAAGCCATTGGTTGTAAATGATACGGCAGAGGAAGAACCATGGAATTCTATCAAGCAAACAAAGCACGCATGATATAAACAAAACAATGACCACTTTGTGATACAATCATATTTATAACACCCGAACAAGAAAATGTTTGATAAGGCGGCCTCCTATATGCTCTCATAATGTTTGCATCTAGAGAAGTTTAAGGCACTATTTTTAGAAACCTCAACATCAAGCTTTTGCAGAGAACTCATTAGAAAAATCTCATGAAAGCTTTTCAGAAAGCATGATTTGTAGAGTATATGGCACAATACTCTTTAAGAGGCATAACTCACCATCACGTAAAACACCAATGTTAAGCAAACATAAACTAGGGTTTTACAGAGATAAATCAAAAATTTCACAGAAAAAACCGATTCTTTCAAAAAATCTAAACACATTGAGAGAGAGAGAGAGAGAGAGAGAGAGAGAGAGAGAGAGAGAGAGAGAGAGAGAGAGAGAGAGAGACCTACTAGTGGAGTGATTACCTGAGTTTAATCAAAAGATACAAAAAAAAAAAAAAATTAGGTTTTCTTAGTCGACCGAATCACACACACACACACACACACACAATACGCAGGCACGCATCGGGTGTGGAGTCGATAGTGCCGATTCGAACAAATCTGATAGTAGTTCTTCTTTGTCTTGAAAATGGGAAAAAGGGAGGTTTTGTTTTAACCCGAATTAAGGTTTTGACCCGCCGCGGGTACTACTCGGGTTACAATGACCAAGCAAGATTCTAACTTAAGTCACTCCCCGACCCGAGCCGCTGGATGAGATCCAATGGTTGTCAAACAAGGTCCGATTTAGCCTTGTTTCTAGGATCCCCGGAGATGCGGATCTATATAGCTTCACATCCTTAGGACTCCATGATCCGAAAAGATTTTCCGATGATCCAGTATTTTAAGTTTTTGCAAAAACTACTTTGATCAAGCCCTTCCTCAGATTTTTTTTTTTTTTTGAAGATTTCCCGCATAAACCCCTTGAAAACACCTTCTCAACACATTGACGGGCCTGATTTTCCAAAAATAATTTTGCAACACAAAAAAACCATGTTTTTTCTTATTTCCTGAGGTGTGGACGAAAATCCACACACACACACACACACACACACACACACACACACACACATATATATATATTAACAAATATCCAATAAGGGCTCCTTTAAACTTATATGGTGCGATTTTTTGTTTTGGGATGAATTTTGACAATCCAAACTCCGTTAAATGTGTTTAAAACATCTTTAAGATTCAACACGAGGATTTGTAAATAAAAATACCCTAAAAAGACTTGATCCGAGCAGCTTCCGCACAAAATGTGTATATGTACATTTTATCAAAAACTTTCCGGATCAAACCCTTCCTAGTTTTTTTGTTTGACAATCCTCGCTTGGACCTTAAAAAACACATTTTAAACATAACTAACAATTCAGATCGTTAAAATTCAATCTCAAATGAAAATCTCGTGGTTGTAGTTTATTTATATGAGGGAGCCCTTATTAGAAATAACTATATATGTACATGTATATAACAAATTAGAGTGGTTTTCAAAAACACATTTTGTGTGCATAAATCGGGCCCTTCAATCTTGATCACACAATTGATATTGCATAAGCCCCTTCATCTCCCCGATGGCAATCCCCCAAATACATTGCACTTTTCGCGGCTTAGCTCCAACCCAACCAAATCATCGTGGATGATCGGGTGATCGTGAGCAAAATTACACTCCAAAGCAATTCCCTGACCTTGTTTGATATGGCGCTTTGTTTTCAAATTGACGGTGAATGGCATTTTGATTGACATTGGTATTATTATAAGGTGAGATTATTAATGAGGAGACAAATCCTTCCCCTTGTTTGTTTTAAATCAATTAGATCATAGGATTGTTAATAAAATATGTTTGATTTGTCTAGAATAGGATTGATAAAAAATATTTGTTTCCAATTCCACCCTTACTTGAAAAAACAATACTCTTTTTTCATTAATCATGTACTTTCTATCCTAATGAATGAAATTTTGTGTCTAGTCTTCTTCTTCTTCTTCCTCTTTTTTTTTTTTTGGCAAATAAAAGTAACTCTTCAAAAAAGTTGAAGGGTAATTATTGGGAAAAAAAATTAGGTGAATTCACTGTGTTCCCTAAAAAAATTGAATTCGTAAAATTGGATAAACAAATTAGGAGGAAAGGAATATTTTAAATGGAATCACTGCCATTTCTCCTCAATATATTTTCCTGTTCGATTTCTCCTCAATACAGATTGCAAATATTTTTTTTGGGTCACTTAGTAAAAATCCAAAACATTTGGCATTTTTAGAGGGAAGGACAATGAACTTTTTGAAATCAAACATAAAAATAAAAAATATTTGCCATTTTTTAAAGGGAAGGACAATGAACTTTTCTGAATCGATAATATAAAGACAAAAAATTTTTTTTTAGTGAAGTGTCACAAATTTTTAAAAATTCAAAATTTGAACGTAAAATTTTTAAAATCACCACCCCACCTCCTAATTACCACCACCCCACCTCCTAGACTACTTTTTATACCACAAAAATTAGTGAAATGTCACTAATTTTTAAAAATTCAAATTTCGAACATAAAATTCAAAAAAATACCACCCTACCTTCGGTCGACCACCACCCCACCTCTGGTTGACCACTTCCGGCAACCAAAAAAATTAGTGAAATGTCACTAATTTTAAAAATTCAAATTTTAACATAAAATTCAAAAAATCAACACCCCTCCTGCCCCTACCACCACCCCACCTCTTGTGAAAGCACTTCCTATGACCAAAAAATTAGTGACATTTCACTAATTTTAAAAGTTCAAATTTCTAACATAAAATTCAAAAAAATCAACACCCTACCTCCCACTGACCACCACGCCACCATAGGCCAAGCAACTTCCGATTTACCAAAAAATTAGTGAAGTGTCACTAATTTTTAAAAATTCAAATTTCAAACATAAAAATTCAAAAAATACCACCCCACCTCTAGCGGACCACTTCTGTGATTAAAAAATTAGTGAAGTTTCACTAATTTTTAAAAATTCAAAAAAATCACCACCCCACCTCCGGCCGACCACCACCCCACCTCAGGCTGACCACTTTGGCAACCAAAAAAATTAGTGAAGTGTCACTAATTTTTAAAATTCAAAAAATCACCACCCCATCTCCGGTGACCACCACCCCACCTCTCGCCAAACACTTCCGTGACCAAAAATAAGTAAAAAGTCACTAATTTTAAAATTCAAATTTCAAACATAAAATTCAAAAATACCACCCGACCCCATCGCCTTTGGCCAAAAGACTTCCGTCGACCAAAAAAAATTAGTGAAGTGTCACTAATTTTTAAAAAATTCAAATTTCAACATAAAATACAAAAAAATCAACACACCACCTCCCGTGAGCCACCCCCCCCCACCTCCGGGCCGACCACCACCTCCCTCCTCTAGCCAAGCACTCCCACCCACCTAAAAAATTAGTGACATTTTACTAATTTTTAAAATTCTAAATTTTCAACATAAAATTAAAAAAAATCAACACCCCACATCCGGTCATCCACCACTCCACCTTTGGCGAGAACTTCCAAATGACCAAAACATCTCCCCAAAAGTTGTATTCATATGATCATCAAAAATGGACAAATAAAAATAAATAAACTCATTTTGCCTCGATGGGTAATTTATTCCTCCCAAAATACTTTGAACATCAAGAATCTCTTTGCCGATAAATAAATCTTCTAAGTGCGGGAAAATGGACAAATTTCAACAAAAAGACTGACGACACTTGATGGGGAGAGAGAGAGAGAGAGAGAGAGAGAGAGAGAGAGAGAGAGAGAGAGAGAGAGAGAGAATTGCTCTCTAGTTGCTTCCATAGCGCATTTCATTCAGTAAGCGGTGATGGTGGTGAAATCTTTTTTTTTTTTTTTGATTGGCGAATTTTTTTTATTAAGAACTCAACAAAGGGTACATTGAGAAAAAAACTAACTTTAAGCGTAATAGTGTATGCTCAAAATTTCAAGGGTTATAGTGACCCTGAAACATGATAAAATGAATCTATGCCACAGGAAACAAATAGGGTAAAATGATTCTTGAAATTTTGATACTAGGAAACAAATAACCCTTGAAACAAATTAATAAACCCAAGGACTCAGACTTAAAGCAAAACCAAGGAGAATATTATGTAAACAAGCACTTTCATTATAATTAAACTGGTTGCTAATGAGCCACGCATTAGCAGAGAGCGTCTACTACCATATTCACTCGGCAATTGAGTACTAATAATTGCCCAATTGCTCCAAACCGCTGTGGTGGCGGTGAAATCTCGTATCCATTTGGGGCGGGAATATATAATGCCGTCCTTAGTTTTGGACTGCTTTGTACAATTAGTCTGCGCAGAGAAAGGAGGAAGAAAAAAGGAGTAAATGGAGTACAAAACGATTAATCTTTATGTTTAATTCTGAAAGTTATTTGTCTTTATGTTCAATTGCAAAATTTCATTGTCTTTTATGTTCAATTCTGCAAAGTTTTTTTTCCCTTCTAAAGACAAAAAATATTATGTATTTATGACTAATTATTCATTTTTCTTCTTTTTTTCCTGCAATTCAAAAAACAACATTCTAACATTGTGAAGTATTGACCCATCTTAGCATGTCAAAACAAACGGGAGGGAGAAAATCAAACACTCATTTCCCTTTCCCCAGAAATACTGGGACATCATGCAAAAAGAAACCAGTAGACCACTTACCAATTCCAATCTCAATTCCATGGCATAGGATTACCAATACTCAACCCCCTTGAGATGGGTAATCCCATAATTTTGTGAGATTCACAATCCCATAATACTCCCTCCGTCCCAATTTTATAGTCTCTTTTAGGAGTTTGTGCTACTTTTCAAAGTGTTATATCTTATAATCTACAATATTTTAGGTGATTTTGACACTTGCTTTGTTTATTAAATCAAGATCTATCAAACAAAGATCTATTTTAATATAGAATGTATTAAATCGAAAAGATATAATCGTTTTTATCCTTTAGGATAAAACGAGTGACTATAAAATTGGGACGGAAGAAGTATTAACAATCCTTTCATTTTTTACAATACCAAACAAGTTTTTACAGGTCACAGGATTTCCAATCTAATCCTCATGCAACCCTTTATCAAACAGGGCCAATCCCCTTCACAACCCGACCTCTCTCTCCACCCGAGTCACCCGACGCTACAAATTTCTCTCATTCAGGAAATCTCTGTGGTTTCTAGGGTTTCGCTCGAACCCATCTACTCACTATTTCTGGGGTTCTTTCTGCCCTAATTTCCCGTTCAGAAAATGGCTGCAAATAACCGAATCTCTGACGACGAAGGTAAAAAAAAAAAAAACAGACTTCTCCTCTCTTTTTCTCTCTACGAAAATGGGGTTTTCTGTGACATTCGCTATGGAATCTGTGTTGAAATAACTTTTTCGTTGCTAATTTTTTGCAGATGAACTGGTTTAGGATCGTCTTGGTTGTAACATCAAGGTTTGGTATTTGGATTTCGTTTCTGGGCTATTACGACAAACCAGAGAAGGAAGAGGCTACTTTTGTATCTGCGGTTTTGCGATTCGATCATTGGTGCCGATTAGCTGCTCATAATAGAGGAGGCAACAGTTATTGCGGTCGTCTGAGTTCCCTGAGGAAGCAATAGAAGTTATTCCGACCACTTCCTCTCTCAATCTCCTTCCTTCACCAGTTAGGGCTTCAATCTGGTGCCGTGAAAGAAACTTCCAGTGTTTGAGCATCTTTCCTTGTGCTTTCCCCTGGTAAGATCTTCTATCACGTTGTTCTCCTTTTGATTTAGGGGGTGGTCGTGATGCAAGCATTTTTCGATTATGAAAGATTGACTTGGGGTAGCTTCGGTCCAGTATTAAGATAAAGAGTCATGCAATGAGTCTATGGGAGAGGGTAGTTCAGCATGGCTTAAGAGCTAGGATAACGACATGAAAGAACTTTTCAGTTTTGCTGAGTTGATCAACGAAAGAAGCATGAATACTTACTGAAGAGACTATTAGAAAAGGTATATGGTGAAGTATAAATCTTATGTCCCATGACCCCGTGTCTTTTCAGATCTAATATATTGTATGTGAAAGAAAAACGAATAACAAGAAGATGTATTTGCGTGTAAAGAACACATATGAGTGGATTGTTACTACAATTAGCTCAGTTTGCAGGAGACCCAAATGAATTCTAAGCTTGCTCTAGGAATACACCAAGGGTTAACCTTCTGTCCCATCTGTTGAGCATGGTGTACTATTTTTTTTTTGGAGGAAAGCTTTGATATGATAGGATTCGAGACAAAAACTAATGATGAGACCTAATCCCATAACATCCCTACTGTTTTCATTGATACTGAAAATCTGGGTATACAATCTATTGATTGGAAAACCAATTAGAGATTGATTGAGTTGGTAGTTCTTTGGGAATTGGATCATCTCAAGTACCAGACGATACTATTCAGTATATTATGAGCCTCTTTCGAATCCAGTCCAATGATCTGAACTTTTCATTGTTAGAGATTGTTGCAAACATGAATCAAGCTAAAAATCACGTTACTCAAATATCAGTTGATATGATTTTGGAACATACTCACTCCGTCTGGATTTGTTAGTACTTATCTTGAGACAAATGAGTTTTCATTTCAAAAAAGCTGTGCGTACACACGTCTGTGTATGTATATTGCACGGACGGTGCATCTTGACCGTCCAAAAGCATTTTCGATGGTCCGCATTGGCCTTTGCTCTTTGACCGGTAAGAGTGTTCAAAATTCGGACCGTTGATTTGTTGGAACGAATGATAAAGATTGTGTACGTGTGCGTCCGTAAGCATAGCCGGACTGTCCTAAGATAAACATATTTTTAAATAACTTTAACCATTATTTGATCAACACGATTTTTGATTTGATTAATATTCTCAATGAGTTCTAAAAATAAACGATTTTGCTTAATGAATTAGATCAGGAAATGGTCCCAAAATTTGGCTTAGCATGTCCTCAACCAAAAACGGGAATATCCCATTCCCCAGTTAGTTTTGGTTTCATTATTCCGAGAAACACGCTATTACCAAATCAAAGGGTCTCATACTGAACGGTTTAATTTTTTCCTTTGTTCATGAACTTTTTTCCTTATTGAGGTACAAGCTTTCCGGTTTAGATTTGTTCTTAAAATTAACATCCTCTTCACTTTATTAGTGTTGGCTGATTTTTTGTTTTTGTTTTGTAGTAAACCAAAGGAGATCAACTGAGAGAGTACCCCAAAGTAAGTTTGATTTCATTAGTTCAACTATTGCATTTTTTAAAGAAGCGCAAGATGGTCGATTTTGGATGTATTGGGTTCAACTATTTCACTTAGTATTTTGTTTCAAGAATTCTGTAAGTTTCTTCTGCTAATTTGATATATTTGTTTTTGACTTTTTGTCTATAGATGAAGTGAGAGTAACGAGGCCAACTACAACTCAAAATTGTTATAGCAGCAGTAGCAATGAAAGCACCCCGATGATGCGCGTGAAGCAAACTATAAAGGGAAGGGAAAACTCAGCAAGCGGGAGAGGTTCGTCAATCCTTTATAGCATAAACAATTGTTTCTGATACATTAGGATGGGATGTATTTTGTTCAACTATTAGTTTTCTAATTGATACATGATAGGGCAACCTGTTCAGATCACTATAGCTGACCACACATTAGTGCAAAAGAACTTGGTGTTCAAGTTGACTTACTTTAGATTTATGAAGTGATTTCCTGTTTTTGTTGGCTCATGTCATTCTCTTTAAGTTGAGGGCTGACCACGCGTTAGCACAAAGAACTTGGTGTTCACAAGTCAACTTACTTTAGATTTATGAAGTGATTTGCTGTTTTTGTTGGCTCATGCGGTTCTCTTTAAGTCGAGGGCTAGATATATATGCTGTGACTGTGAGTAATTATGAACTATCGACGTTGCTTGGTAAATCCTTTTCTACTGGATTGTGCTGAAATTTTTTGCAGTGTTTGATAGGTTAGAGTGATAGACATGGTTACAACTACAAGGCTGAAAACTCTGACATGTCCAGATTTTAGCATAGAAAAAAATGAAACTTCTGTCTATGGAATTTAAAACTACTACTATGTCTATCGGTGTTGCCACCGTAGCCAATGTCTACTTACACATGAAAACCAAGTCAAACCAAGTCGTGATTCATGGATCCTAACCATTGACAAGAACCCAATAAATGTTGTGTGTCCTATAAATGGAAATGACGCACCCAACATGTATGTTCTGTCGTAGCTATTGGAATGCACGGCCATACACAATGCTTAGTTATGTTGAAGCTGAGGAGCTCGAATGCAGTATGTTGAAGCAATATTCCTTCTTTCATGTACAATGCTTAGTATGTTGGAGCTGAGGTTGCTGAATTGGTCAAATGGGTAAAAATCATCATTCAATATCTTATCTGTTATTCAGCATTTGAAAATGTTCTGGTTGGTTGTTAATTGGAAATTAGTACTGTAGTATTTACAGTTAATGCTATTGTGTTGCTTTCAGCTGTTAATGGAGATTATGTTATAGATTTAATATCGGTAAACTTAGAAATCAAGTGGGACATGGAATAGCCAAAGACGTGTTCTAGAAATCGGTCTTTGATTGTAAACATCAGGGTATCACGTGTAAATGACCACAACACATCAAGCCTATGTTGGCATTTAGTAGTAAATTTCGAAACAGTCTCTTCATGGAAATGAACGAAGGGTTTTTTTCATTTCGCATGTACTTCCCCCTGCATAATCGTTTAGTTCTCCAAGGAGTTAGCTTCTCCACTTCCTATTGATCTGGTTCAGTCTGAGTCTGTTGCTTCCAGATTGTAGCAAATAGGGTTTTTCTTTGATTTCCCCTGCATAAGTGATTTCCTACCTGTTGATTTTTCACCAAGCTCTTGATTACAGTACACAATGGACCATAAAGTAGGGAATTTAAACTTCACCAAGCTCTTGATTTGTGTGTGGATTTTCTGGTTTTTTGAAACAGCATTGATGCTATTTCCTCACATATACATTTCTCACTACCATTAATGAAGAGATTTGTGTGTCGTCACCAGCAATAGACTGAAAATAAAAAGAATATGGCATGCTAACTATTTTTATTCTATTACGATACATAGGTTAAACAGTAACTTGTGGATTCACCAATTTTGGAATTTTTTTCGGTACATATACATGAAGTTTGACTTTATGAATAATCCCAACTCTGAGTTGTCTTAGTACTGAGTCTATAATAAGCCCATGTGATACTAATTGATGTAGTCCGAACTATGTTTGTAATGTTCTTCTACATAACTAGAGCCATCCTTCAATGTCCATCTTTGTTCTATTATAATTTTCGTTCTCTTTTAATCAATGAAACATGTGATTTTCAGCCCCATTTATGTTGTCTATATTACTCATTGTGAAGTGATATTGTCCTAGATATAGTTGTGTCTAACTTTTTCTAAATTCGCTAACAAACAAGTTGGTCATGTGAGACCCCTAAAATTCTATAGTGATGGAAATTCTAAATTATGGGGTACTGGAATTAATCTTTATTGCCAATCAAGTGCCTAAATGGAGCCATTTCATGTAACTCTCTCTCTCTCTCTCTCTCTCTCTCTCTCTAAATTAATAGATCTAACATCAAAATCTTTTTTGTTTAATCTATATAACAAAATAAGGATTGCATACTCTTCTCCTTAGTGTAAGTTTTTTCAGATACACCTTGGAACTAATTTGCCTCTTTTCTTTTGTTTTGGTCAACTATAAAAGAAGGGCAATTGGTATCCCCGTTGAATCTGTTCCAAGATAATTCAAAGGGATGAGCAACTTCTTGGCACGGAGGGAAAAAAGGACTGCTATGTGTTTCTGGCAAGGTAGTGTCAATTTTCAACTCCGTTGCGTTTTACATGGGTATATTTTTGTACCTAGCCAGTTGTCAATTATTTATGTTCATGAGCTTGATTATGTCCCCTTTAAAGTGTGAGCTGGAACTAATATGGGCATGTATTCTGAGTCCCATTTTACTTATGTAATGATACTTACTAGAATTTTAGTGAATGAGTTTGACTTAGAAGTGTGTTTTTTTGGTTGTTGGCTTCAAACCATGAGGGACAGGAGTCAGTCAACGATCAAAAAATTGAATCGACTAGGAATCTTGCTTGGTTTCATTGGTTGTGGTATTATGTTTTTTACTTGAATTCATTGTTGAATTGGTTGGACGGTACATGTTTGAAGCATATTCAGAAAGCCAGATGTAGAGTTTGTTTGAGACAAAGGTTAAAATGAAGTATAATACTTAATTTTGATTGTGTTCCATCGCACAAGGCAAAGATGATGTTTTAATTGTGCACCTTTTGCCTCGGTTATACTCAACTATACTATGTTCACCTTTGCCTCCGGTTATTATACTTTCGACTCTTTATTTTATCTTTAGAAAAATGTTATTTACAATGGTAAATAGCAAAAGCGGTAGTTCATCAAGTTGAGTACAAATTAAGGCCGATGAAGGCACGGGCATTCCCTAGTATATATATATGGGGGAGGATCCATAGACACATACTTTGTACACACATATTGTCACTCCATCTCAGCCATTGAGATGGACAGCTGAGATTATAAGTTAATAAAATCCTTCTCCCACGTTTTAATGCCTAACACCACTCTCTGTCTTCCCCAAAACGCTAAACGCTCTCTCTATCTGTCTTCTCCCTTCACGTCTTCTACCTCTGTAACTCTCACCATGACTGGGACTCACTCCCTTTCCAGTCCCTGACTTCCGTTGACAAGCCACCGCGCTGACACCAACGAAGCCCTAACCGTAAGAACACTGAAAGGATGGTTGAAACCTGACGCCGACGAAGCCCTAACCAAAAGAAACGGTGGTTGAAGTTTAACGGCTCTTTAATTCTGTCCATCATGCTTTTTGATTGGGAGTTTCTCGAATCAGGTCGGTTAACTTATCGTTTCCCTAATTTAACCGATGTCGATCTAGTTCGAGCTTGTGTTTCCTCGTCTCGCAACTCTGGTAACGGTCCATCTCGATTCGTGCTTGTTTAATGAAGGAGGGTTGCTAAAGAAACTGGATTTATTTCACTCAAATGTAAATTAGATTTACTCGCCTGTTAACTGTTTGGTAGAATGTCTAACAAAGAAAGATTCTTTTGAGTGCGCAAAAATAGGTCAATTCAGAAGCTGTTTGTTTAATTTCTCATTGAATCGCTGCTTCAGAAACTCATTTTACATGTCAACATGTGTTTTTTGAATAACAATTGTGATGGGGAAAATATGGGAAAAGGTGTGTAAGAATCTGGTTGTCCATTTGCTTGCTTTTG
This sequence comes from Vaccinium macrocarpon, assembly GCA_022606695.1. Classification (NCBI taxonomy): domain Eukaryota; kingdom Viridiplantae; phylum Streptophyta; class Magnoliopsida; order Ericales; family Ericaceae; genus Vaccinium; species Vaccinium macrocarpon. The sequence goes on from CM040177.1 coordinate 31,160,664, forward strand.
TTCCTTATTTTTATCTTAATCTCATTTGAATTGTCTTTGACAAATGTTTCCAGGCTGGAGTAAAGATAGTCTGCGCCCTCACCTCCTGAAGTTGTGAAACCCTTGGGGGAAGAAGTTGCAGATACTGTTAATGGAGTTCTGCCAAACTTCCTTCTGCACAAAACACTTAATAAACTTCTTCTAGTCAGTTGTAAATTTCCTAGAGACCTTATCCATTCTTCTATACAGTGTGCTTGTTTCTCTCAACGCCTGGGACTTGCACTTGGTGCCGCTGTTATGGATAAAAAATCGGCCAGGATTCTTGGATTGGTCATGCACTCATTCCTCTTAGCCAGAGGGTACTATATCCAACATGTTCCGGCATTCAATGCGTGGATTAAGTACTATCTACAACATGTTCCGCATTCATCGCATGGGACTCGATGGACAAAGCGATTTCATTTCATTGGTTGCTCTGGCTGTAATGTTTTGCGGTTACAAACTGGTTGCTTGTATTGCCTGAATGACGATTGGTGTAACCCAAAAATAGATGGATGAAGTATGTTTAGTGCCCAAAGGAGAATTTGATAATGAAGTTAGATTATCAACTAGATATGTATTTTTTGTGTAGTTCTCCATTCTACCATTTTCCTAAGTTTTGGTTTTGACGAGTGGTGAATTTATACTTGATATATAGAATTATAGATAAACATTTTTCTTGATTGTGCTTCATTTTTTTTTACTCTGTCTAGTACTGCTTCTGTGGGATTTGAGATGAATCAATTTTGTTACTGGAGGTAATGAAACAATGCTACATGCACAATATCGATTTATTTGGATTACCACGGCACATGAATGGATGAGGTGACTGAAACCATTTTCAGAACCTGTTATACAACACAAGAATTTTTTTGTTTTTACCTACAGTTCTACAAATCAAGTATTAGGCTGTTATTGGAGAGCAATAGCCCTCTAGCATTAGAGCATCCTTATTTGGTGTTGTAAAACACTGTTTTTGACAAATTGTTGAGCTAAACCCTCCAAAACCCCAAAAAATCAGTCTCTATTTTCACTCAACAAATAGTTTTTGCTACAGTGCCGTTACATACCCGGCGACGCACTGTTCACGGGTTATATGCACAGTGCTCACATAGTGCATTCCACGTGGTGGCTTTTGTATGGGGGAGAACATATTTTATGCCAAAAAGTACATGCACAGTGCCTCGCACAGTGCAATGCACATTTCCCAGCGTGGGAGAAGTGGTTTTGTAAGGAAAATGTTCTTTTTTTTATTAGAGTTGGGGAAATAGTAAAGTTTGGATAGAGAATCTGATTTTGTGAATTTTTGGATAAGTGGCTTGCTAATTTATAAAAGGTGTTTTTGAGGTTAAATTTGATGTTTTTTTTTTGTTGAGTCTGATGAGGATGCTCTTAGCAATGAATTGATCAAGTAACCCAAAGCCGTTCGAACTATAGCATTAGCAGCCGTTCCATTGAGCATAACAGTAATTGATCAAGCAACCCAAAGCCAACAACAATGAAAGAGAGCATTTTCACCCCCGCATAAACTGGACAAGGTCGCGCGCTTCTCATTACCAATTTCCAATAGCTCTAGATTATAAACAAGACAAAGCAATGTCCAAATAAGCATAAAAAAAATCGTTCATCTACATATCTAAATAAGCAATGTCCAAATCAAGTTTCAATTAACACCCAAAATGCATCATCCATTTGCAAGTCTAAATATACAAGCTTCTAGCATCAAAAGGATAGATGTAACATTTACATAATGTCATGCCCAAAAGTCGTTCATCTACATATCATCAATCCACATATCTAAATACCCAAGCTTCTAGATCATTTATATTGCTAAGTCGTCCTCCCAGTCTTCGTCCTCCTCATTAGCTTGCATGTTAGAGTAAAAGCCAAAACAATGTCCAAATAAGCATCAAAAAAAAGTTTTGAATTATAATCTTCTCACTAAGTCACCTCTTGGTCACTATCAAGAATATTCTGCTTCTGCTTCCAAAGCTAGTGAATAAAATTGAAAATTAGGAAACAATAAGATTAGGAAATAAGAACATCTAATTAGGAAATAAAATTGACAAGGGCGGAGAAACTATAATTGATTTACCTTTCTTTGTTTTACTCTTTGGATTTTAAGGACTAGTTCTCTAATCATGTTCGAATTGATTGCACATGTGACACAATTCTTTTCTTATTTTTCAAAGCAATCTCAATACCGCTTTTCAATCTTCCAGAGTGTATACTAGCAGCTTTTCCCTTGACATCTTTTTTCCTATCCTTGGTTTGTGAGATGTTCGAATCCGAAAGCAATATCTGAGACGGCCCAGTAGAATGCAAATTAGTTTGTTCACCACAAATATCAATTGGAGGCACATAAGAAACCTTTTGGAGCTTGTTGAATAAATCATTCATGGTTTCAATGAAAATTGTGCATGCCTCATATGATGGGGCAGCCAAACAAGCCAACTTCGTAGATTCTTGACACATATGGCTAAGCCTTAATGCCTCGGATTTTTCTTTGCCATCGTCATGCACCAATCCTTCCTTCGAATCAAATTATTCTAAATTTGTTGCCCTTTTGCCTCCATCGTGGAAGAATAAAATGGTCCGGTATTTCATCAATGTCTAGTCGTAGAAACACTTTCAAGATATGTGCACACAATATCCCAGCAGACTCATAATGTTGGCATTCACACATACCTTCATAAGTTTGTGAATCCAATGTCACGTCAAAAGTTTAAAGTTTATCATCTTTTGCCGTCACTTTGAACGATTGAAATATATTGGCATTTCCCACCTCTTCAACTTTGAAATGAAAGGCTTCACTCATTTGGTTCTTGAACTTGTTGAAGACATTTCTAGTATAAACTTTTGCCACATGCTTCAACAAAAATTCGTTGTCATTAACAATCCGAAACTTGTGTTCAGACTCAAAATCTTCATCATCTTCCCTTTTCACAATCCTCTTCAAGGCTTTCTCATACTTAACAACAAATTCCTTGAGATTTGTCGTCAAAATTACAAAACCATCAAAAAATGAATTAATACCCTCGCTATGTCCGGTAGTATTCATACCCGCGGAGAATGTGCCACGATTATAAACGGGTGCCCATGATTCACGAATATCAAACAATTGTTGAAGCCATTCGTTGTCTTCTAACCCATTTTCCTTCATCAATAGCTTCCATCTCTCTCTTCAAAACCCTCTTTCTTGTATGTGCCCTTGATACATTTTTTCATATCCTTCTTTAATTTTGATTTCTTGTAGTACATTTGTGACAACTTTTCAACAAATTTCTTCTTAATATGCCAAAGGCATAGACGATGACGGGTGTTGGGAAAAACTTTGGCAATAGCTCCTTTCATTCCCAAATCTTGGTCAGTGATGATACAAGTTGGAGGACGTCCTCCCATGGCTTCAAGCCATGTTTGAAACAACTATAAAAACATCACCTCTGTGTCATCTTGTAAAAGTGCACATCCATATTGTATTGTTTGCATGTGATGGTTTACTCCCATAAATGATGCGAAAGACATATCATACTTGTTTGTTTGATAGGTTGTGTCAAATGTGACCACATCTCCAAAATAATGGTATGCCATGCGACACCGAGAATCCAAAAATTAACCTCCCTCCCACTTTCGTCTAGGGGTGCAAACAAGCCGAGCCCAAGCTTTGTAGTGTTCGAGCTCGGCTCTTTAAGTAAACGAGCCGAAAATTTGAGCTTGAGGTCGGCTCGTTAAATAAATGAGCGAAAAATTGAACTCGAGCTTGGCTTGGTCATAGACAGCCGGGGAGCCCTTAACGAAAGCCGGCGGGGGTAATTACTTAACAATCCTCCTTAAACGAAGTCAAGCCTATGCAATGAAATAGAGCTTTTGTGAATGAAATTGAGCTTTAGCAAGCTGCGTTAATTAAACAAGCACGAAAATCAAGCTCAAGCTTGGCTCATTTACTTATCGACCGAGGCCAAGCCTTAACGAAGCTAAGCCATGAGTTGCTTTCGTGAGCAGCTCGGTTCGTTTGCAACCCTACTTTCGTCACATTGAATTGCAAAAAAAAATTGTAGATTATGTGCTTGTTTGTTTCTAAGGTAGTTGAGGACTAATTGTGCATCCCTGCCATCTAGGTCTCTATGCCTCACATTCCTCAAGTTTTTATAGCAGTCCCTGTTATCAAAGCCAATGTATTCACCACCAAAAATTGAAGGAACTTTTGAAATTTCGATATTTTCTCTATTTTTTTTTGAAACTTCATATTTTCTCTATGAAATGCTTCGGTATGGAGTGAAATCCTTAATTGTGGAGTGAAATTTCCATATTTTCACCACCAAAAATTGAAGGGTGTTGTGGAGTGAAATCCTTAATTGCTTTCGGCATGTGTTGATTTGACTTCATTTTCATCCTATTACATGAAGTCACTAATTGATGGTTGTGATTGTCGTCAAAGACTGTTACTTTCCATTTGCAACTCCATTGGTCGAGCACAATCCGCATATGAGCCTTGCATCCACATCTAACAGTTGAACAACTTCTAGGTCTTTTATTTGGTATCACTTTCTCATGTTCCTCTCTCTCATCATTTCCCTCCACAACACCCTCCTTCTGATTATTTGCATTAAGCAACATACTTTCCCTCTTTTTTATGCAGACAAACAACATACTAGTCACTTCATCCGACCGGTTTCGTCCTTTGCTTGAAGCCCGAGTACGAATCCAAAAACACTTTTCTCGACCATAACCTTCATAGTGCTTTCGTGCTTCTTCATTTGTCTCAAAACACATCCCAATTGTCAGTGTTTTTAACCCTTCCACAACGTTATTTGGAGTCTCGGTATCATCTACTTCGACATAAGCTGATTCAAAAGTTTCTTCCATTGTTCACCTACACATAAACCAGACGTATAAATATATACCGCAAACTGAAGGAAAAAGAAATTTGATTCCCCAAAAGAATCCCTTTGCAAACTTTGAATTTCAGTACCTGATTACCAATAGATTAAAAAATCTAAAGCTACCAATGAATCTGGAGAAGGTAGTAACTGACTTCCAAAATTGTGGAGCCACTTAGCTTTATGTATGAGTAACTGACTTCCAAAATATTACTTATTTAGTGGCTATAAAGACTTTGTCAACTGGATAATGCCAAACATCAAGACAATGAAAGGCATGCTAACTCATCAAATACATCAAAATGCACAACTTTAAATCCAACTGGGGAGTGGAATTAACATGCTTTCCATGTTCAAATCCCTCCTTTTTTTTTTCTGTCTGAAACATTGAGAGAGATTCATGCCTCAAAACCCTTATGCTTTCCATGTTAGAATCACTCCTTTTTCCGTTAAACCAGTAGCAATATCTATAGAAATTAATGCCTTAAAACCCTGGAAATTCAAAACTCAAATCTGTAGAAATCTCAATCAAATGAGAGAGAGAGAGAGAGAGAGAGAGAGAGAGAGAGAGATGTTTACGAGAGATTGAGAGAGAGCGCTTACCTGAGAATGGCAACCGGAGAGTTGTCGTGACGAGCCTGGGGGAGTAAGGATGACCACATAGAGAGAGGTAGAACACGTGAGAGGGTTGAGGGTCGTCGTCAACATCGTCGGAGGAATGCTTCGTCGGTGTCGGTGTCGGTGGCAGCGGCGTTGGCTCGTCGTCTACTAAATCGGGACTCGAGGAGGTAGAGAGAGAAAAAAGCGTTAAATCGTTTTGGGGAAGACGCAGCGGTGTTAGCTTTTAAACGTGGGAGATGGGTTTTATTAACTTTTAATCTCAGCTGTCCATCTCAATGGCTGAGATGGAGTGTCAATGTATGTATAAAGTGTGTGTCTATAGATCATCCCTATATATATATATATATACACACACACACGCATACAAGAAGTTTTCTATGATGACTCTCAAAAAAAAAAGTCACGAAAAAAAACAATTGTGAGCCATTGGATTGCATGAAGGAGCCCTCGTAGGAAACAATTGTGAGCCATCAAACTACAAAAATCTGGACCCATCCACACCTCAAGTTCGGACCAAATTTTGATGATCCAAAACACACTCATTGTGTTTAAAACATGTGTTTTAAGATCCGATGCTTGGATTTGTTAAAAAAATACCGGAAAGGGCTTGATTCAAACAGTTTTTAATGTAATTGCAAATATACACGTTTTATGAAAAACAGATCCGATCAAGTCCTTCCCGTTATTTCTTTTAATGAATCCTCATGTTAGACCTTAAAAATACGTTCTAAACACATTTAACGGTTCAAATTGTCAAAATTTGGTCCAGAAAGTGGAGTCTGGACATTAGGTCTGCATTTTGTGGTTTGGACGAGAAGCTCCATATATATATAGGTGGATTTTCTAGTCCACACTCCCGGATTTAAGGAAAAAATGGGGTTTTTTTGTGTTGCAAATTTTTTTTGGAAAATCCGATCCGTCCAATGTGTTCAGAAGGTGTTTTCTAGGGTCTACGCGAGAAATCTTCAAAAACAAATACATGGGAAGGGCTTGATCCAAGCGGTTTTACGCCAAAAGCGTATTTATATATTTTTACGAAAACTGCTTGGATCAAGCCCTTCCCGGTGTTTTTTTTTGAAAATTTTCCGCGAGGGGCCTTGAAAACACCTTCTGAACACATTGGATGGATCAGATCGTCAAAAAAATTTTGTATAAAAAGTTCGAAATTAAAAAGTCTGGACTAGAAGTTTACCCTATATTATATATATTCGTTTGGTTCATCGTCGTCTTCGAATCGCCTCTTCTCTCTCTCTCTCTCTCTCTCTCTCTCTCTCTCTCTTCTCTCTCTGTCGATTAGCGTCAAATGGGAGATGAGGGATCCGGATGGGGTTTTAACCCGGATTCTGACCCACAAACCAATTTTGACCCGCGTGTGGGTTTTTTAATCTCAGCCGTTGATGGCCTTAACACGATCTAACGGTCCAGAACGTTTTTCCCGTAAATTTTTTGTAAGGGAACCCTTATAAGAACCGTGTCCTATATCTATATATATATATAACACAAAGATTTCTAGTGAGGGTTCCTCACAAATTTTGTGCGGGAAAACATTTTTGGCCGTTGGATCGAGCACAACCATCAGCGGCTCAGATTTAAAAAACCACTCGCGGGTCACGGTTGGATTAAAATAGGTTCGCGGGTCAGGATCCGGGTTTAAACCCCATCCGGATCCCTTCCACTCCCCATTTCACGTTCAACGACAGAGAGAGAAAGAGAAAAAAGTCGATCAACGAAGAACCCATGGTATGCGAAGAAGAAAACCAGATCAAACAACTAGGGTAACGTCTCTCTCTCTCTCTTGCTTCTGTTGATTTTCATTTTGTTTGAATGAACAAACCCTAGGTCGAAGAAGAAGAAAGAAGAACACGACCAGCTTCAAAAATCAATCGAAAAGACCAAACTAAAGGTCTCTCTCTCTCTCTCTCTCGTTTGGTTACTCTCACAAACCCTAGTTTTTCGATTTCAAAAAAAAAACCCTAGTTTTTTTCGATGAAAACCCTATTTCTCTTGATTTCTCTGTGTGTATATCTCGAAAGAACCCATGGTGTGTTTGGAGAAGAAATGGTTCATCTTTAATGCAATGGGGAGTGATTTTATTCACACATGTTTTCGAAAAAAGTACCACGGATGTTTTTTTTTTTTATCAGCCACGGATGGTTCAATTTCTATTTTTCTCACCATATCGTTCATTCATAGTTTTGTTGTTCAGATTCTTCTTGATATGATTACAATGTATAATCCAGGTTGTGTACGTGGGTGATGGAAACAACATTGTACATTCTTGGCTGTTGATGGCAGCAGTTGTTCCATTCCATTTTGTACATTCTCATCTCGAAGGTATCTCCCTATCTCCCTCTATTTTGTCACTCAATTGAATACTTCAATTGTGGCACTGCTTGGTGACCAATTGTTTGCCTTGTTGGTGCTGCATTAAGTTGTTTTGGTTGATTACTTACTCTACTATTTACTTGGTGAGTTATATATCTTCAAATTGTGATGGAAGGAAGAAAAATTAAATTGCTCTTGGTGAGTTTGTTTTTTCTTGACTTGAAGGAAGATAAACGTATTATCTATTTTTTCTCACCATATTGTTCATTCATAGTTTTTGTGAAGAATTATTCCGTTTTTCTGATGATTCTTACTGTATTCTGTCAGACTAAACCCAGTGTCAAAACAAGCTTGCTCTTTGTTGCTGCTATCTAACATTCATGGGGTGAACGGACCTACAGAATTTTCAGGCTGAAAGGAGTGGCTTAGCAGGAGATATGCAAGCAAGTTATGGGATCAACATGTTCAAGGCTACTCCCTTGCCCTTTGTTTGAATAGAAAATAGTCCTTGATTGTATTGGTTGTTTGGGTTCAAGGCTACTCCCTTGCCCTCTGTTTCTTCTTTTGGTTGTTTTTGTCGTGTCTTGTGTCTGTATCGTGTCTTGTCATTTTTCTGTATATTGATCTTTTAAGGAGTCTATGGATTTGATATGATTTGGGTTATGGCATATTGGTGAAAATGAGTATCTAATTCCTCGTCATTTTTCCTGAATTTACTGCTGCTGTTACTTCTCGGAAGCTGCTCAGTGTAAACACTTTATATTTGGGGCAAACCACCATATTCGAGGTGCGATGCGTCGGGTTAGGCCATAAAACAAAGGAACTAAAAATTGAATAAAAACCAAAAAATTGAATACACTACAATGCTTTTAACTAAAGGCATCTCAAACAAATTTCCAGATTCATCATATAAACACAGAGCCCAGTCACCAAATAGACATTTTCTAATTTTCAAAAGAAAAAAATACATGTTAAATGACGCGAAATATAGTTATAATCTGAATCACACAATGATTTTCCTCAACCAAATTTATTGAAGAATATTTAGTAATCCTACAATCTATTTTAAACGTCCCCTTCAATTTTCTAAAACTCGTTAGGCGCCAATCAATCAGATATTTTTCTGGGTTTTAAACTTGGAAAATCTAGGTTGTTATTGAAGATTGATGTTCTAGAGAGGAAGAATTAGGTGGGTCCCACAGCTAGTGTATGACTTACGCGCTGGTATTATATCTGCTGTATCAAATCTGGCGCAGAGGTCCCATTCGGTGGACTAAAAAAGTGGGTTTTGGGGCCCACCCCTAGGGGTCCAAGAGGGGAATCATAAATAAAAATGGTAGGGAAGAGGCGATCTAGCGGTTTTTTAATAAAAAACTATACATATAAGGTTTTTATTAAAAGTCTGCTTTCAGATATTAAAACTTTCTAAAGAGGGGATCCCACATTTTTCTTAAGGTGTGGGAGTTACCAAATTCTCAACTTTTTTTTGATCAAATTTCAACGATCACGAGATGGTTCGATGTGTTTAAAACGTATTTTTAATAATCCCCACAAGGAATACAAAAAGGACCGGGAATGGCTTGATCCGAGCAATTTTTGATAAAAACTATACTTATAAGGTTTTTTAAAAAAGCTGCCTTGTGATCAAACCTCCCCGATTTTTTTATGATTTCTTGAGTAGACCCTTAAGAATACATTTTAAACACATTGAACAATTTAGATTGTCGAAATTTGATCGGGCAAAAGTGAGTCCCACACTTTAAGAAAGTGTAAGATCCCACCTAGGAAGTGGCCTACTCTCTCTCTCTCTCACACACACACACACACACACACACACACACCACGGCCTTGTTTGGTTTTGTTAAGCAAAACAGGTTTTCTCGATTATTATTCAATTATTACTCCTATTTTTAAATATTATTTTTATTTTTCTCTCTATCTCTCTCCAATCATTAATACCTATTTTTAATTATTACCCCTATTTCTCCCTCTAATTGTTACAAAAACCAAAACTCAAAACCCAAACCAAATACAACCCACGCTTCTAGTGTGGGATCTCACATTTGTTGAAGAGGTTGCCTTATTCACTGAGGGTCCTAAAAGATACTATTTACGGAAGCCCTGAAAATGGACCCCCTAGACACCTCATCGCAATAATTTGAACCGGTCATTTTGTAGGGCCCTTAGAGTAGTGTGTATATGCAAAAAACCAGCTTGACCCGGTATCATTTGGTATGTCAAAAATTAAATTTTGGTGCAAAAAAACACAGCCTGAATCATTTCAAAACTTTTTAGCCACCAAAATCGAAACCCGAACCCGTTTTAGATTTACAAATTTCTTAAACCAGAACTGAATTGGGCCAAAAAAATAGACTACCAAACCGCTAGTTCAATTTGGTCCTGGTTTTCCAATTTGAAAGTTGAGAAAAGAAGTGGAAAAGAAGAGAAAATTAAAATAAATTCCTCTCATTTGTTTGGTTTCTTAAACAGAAGGAGAATGGAAAAGAAAGAGAAATAAAAAGGAAGAAAAAATTAACTGGAGTACTTTTTTTTTTTTTTTCTAATCTTTCGCAAATCAAACAAAAGGAAAAAAAAGGAGGTTTCTTTCCAGAGAAAACATTATTTTCACCGGCTGTGAAAACAAATGTTTCCTCCAAACAAATGTTTCTTTCCCATTTCTCCTTTAATATTTTCTTTTCTCTTCCACAATTTCCAAGGACAGCCTAATGTTTGGAAGTTAGGGAACGAGAAAATAAGAGAAAATTAGAGAAAAAAATTGAAGGGAAAATGAGAGAAAAAGTTAGATAGAAATTTGATTATTTTTTCTTTCTCTTTTTAACAACCAAACAAAGAAAGAGATTTTTTTTAATTTTTGCTTCCTTTCCATTTTTTCCCTCAACAACCAAGGGCCAAATTTCTCCTTAAAATAATCCTAGCCCTACACTTCAACCCTCTCCCAACTTCATCTTACATAAGGAAACATGGCTCGTGGTGGCAGAGGTTGCACAGGTCTGTTATTGTTTTGCTGCTGCTTCTTCTCCTCCTCCTCCTCCTCCTCCTTCTTCTTCTCTCTCTCTTTTTCTCTCTAGACACAACTTATTATGTTTGTTATCCGAAATCTTTGCTTTGAATGCCTGAGGTTGTTATAGTTTTTATTTATTATTATGTCTTTAATTTGTTCACAAATTGTGAAATTGGTACAACCATATACATCTTATTTGAACAGACAATCGAAGCAATTAATTGAATCGAGAGTCTCTAAACCAGCTTTGATTTGGGGCATGGTAAAAATTTAACGTTTTTGGAGCAGTCGCTTTGTCTTCACCACTCTTACAGCATTAATCCATGAATGAAAGCTTATTATGCCAGCATATTCACAGATTCAACTCAAGAGATGGTACCGACCAATTGAATTTTTGAAAAGAAAAAAACTTGTAGCATCAGATTGTCTCTAAATCCAATAGAGCTTTACAACTAAAGCAGGGATGTTGCATTCCAATTTCTATCTTTTTAGCAGATAAATGTACTATTGGATTTGGTATCTGCGGTTTACGGCTAGCTCAAAAAGTCAGAGGCTTCAGTTTAATGGGAGCGTTCCTGTAAATTGCATAATGTTTGTTATGCTATGTTTGGGGATTTACTCCTGCAAATTGGAAGCCTTCATTATCTTCAGCTTCTTTCGTTATTTTATTCTCACTTTTGTTGCTCTGCTCTTTGGCAGGAGTATCTTCTTCAGCTTATTCGGGTTCGAATGGTAAGTGCTAAGCCAATTGTTCTGCTGCTTCTGCAAATCAAATGAAGTTGTTTACTGGATTCCTAATCCCTTGCTTTTCCATTACTATATTTTTCTTGCTTAGTAATTTTACTTATGTCATATATGTGATAGACCCTTGAGAAAGAGGCAGTCAGATGTCGCCATTTAAGAATGGAACTAGCTATCTTTTTCAGCTATTTCTCCAGCATTCTTATCTTGTAATTCATGTTTGTCATTCTTATCTTGTAATTCATGTTTGTCATCTGTTGTTTGTGCAGTTACCTTTATTCTTGTGTTCTTTATCTTCACAGGTACCAAAGATGCTGCAACTTTGATTGGTTTGTCCCGTTTGGGCAAGAACTTGGAACGTATTCCTATTCCTATAACTGACTCACATGAATGTCAGTTTCTATTCGACCTCTATGAAGAGGTACAATTGTCTGCAGTTCCATGTAATTTGAAATGGTTTTAGGTGATATGGTAGTTGTTAGCTGCTTTTTGTAAGTTTACGATGAGTCATGGGTTTATGGGTTGGTCCAAAATCTTAAAATTATTAATCTCACAGGTTTTCTGGATAGCTTTATGTTTGTCTCCTGAACTCCTCTACTCTATGTTTTCCCCTTTCTACTCAGTTGTTTCAGTTTTCTCCTTTCTCTGTGATCCAGTGCGTGAGCACAAATGCGCCTCTTGTCGGCCCCAATTGCTGCAGTGGATACCAGGAACTGATGGCATCATGCCCAGAAATTAACAAGGGTTTGGTTTCTTCCATGTTGTTTTGTCCCATTGATTATCAAATATCATGCTTCTGTAGAAATTTATTGTATTCTCTTGGGTCACTTTTTCCTGTCAAGTTTAAAAGAACTTAAATGATGATTTCTTAGTGCTTTTGAGATGGGGTAGGTTTTATATGTTTAACAAAAATTGTAATTAGGGTTTAAGCAAACCAAGAAATGCAAACACAGCAATACAATCATCCTCTCATTGAGTTAGCATTATCAAACTTGATTTGATACGATGTTTTCTTTTCACCATTCTTGGTGAAAATTAAGAACAATACAATTATGGTTTAAGCAAAATTGTAATTATGGTTTAAACAAACCAAGAAATGCATACACAACCATACAATCATCCTCTCATTGAGTTCGCATTACACCAACTTGATTTGATATGATGTTTTGGTTTTCACCATTCTTGGCATAATTCTCGTAGCACCCCTCTTGAACAATTTGATTGATATACCATGATAGACTTTTCAGAGTTGATCAAATGCCAATTATGCGCTTTTACGCACATCTTTTTCTGACTCTTCTGTTTCAATAGATTATATCTAGGCACAATTTACGGAAATAATTGAATACAAGCTAGGTTTTTGTGCAAATGATTCATTTTGAATGTTTAGTTTAAGAATTTCCTTGGACTGACACGACCCTTGACATGGGTCAAAAAGACAAGGGCTTCAGCTGGGAATCATGGATTGCATATTCGAGTGTAAAGAGCTATCTAATAGTATATGTGCACACCTTAGTTCAAGGGGAATGGAGACTTGCCCGCGAAATATTTAATGAATAAATGTTTGAAAACTTATTTTTATATGTATTGTAGTACATATATTTTTCTGATTACAAAAACTTACACGATATATAAACATGAGCTTAGAAATGACATCCCAATATATGGACTAAATACATAGACAAGTAGTGGAATACAAGACGAGAAAAAGAGAGTCCTAAATCTTTCTTATTTTTTCTTTTTCTTCTAGCTTGAACATACTTAGAAATAGAAGTGAGAATTTTTTCCTTAAGATTAGTGTGGAAGTTCCCATCCTATTTAGGAGCAAGTTCTTGTCTAGATGGGAGTGAGCTCCTCGAGCTCGTCTCGGGAGCGCGGGTTTGAGCTCCCATCTAGGAGCTCACCCATTTTAGAAGGATCCTGCTACAAAAGTGCACACCCACTTTACCCGTGAAGTAATAGATTTCTTCTTGATTGCCCATAAGTGTCTTGACATGGAATCTCTGTTCCAGTCCTTCAAAACTAAAACCCCAACCCTCCCTCCTTCAGAGCACAAGTTGATGTCCAACTAACTTTAGCACCCAGCAGATTCCAATTCAGGGCCTTACCATAGGAAGGCTTTCATTATACTCTTAATCTCTTCAAGCATCTCGTGGGGCAAAATAAAATTAGAAGTCCAATAGACTTGAATACAACAAAGGACAAAGCCAAAGCTAATGAGCTAGGTAAAACCCAAACCACAACTATTTTGTTTAGACAGAGATCGAATTCTAGCCAAAATCCTTTGTGTTAATCACACACAATACTAAGCCTTTAATCCTGAAGACATCAAAAGGAACTCCCAATATTCCACTTGGAGAATACCCTTGGGGATTGGCAAGATGTTCTTGAAACTAGTCGTTATCCAATTCCCACTAGCATAGGAAACTGAACTTTATGAAGATGATTCTTGAGAAGAGCCTAGCCGAAAATGATAGCAAGAAGATCGGAGGTCTTCAATGGAATCTCCATAGATTGATCTGCGGATCGCTCTTCTTCTTGCACTTGGGAACCGCTTTTGCGTCTTAAATTGTCATAGTTTCGTAGTTGGGGTTCCTTTTCATAGTACAAGCAAACTCTAGGCTGGCGTGAACTTAACAATGTTGAAACTTGAAACTTAAGTTTTTCCCGTCATTTACCGCACATGAGAAGGTCATGGTCACCCAAGCGAAAAAATGATGAAAGTTGATGCGTGTATCGACCAACTCCATCCATAATGGAGCTCCGCAGTGCTTGAGTGGAAAAATGTCGAAACATACCATTTCTTCTTTTAGCTGCTCATCTTGCTCAACATTTGGACTGGCTTCCCTCTCTTAAGCTGCAAGCAGTGGTGGACCCAAGAATGCACTTTAGCGGGGCCCCAAATCATTCGTTCGGTTAAACAAAAATTCACACAAGCGCAATTGTATATAATTAGACTTGAGCACTCATATAAAAATACTTAAGTAATTTTTTTCATATGCACTCTCACAGTTGACCCAGTCAGGTTCCTGTAGAAACTTTATATCCATCTCAAAACCAATTGGCAATGAGTGGAGAGGTCCTAACATATATTAAGTGATCACCCATTCCACTCCTAGGCAATGTGGGACAATATTTCTTAACAGTTACTATATTTTGAAAGTGCTGCATAATAGTCTTATTAGCAACTCCATCAAAATTATCTCCCTCTTTATATATACCTCTACCACCAATCTATCATTCAACCAGATCACTCATTCTGCTCTGCATCCGATTTTCACAATGTCATGGTTGAAAATAGCCATTCGATTATAGCAGTTGCAAATGGTAAAATTAATGCCAAAGTCTGGAGCAAGTAAACTAATGGAATAGTTTTTCTCTTCCTGTCTGCAATTTTTTTTTACGAAGGTCAGTAACTCCATCAAACATTGGGGACTCATCGTTAGAGCTCATGCCAAAAATATATGTATCAAGTTGATCATGAAGTACCATGAGTTCTATTTTCCCATGATTTCCCAAAGAGCTAATTGCAATTGATGGGCAAAGCAATTGACATATTATGCTTCAGGATTCTCCATTTGTATTAGTGTTGTAAAACCATTAAACTCATTGCATATTAGAGCTCTTTCGTACCTCTGTTCCATCAATCTAGATGTACTCCATCCAAGTCTTCAAACCAAATTCTCCATAGCTTTGTAAGTGAGGGAGCATTAACATGCTCAATTCCCAGAAAACGCTCAATAACATTTCCTTTTCTGTCTGCATATCTTATGTTACAATTGCCATTCGCTCCTTTAGTGATATATTTCGGAGCTTCATCAACTAAAATTGAAAAAAGTGCATCATCAAGATCTCTCGCATTGTTTTTCGAAAAGAAAGATCTGTCATAACTGCTTTGATAGTTGCACATGCTGCCACACTTACAATGTCCTTTTGATTTTCGGGGCTGCCAACTTAAGATTTTGTGGAGTATTATTGAATGTTGCACGTTTGACTTTTTCATTGTGGTCGGCAAGAAATTTTATAAGTTGACGGAGACTGCATTTGTTTATTCAATCTTGAGACTCATCATGACCACGAAATGGAAGTCCTTTTTTAGTAGATGCATATACAATTACTTGAGGCATTCAAGTGGATTCGATACATGGTTGGAGTTGGGTTTGATTGATTTGTCAAAGACTGTTGAATATGTTGGCTTTGATTTACAAGTTGTCATTTGCCTTTATCTTGTTTATGAGCACTATTGCGGCCTCCTACTTGAAATTTAAATCTTTCCTTCTTCTAATTCAAGAATCCCTCACCCATAAAAGACTCACCACGTGATTGATCTGCAATCTCTGGTTGAAAAGATAAGAATATAAGCAACATCCAACATCTTTTAAAATTCTATAAACCAAGCTCCATTAGTCGTAGTTTTGGTTGGTATTGTGTTTGGGGCAGAGAAACCTTGGTGGTGGACTGCTGGGTTAGTGTAGAAATGGCAAACGGTGATGGTCTACGGCAAAATCAAAGTGATCAGTATGCAATGGCGAAGCGCAACTTTACAAAGGTGAAGAGAATCTGCTTCTCCAAACAAAGGAACGAAGGTCTGGTATTTTCCTATGGAAACTCTTCTTTTGTTTTCTATTTTAAAAAAAATATATATATATTTGAGTGAGGGCACATGACCACGTGCCCATTGTGAATCCGCCCGAATGGCTATATATATATATATATATATATATATACAGAAAACTTCCAATCCAAGATCCCGGATTTTAAAAAATCCGGACCCCCACCTTCCCAATTTTTTTTTGAAAATCCGAACCGTTAGATGTGTTTAAAACATTTTTTTAAGGTCTAACGCGGAGATTTGGCAAAAAAAAAAAAAAACCAGAAGGGCTTCATCGGAGCAGTTTTTGATAAAACGCTAATATAGCGTTTTTATGAAAAAACTTTCTCGATCAAGCCCTTTCCTAAATTTTTTTGCCAAATCTTCAGCGTTGAACCTTAAAAACACGTTTTAAACACATCTAACGGTTCGGATCGTCGAAATTTGGTCCAGAAAGTGAAGTCCGGACGGTAGGTCCGTAAATAGTGGTTTGGATAGGAAGGGGACTCTCTCTCTCTCTCTCTCTCTCTCTCTCTCTCTCTATATATATATATATATATATATATATATATATATATATATATTTTGCTGGGTGAAAGTTAGTATTGTTAGTTGTAGTTGGTGAGGTTTGAATTTGCTTCTCCACTTGCTCTGTGAAAGGCTCTAATGAACTAAAAGCGTGAAAGCTACACTTGATGTAAATTGTATGTTGGAAGGCCTAAACTGTACACATTTCGACACTTACTACTAGATGATAAAAGAGGTTTGCTAGGGTAGGAAACTCTAAACTAATTGGCAATGAGTGGAGAGGCTACCTAGGCTCTTGTACTAATTTTGAAGGTTATAATTAACTGATGTAGGACAAGCTCGAACACTCTCCTGCACGAGCGACCCTTGACTCATAAAGGATCCATAACATTGGGATTATAGTGAAACAAGGTGCATTTGTGGCCCAAACAACAGGGCAAACCAATCCAGAGAGTCTTTGTCCCAAAGCCTTTGAAAGCCTAGCTCTAATACCATCTTATAGCTTCTAACTCTAAACTACTTGGTAATGAGTGAAGAGGCTGCTGCGATTCATATGCTAGTTTTTTTGGTTGTAATTAACCAATGTAGGGAAACTCTAACAAGGTTATTCAATTTTGTTACTTAATTTTGTAAAAGTTATTACTCTTTAATCTTTTCGATATATCATTTCCTTTTAATCTTAAACTTCCTATTATAGTGAGAGAGAGGCACAGAGATGGGGGGAGGGAGAGGGGTTTAATTGTCTACCACTTGTTTTTTTTTCCCCCCGATACCTACACCCCTTGTGTTTATTTTTTTTTTTTTTATTTTTGTAAATACATCCCTTTTGGTTAACTCCATTACATTTGATCTTTGAAATGCATGTAATTATAAAAAATGACATAATGCCTGAAATCTTGTTTTTGTTTTTCCATGGTGGTTATATCTATAAGTATAACTAAAGCGATGTTTGATATTAATGATATTCTTTTCCCTAAGGGAATGGAAGTGTCACAAAGTGAACCACAAGAGAGCTCTGTGTTTTCTTTTAAGGATGCAAATAATAAAGTTGTGGAGGAGAGTTAGCTACTCGTGAGGGAGAGTGTTGAGTAATGTAAAGTTACCCCTTTCTCTAACAATTTAGCTTTTGCTAAAAAATTCCTATTGTAGTTTGGAAAAGCGTGTTTGCATTTAGTTTCAACAACCTATTCTGCAATTGAAGTTTCTCATGCTTTAGTTCTTCGTTGAAATTTGTTTGGTGGAACAAAAGACATTATGTTTTACCTCTTGATGTTTGTCATATCTTGGTTAAAGCTTTTTTCTTAATTGAATTGTGTATGCAGACCCAGGTCGTCGAAACACGCTTCAACGAGTAAAGGGTAATTATGACCTTTCTTATTTCCTTTTTTTAAAGAAGTAACCCAAAGGCCCTATACGCTTCCTCATGACCAAAATTGTCTATGAAATCCATATATTGGTCCAGCAAAGGATTACATGCCTTCAATTTTCGGGTAGACAAACTACTAACAAGATTACTCTCAAGAATGTATAATGATTTTTTAATGTTGTGGTATGGTTGAGGAATTAACTTATCCCAAATAAGCTACATCAAGCATAGTGGAACCATCGCCCAATCTTTTGGCCTCCTCTTCCCTGCCCTTTTGCCTTGCTGACAATGAAGAAGTTCCATTTTTATATCTGGGGAAAACCAATTGATGTCCAAAGCTCTTGGACAACATAGTTTTCAATACTCATACGTGACCCAATTCGATTTCCCTTGCCAACTATAACGAAGTCCCATTTTACTAGTTGGAAAAACCCAAGATACACCTGCTGTCCCAAGTTCCTTGTAAAATCAGCACGAATTTAGTATACGTGGCAAATACTCGTATTCCCACTGGTATAAGCAAAACCAAGTAACAATGATCTTGCTCCACCAGATTAAATGGTCTGTTGTAGGCATCTTTCGTTAGATAGACAAAAGTCACAAAACACAAAGAAAAAAACTTTGGAAGGATTATGGGCTCCAAATTTCCATTCAGTGCAGTAGTTAGGTTTGACCTCGAAAGCCCCCAATGCCGCGATACTCTAATTGCAAATAGTGTTCCCCTATTAGAATCCCTTGCATCCTATGTGATCTCTCCAACCAATCACACAACCCCTCTTCGCCAATTTTGCATCTCCCTGTGAAGATTAGTGCCCCACACCATCCTATCTCCATTCCTCTGGAGATGATTTTCTACTAACCGCCTGCTGATGGATAATTTCGAAATGCCACCTGCAACCTTTCCCCGACGAAACTCATGGTCCCTTTTCACTTTACTTCCTTCGTTACCACCGTACTTCCTTCATTACCACTGTGATAGTCAACCGCACAAATTTCTAATAGCTTTTTAAGAACTCTTCCCATGAGAAGCACCAACCTCCTCTGACATCCAGTTCCCATCTCCCTCACTGGGGGACGCCTTCATAACCACTTTCTCAACAGGGCTAAATTGAAGCAAATATAAGAAAATCCCAATTCACATGATCATAGGCCTTTTTGATATACAGAATCACTCACAGCACCTGGCATCCCACTCCTCATCCTAGAATCCACACTCTCATTAGTCACCAAGATAGCATCCAACACTAAGCTTTCTGCACTTCAATCGTTCTCCTGCCTCCCACACTTTTCAACCAAGTATCCTTCGTGGCACCTCTTCTTTGGGATCAAGTCAGTAAAGAAGAATTTGAGGTCCTCTTACCCAGTGTTTTGGTCCCCATCCCTTAACCTAAGAAGGATAGATACGTATACAGACACAACATGGATACTCGGACACGTGATTTTGCCGAAAATTAGGACTTGGACACAATGGGTGACACGTCATAGATAATAATAAGTAAAATTTACATTTAATTACATGCATGTAAAGTTCAAATATTATGTGAATTATATTGGTCACACTGAAGATACAAGAAGGCACAGATGGAGAAGAAAGAGATGAAGCAGGGAATAGCGAATGAAGAAGAGAGAAAAAACAATTCCTGGTCTCTCTCAGTCGAAATCTCTCTTGTGCAAATTTCTCTTCCCCTTCGCTCTTAGTCGATCTTTGCCATGGCTCTCGTTTCTCTCTCCTAGTCGATCTCTGCCATCTCTCTCTCTCTCTCTCTCTCTCTCTCTCTCTCTCTCTCCAAACAACTCTAAATTGACATAGATGTAAGAAAATTCTCTCAACAGTCTCTCTCTCTCTCTCTCTCTCTCTCTCTCTCTCTCTCTCTCTCTCTCTCCCCCAAACAACTCTAAATTGACATAGATGTAAGAAAATTCTCTCAACAGCACTAAATTGAGAAAATTCTCTCAACGCCACTAAATTGACATAGATGTAAGAAAATTCCAATTCACATGATCATAGTCCTTTTCGATATCCAGAATAACTCACAAGTCACAGTGCTTGGCATCCCCGCTCCTCTGCCTAGAATCCACACTCTCATTAGCCACCGAGACAACATCCAACACTAAGGCTCTGTTTGATACCTAGGAAAAGAAAGGAGAAGAAAATAAAAAAAATTCCTCTCCCTTTGTTTGGGTTAAGAGGAAAAGGAGAGGAAAAATAACTAAACTAAACTATTTTAACTAAAAAAATTCCTTTTTAACTTTCCTCACTCTTTCCTTTTATTTTCCTTTCTTTTCTTTTCTTTTCCAGGGTACCAAACAGAGCGTAAGCGTTCTGCACTTCAAACATTGGCCAACTCCCACACTTTTCAACTAAGTATCCTTCCTGGCAACTCTTCTTTTGAATCAAGCCAGTAAAGTAGCATTTAAGGTCCTCTTACCCAGTGTTTTGATCCCCATCCCTCAACCTAAGGACGGATAAGCATACGGACACAGCATGGATACGCGGACACATGATTTTCCCAAAATTAGGACACAGACACGTTGGGTACTCGTCGTAAATAATAATAATAAAATTTGCACTTAATTATATGCATATAAAGTTCAAATATCATGTGAACTATACTGATCACACTTAAGATACAAAAAGACAGAATAGAGAAAGATTGTGAAGAAGAGAGAAAGCTGGAAACAGAGAAAGAGAATATAGAAGGAAGAAGAGAGAGAAATCAATACCTGGTCTCTCTCAATTGATATCTCTCTGTTGTGCTACATCTCTCCCTTCTCTCTCAGTTGATCTAGGCCATGGCTTTCTCTCTCTCTCTCTGGCTTTGTGCAGAGGGTGGAAGAGGAGATCTTTTTATGTTTTTGTTTTTGTATATATTGCATTTTTACCCTTTGGTTGCTGAGTATTATTATTTTTATTCTGTTTAGGTATAAAAACAAGAGTTTTTACCCCTTTAAAAGTTCAAAAAGTTTTATTTTGATCAACAGCGTGTACAATACGTGTCCCGTGCGTGTCCATCGTGTGTCCGAATCAGGGAAAAATAATTAAATATTCGGACACACTTTTTTGCATGTCAGACATGTGTCGGGGTGTCAGAGTGTGTCCCAGTTCGATGCGTCTGGGATGCAGATTTGTGATCCCGGAGAAGTGAGCCCTGGAGAAGTGTTCGTGCTTCTTAGCCCTCAACCACAAACTCCTTGACTTTGTCTCGAAAATGTAGGGTTTGATTACACATCCTCCAGAACTCATCGTTTTTCATTTTGCTCAGCTACCCATCCCATCCACTAGCTCTATGCTCTAATAAAGCAGGGGAACTTCCTCGTAGATGAGCTGATTGTATCAAACCCCAACCTCTCCTATTGGAGTTCTATCATATTAAAATTTGTACCTGCATGTTGTGTGGGAAAGCAACCGGTTGCCAGCAAATCCCACTAGACCCTGTCAATATATCCACCAGAAAGCCAAGTATAAGCCCCCCAGCTTTTTTTTCCATTTTATCTTGGCAGTTATTTCTTTTCCGCTTCCAGCTGCCAAAAAAAAAAAAAATCTTGGTTTTTGATTTCTCGTTAATATTTTCTGTTCCATTTAAATTTGGTTGTCCATGTGGATGAAGTGCACTCATATATGCTTTCAATTACAGAGTGGGAGGAACACACCCAGAGGAGAGCAATTAGAGAAGGTTTTTCTGGTTGGAAGGAGTACATAGCTCATAAAGATGAAACCGACCCTACAATGTGTAGGCTAACATACAAACTGTACAAAGAGGTAAAGTTGTCTGAGAGATCTAAATATTCATTTTATTGCCGACTTCTAAATGCTCGTACATCTATTGTTACGAAAATTTTGTTTTTCCCTCCTCTAGAATGGGTTTAAAGGATTTTACTGTTAGGAACATATGGTGGAAATTAATTTTTATCCTTTTTCTACATTTTTTTCTACCTTTTCAATACCACGACTCAAGAATCTTTGTCAATGTTGGGAGGCAAGTTAATTAGTTAATTAGTCTTTTTTTTCCTTCTAACTATTCCATAAGGATTTCTCTCTGTATAAACTACCATGTGCCATCGCAATAACGTATTATAGTTTGATTAATGTGAGTGGTATAATGTGGTAAGCAAAGTGAGAGCATCATACGGATTTGGTTTTGGCCTATGTGGTCCACATGGGAGTCATTGAATTGCCAGTGTGTTTGCTGCATGTGTAGAAAAACATAGGTACTTGTTTGTTAAGTTAGGATAAGAAGCTAAAGGAAGTGAAAAATAGAAATACTAAATGAGTGGACAAGTGTTCCCGAAAGATCTAGTTTTCTTCTTCTTCTTCTTGACAGTAGCCTATATGAGTTTTGTAGAATCAGCAAAAAGATACGGAGTGATTGATTCTATTAAAATTTCAGCAGCTTTTTTAAAAGCCTCACCTTCCTTGGCATGATTTCATCCTAACTCTAACTGTGGTTGCTTAGTAGTATTTATTTTCTTTTTAATAAACAGTTTACTCTTTCAGTGGTGAACTGTCGGAGATCTAAGATAACTAGAGAGAAATTAACTTTTGGAGAACTTGATATGCATTGTTGGGGATCAGTCCTAATAGCTTATGCTTTCCGGTTAGTGGTGATTTAACATGTTCTTTTTCTTCTCCTCTCCATCTTTTCCCCATTGGATGTTGGGTACTACAGAGTCTGATATCCTTTGTTGGGACCTTTCTCAGTTTCTTTCAGCAACTTTGTTGACTGCCGTCGTGAAGTTTAACTTTTTCTGTTTTACCGACCTAAGCAACCAAATAATCCTATTTAGGCTCCCTTAGGCCTGACTTTCTTTTTTTTGACCTTTTGGCAAGGAGTTTTGGTGGTTCTCTCTTAATTTCTGGTAGATTCAGGTCGAATTTTTACGTCATTTTTTTTACTATGAGGAATCGGAAAATTATAGAAATATAGATCAAAGTCAGAAGTAATTCATATAAGCCAGAAGACTATCTTTTTGGGTCTTTTTCCTCTCATTTGAAAAATTTCAACTGATCTATATTTTTATATTTTCCCAATTCCTTTTGTTGAGCCGAACGATGAGATGTAAGAAATATCTCCCAATCTAGTAAAAATTAAGCGAAAACAACCAAAATGACCGTCTAAAATGCGTATAGAATAAAAAAACTCTCATATGTAATGAGCGCATGCACACACACATGTGGGGAACATCTATGGGAACTCACTTAATTCGCGAAGCATATAACGCAAAGATGGGAGGACGGGTAGTGTCTATATCCTTTTGTTTAGGTAACGGTCCGTCACTCAGGATGTCATTGAGCTTGGCAACGTATAAGGTAAAGATGGGAGGACAGGCGTCTCTGTATGCTTTTGTTCAGGTTACAGTACCTCAATTAGAATGTCATGGAGCTCGGTGACACCCAACATTAACTATTTACTACTATAAATACGTAGGATGATAACCTAACCAATGTCAAGTATAGGCAGATCTCTTAGGCGAAAGGCTGCCTTTTTGGCCAAGGGCCAAGGGCCAGGTGAGCTCTAGGGCCACGTCCTACATGATGGTGAAAAGAAAATTTAAGTGGAGAAGCACAAAGAAAAGTATATTGTAGACTAAGATTTTAGAAAGAATTGTATATGATATGGGAAAAAAAAAAGAAAAAAAAGGAGAATTTAGGAATTGAATATGAGTCTGGGTATTGCGGATAACCTTGCACTAGTGATACTTTCTATTTTCTAGTATTACCAACAGAATGACGAGACTACACTCCTGGAATTGTTGAGCTAGAAGAGAGAATTCAGAAAATAGAAATAGAACTTCTCCCATGCAGTGAGAGTATGAATGTTATATGGTCCATAGAATTTTATTTTCTTTCCATTCATTTTCTATTTTGGGTAAATTGTTATTGAGATACTAAATGCCCTGGCCACTATCCAAAGGCTCTTATTTCTGTATTTTCTGATTTTGGTGGATTACATGTGAATAAACTTTTGTACTTTGCACAAGTTAGGGTCACATAACCATCTTCCTTTTTTCCTTCTTGCAGTGCCTTAGCGAGAATGAAACGTACTGCCATCATTATCGCAACAAGTGCCCCGAATTTGAACAGGCTCCGAAAGGCCATTCTGCTGTTGACAGTACCTCATGAATATTTGTAGCAGACTGACATCTATCGTGTGCATTGGTTTAGAGACCCCCTGTAGTAATTAGCTTGGAAGTTCACTTATTTGTGTGTGATATTTATAACAGAGTTTGTTTTTTGCAGTGCTTCAGTGCTTGTAGAGTACTATAATTGAATACCAAATAACATTCTATCCGAGCACACACATCGCAAAAAAAATGAGCGAACTGTCGGACATCTAAGGTAACTAAGAGAGAAATTTACTTTTGGAGAACTTGATATGCATTCTTGGGGATCAGTCCTAATAGCTTATGCTTTTCGGTTAGTGGTGATTTAACATGGCATCAAAGCTCAGCTGCTCAGGAGGAGATTTTGGGTTCAAATCTATTTTGCATTGGCCTGCTAGTGTGTTCTTTTTCTTCTCCTCTCCATCTTTGGATATTTCATTTCCCCATTGAATGTTGGGTATTACAGAGTTTGATATCCTTTGTTGGGGACCTTCTCAAGTTCTTTCAGCAAATTTGTTGACTGCCGTCATGAAGTTTACTTTTCCTGTTTTCCCAACCTAAGCAACCAAATAATCCTACTTAGGCTCCCTTAGGCCTAACTTTCTTTTTGACCTTTTTGGCAATAACTTTTTGGTTGTGTCTTAATTTCCGGTAGATTCAGGTTGAATTTTTACGTCATATTTTTTTTACTCTGAGGAATCTGAAAATGATATAAACATAGACCAAAGTTGAAATAAGACGAAAGACAATCTTCTGGGGTCTTTTTCCTCTTCTTATTTGAAAATTTTCAACTCTGGTCTATATATTTCTATATTTTCCAAATTCCTTTCACCGAGCCGAACAATGTGATGTAGGAAAAGCTCTCACATGCAATGCCCGCGCGCATATATGTGGGGAACATCTATGAGAATGCGCTTAATTCAGGAAGCATACAAAGCAAAGATGGGAGGACAGGTAGGGTCCATATCCTTTTGTTCAGGTAACAGCAGGCTAAATGATAACCTAATGAAGACGGCTTCTCTGCCGTGGGGTGGTTGGACTACACCCGTGCAGGCCTGCTGGCTCCCAACCCCATTTCTCATGTGCCGTCCGGCTAGCTCCAACCCCATTTCGGAGCAATTTCAATGATTTGGATTCATTCCCGTTGCAGAGTTTGTTGATTACTATAATTGAATACCAAATCCAATCACACACATCGCAAAAAAAAAAAAAAAGCTCCTGAAGTCCAAAGGCATTTTATGAAATGCTGAGATTTGGATATTATCCCTCAATAGATTGATTGACTTGGTAATCAACGAGTCCTACTATGTGAAACGAGTTCGATCATCGAAATTATGAATTGAAATAGAATTCTTTTGAGGGTATATATGCAACTGCACCCTATGATTTTGTTTAGGAGCCGGTGCACAATGCACATGGTCCGGTTTTGTAGAAACAGTTGGGATGCACAGGAAGTGGTAAGCCACTCAGTCACCGCCACCGTTTCCTCCGTTCCCGCCATAGTCGCTGCCACCGTTTCCTCCATTCCCGCCATAGTCGCTGCCGTCTTTTCCATCGTTTTCACCGTTCCCGCCATTGTCTCCATCTTTGCTGCTATTTTTTGGGTCAACAAGTGATGCCATGACGGTACCAGACTGAGGTGGTGGTGAACGTGGCAGTGGAGATGGACCAGCAAGTAGTTTATCCAATTTACCATTGATTGCGTCCAATTTTAAGTGTATACTTGCATCCTTTTGCATAGCCTCTTCTCCCATCACTTCAAGTCCTAGCTTAATATCTCTGATTGCTTCCGATACCTCTTTTGTGTCTACTCCCGAGACACTAGTCAACAGTTCTTTCACAGCTGCCTTGGGGTCCTTCTTCCGAAATGCCCAATACACGTTTGTTATGCTCTTAGCCAGAAGATCAATAAATCCAGTGTGCACGAGCACACTGGACATGCTCATCTTGTTCTTACTTTCTCCTTGTTTTTTCACATCTGTTCACAAGAAGATTAAACATCACTAATTTGTAAGAATCTTTAAGATATACAGGAAAATGCATGAATGCATGTGGACTGGGTATGCCCCTCTTCTCCTCGGACCTCTTGGTTTGGTGGTTCTCGAACTTGGAAAAACAAATTTGGGAGGCATGTTTTATGCCTTGATTTGGTATATATGGTTAGGTCTTGCTAATGTGTGCTAATGTGCACACAGTTAGCACAAACAAACAAACAAACAAAGAAAACACACAATCCAATATACCTTTTACACTTTTCGATACATTTTCACACATTCCTATACACTTTTCACACATTGCAATACATTTTTTTTTACTTAACGTGTGCCTATTTGGCACACTTTAGCATTTTCCTAGATGGATAGTCTCATTGACATTCTCAGAGATAATTCAACAGAGGCCAAATAATTGGAGGATTTAATCAAGAACTTTGCCAAGTACACACCATTTTGAATACACTATGGGGAGTCCCACTATCTATTTCAACAATCTGAGCCATTCAATTTCTAGCTCCAAACATACAAATCAGTCATTCACAAAAATCAGATTGATCGAATTTTAATGAGGGAAAGAATTTTAACGGTTCATTTTTTGCAAGTGAAATGTGAAATATATTGCTACCAATGTCCAATGAAACCCAATTCTTGACAACAAGAGATGATTTTTTACCTCCAGGCATCAATCTCAGGAACTTTTTCTTCCACATCTCACGGGATTCTTTGCATTTCTGTTGTTTTTGTTGAGCTTTTTCCCCGTGCGCTATCTTCCACAAAGTCATACTCAAAGCCTTCAAACCTAATTTTGAGCAACATCAAAATATCATTGAAAGATCAAGAAATGAACTACAAGGAAGGGCATTCTTTGCTAATATTGGCATGTTATAGTGTAGCGGTATATGTTTTCTGTTCTGTAATTGCTGTGGATTGACAAAAGATATTGATCTCATTCTCATTTTTTTCCCTCTTCTCTCTCCATGCTCAAAAAATAGTTAATGCATATATAGAAGAATGCTAGAAACATATATGGTATAAGACCCAATTAACCCTGTTCATTTGGTTCATAAAGTCCAGGAATCCTTCCAGCTAGAAGTAGAAGGTCTACCAAATTTTAGTTGTAGAAATTGATGCATTGTGCGTAAACTCCTTCACCAGTACTCAAGCATTAACAAATCAGACCTGAAATGTTTTGGTCCATGCCAATCAAGTCCGAGGCAGTAACTTCGTGGCCACTAGGCCTTTTATAGACATACCGATTCCAAAAGACTATTCTCAAAACTTCCCTCAGTACTCATTGATTAACAACTCAGAATTTGCTTTGTGCTACAACAAGAAGCTCAGGAGCCTAAAGTCTCATGCCCTTAAAAGTTTATCGAACCTGTTTTACAAGATTTTTTTTTTTTGGGAAGGGATTCCTATCCAGCGTTCATAAATGGTACCCACCTCGCAGCATCTCTGATGTGATGCCCCAGATTGGAACCACTTTCCTTTACGGCCCTCCTATGATGCCACATTCAAGTTGATTTACATATTGTGATTGTTTACAAGACTTAGAAAGATTGGCTACGAAGGTATCGATGTCCAATTAATGCTTTTCACCTCCAATACTTTTTTAACCCTTTCTAGTGTCATCCTATTGCTATTCAAAGAATACATTAGCATCACAAATAAGCTCGATCTGCACAGAATCACAATTAAGAAAGTGAATGATTATAAAAGTACACCTCCATTTGTTGTCTTCATGAGCTGTTCCTTGAAATGTTTCCGAGCTTCAGAAGCACTCCTGTTGCACTTGTTCAGCCTTTTTTTTTTCGAGAGTCTTCCTCAAAGTCTTGGAACTTGCAAAATAAAGATAAAAATAAGTTAAATAACCCAAGAACAACGAAAGCTATGGGTAATTGGTTAAATCATGACCCCACTGGAGAATACTGTTTTCAACACACACAAATTTGCACAATGGCTAAAAATAAATAAAAATGGAAGGGATATTCGGAAACGACAGAGAGTAATAATCCATGCCAGCCATTGCTGCCTGTTACCAATTTGATACTTTACACATCAGAAAAACATGGGTAAACCCACAGAAAACAACCAACAAACACCCAAAAAAGAATCTACAACAAAGCCAAACTTCAAGCTAGCTACAAAATCTTCTCGGAAATACTCCAAGCCCTACAAAGAACCAGATTTGCAGAACGTCTACCAAATTTGCTCCAAGACGACGCACGGCCCTTAATCCTTGACAACTATTTTTGAAATCTTTAACATTCTTTCACAGATAACCATCAAATTAGAAGTTTCAAGCGCGAAACTAAACAGAGCCACGAGATGGATTACCATCTATCCCTTACTGGGTTGATTGAAGACGAGGCAGCGTCCTACCAAAGACACAGCAAAACTTTCTAAGACGTGAAATCTCCATTTTATCTTATGCTCGTGCTCTTTCTATACCAGTAAAAGTAATTTTCCTAGTTTTTAACTGGAAAATAGGTGAACTAAACAGAAAATTATGGATTAGAAAATTGTTTCTCAGACCGTGTAACCCCAATACTTTTCACAAAGCACAAAATCCTTACCGTTCTTCGTCGAAAGAACATTGGCCGCCGCCGCAGCTAGGGAACCGCGTCTGGACATTGTTGTTTCGCTAGAGAGAGAGAGAGAGAGAGAGAGAGAGAGAGAGAGAGAGAGAGAGAGAGAGTTTCTAGAAGGAGGAGGAGGATGGGAATGCTGTATAGGTCGGAGGGAGAGAGTGAGGAGTGAGTGCCTGTGTGATTCTGTTTAAATAACGACAAAAATAACAGAAATGGAATAGCAAAAGTGCTCTTGATTTCCGATTGGCTGGAGTAATTGTTCAGTAAGGGCGTGTATGGGTAACGCGATACTCCCTCTGTCCGGATTTGTTTCTCTCTTTCTACTGTAATTGAATAAAAAATTAGTGATATACGTATTTAAAGAGAATAAGTTATTTCTACCACCAATGAAAACAAAAGTTTTCAATAAATCGATTGTAATGCCCATGTGTCCAAACAATGGTCTCAAATAGTAAAACATGGACATATAACGCAACACAATCAATTTGGAAGAAACTTTTATTTTTAACCGGTGGTGGAAATAATTTAAACTCATCTTTAAATTGGTAAGTCATTATATATCTAATATAGATTTCGTTTCATATATCTCGATTAATTTTGTATGAAAATGTTTTTAAAATTACATAAAATATTATAAATTATAAGATATAATAATTTGAAAAATAACAAGAATTTCAAAAATGGACTAACAAATTCGGACAGAATGAACACTACTATTAAGCCGTCCATTGTCGAAATGAACAACTGGATGGTTCACTACACGGTGTAGTGTATTTTGTACACTGCACCATCCCCTAATGCTCATTAGACAATCTTTTACTTTTATTGGACGAAACATAATCCTAATTAAAACCGCGAGACCCAAACCTAAGTCCCGACACTGGTGTGGTGGTGTGCCTACATGTAGGGTGGTGGTGTCACGTGGTGCAAATAAGTGACAGGATATCATACTTGCACCCCATTTTTTTGTACCCAAATAAGAATAAGGATCAATGCATTCGGATCCTCTAAACAGAATAAAACCGCGTCGTTTCAGAAGTGTGTTGTCAGAAAATTAAAAATGGCGGGTATTTCGATTTTCAATGCGCCACCTTGGCCCCCAAGGCAGGAGTACTTTTTGAAAAGGAAAATGTAAACAAGAAAGGTACGAGAAATGCTTATTGCTGCATTTCCGTACATGGGAATTAAATGCTGATATCCCTGAAGAATAATGCTTGTTTGTCTGTTAGCACATTTATCTATACGACTATACGTACTCCCTCCGTCCCATAAAGTTGTATCACCACAAAATTACGTGTAATTTTTAAATTAAAAAATAATGTATTTACCAAAATAATTTTTAAATTTTTTTTGCATCGTATAAAAGTTCTCGATGAGATCTATCAAACGAGATCCATATTGACTAAAAAATTATTTTCATAAGCATGTTATTTTTTAGCTTGAAAATTACACGTAGTTTCGTAGTGATACAACTTTATGGGACGGAAAGAGTATTTTTTTAGCACTTGAATCAGTATAGTACTCCATCCTTTATTTATTTAGGTATATGTGTATTATTTTTCAATTATCTATGTTTTTCAATTTATAATATGTTTCACAATTTTGAAAACTTAGTTTAATATAAGTCATCGAAAATTATCAAAAAAGATTCATATCGAATGCTTATAACATTATACATTTAAAAAATATAAATAATTTTCTGAGGTGTCGGGAATAGTGAAAGTGTACAAAAAAAAATTCAGGATGGAGGTGGTATATAAGATAATAAGAACCTTCCCGTGAATTTTTTTGTACTCCTATCGTCATACATGTGCCATCAAATGACATGGACAGATTATAGTAGTGCTAAATACCGAAGCAATAAAAAAAAAAAAATTATACTCCCTTTGCCCCTTTATAGGCTTTTTTCAGCACGCATTTGTGTGTGAGTCCTACACTTGTAAGTGGAGCCACCAATGTTTTACAGAAGGCCCTGGGTGACGGTGCACTGAATGTATGATGACAACATTTTCTCAAAATATTGAATTACATTGTCCAATTTTTATTTTTAGTCTTTTAGAAGTGAGTTAATTTTATGGGTTATTTATCTTGACAAAAAAAATTGCAAAATAAAATTTATGATAGTAAAAAATTAAAAAATCAGTGAGAAAAGAAAATAAATCAAAAGTTACCAGATTTTGTTGAAGTTATATTCAATTTATTATGTACTTTTTAACTTCGCTTGTCTAGAAATTTTTTTGATTGTAATCATGATGACCAAAAGTAAAGAAAATATTAATTTTAGTAAAGCGGAAACACCTTCTATTATAGCATGGGCCTGTAATTTTAAGTTTGTGTGTGTCAAACCTTGAAAACTAAAATTGCTTGCATTTTATTAGATGCAGGAGGTGTTTAGTAGACTCATTTTTCAGCTGTTCATTTTTAACTTTTGTTTTTAGGCTTTTTAGATTACGATTACGATCACAATGTACGTTGAATATCATAGAATGTTTGGGGGATATGTACATAATAAATTCTGTTGTTAACCAAAAAAAGGGAAAGTGAAAAAATTACAAGTCGAAAGCTCCTTATCCTACTTTTGGCTTCTCCCCTCTAATATCAAAAAACCAAAATCCATTTTCACAGAATACATTTTGGATGTTCAGCCAAAAATATAAAAATAAAAGTTAAAAATGAGGTATCCAAATAACCTGTAGTAAATTAGTAATTTAATTCTTGAATGAATTGTTTGTGCACAATTTAAAAAGTCAAGCACTAGCGGTTTTGTCACGCCCCCACATTTGTGAAACATAATAATAATAAATTCCACGTGGAAGTCCACACTTCACACGGTCAAGTCAAAGTCAAAAATAATTTTACCGGGTCAAAGTCAATATTACAACAAGCTACGGGTACCCATACCCCAAATGAAGTGAGTAAATACAAGAGTTATTACAAATCTCCTTGTCAAAAGATAAACCAAGATTAAGTTACAAAATCATCTTAACAAAAATAGTGAACTCAAAGATGATAAGGTAACTCCATTATCGCTTTCAAAACATGTCATGCATGCACCACATCATGCTCCTCCGGGTTGATTACCTGAAAATTTTTAGGGTGAGCTCACTAGCTCGTAGGAAACGTCTATCAAATCTAAATATGATGAAATGCTAATGGAGTGCACGCAACAAAAGGGAGATTTCACAATATACTCACGGAAGCACCAATTTTAGATATAAACAATTAGAATTCCATATGCTCGACCAAGATTAACCGGTGTGCCGTTGTGTCCGATACGTACCCGATATTCCGTAGGTGTCCAAATCACTCACACACCTCTTGTTTCATTTAATTTCATCATTTACTAAGATTCCGGGCATGCCATATAGGCCCCGTGTCATTCCGGGCATACCCTTACATAGGGCCCCGTGTCATTCCGGGCATACCCCTTGTGAGGGCCCCGTGTCATTCCGGGCATATCCTTCCGTAGGACCCCGTGTCATTCCTTTCATTCTTTCATTTACACCTCACGTTCATCCCATGTGGTTCATTTAATTCGAAAGCTCGTAGTGTGTCGGTTATGGCAAAGTTAATATGTGTCCAAGAATCGTGTGAAATCGTGACAAAATATCATTCATACCATGATAGATTAATAAAGCTTAAAAGTCAAGTTGAGAGGCTTAGAAAAGACCAATAAAGGCCCGGAGCATAGGAACATAAGAATGGAGTTATGAACCTCGAGAAAAAAAACCTAACACCTTGATAGGAAAAATCACATTTCTCTTAAAATACAAAGGCTATGAATATGAGACCAATTGGGTTTGAAAGTAGACTCATAGAGCTTTCCAACGGTTCAAGAATCACCCCAATCGGAGTTTGGACGAAGCCGGGGCGTGCCCGCGAAGTTGGGTCAAAAGTCTGTCTTATAGACAGCTGGGTATTGATACCCATGAAAGTTGTATCAATACCAGATCACCAAAAACTAGACAGAACGCTGGGTATTGATACCCATGAAAGTGGTATCAATACAGATCACCAAAAACTAGACAAAACACTGGGTATTGATACCCATGAAAGTGGTATCAATACCAGATCACCAAAGAAATAGGCAGAACACTGGGTATTGATACCCATGAAAAGGGTATTGATACAGAGCATGAAACACTGGACAGAACGCTGGGTATTGATACCCATGAAAATTGTATTGATACCAGGGCATTACGGGCAGATTTCAAACTGGTTTTTCTCACTTAGATCACAATGGGGCTCAACCCAATCACTTCCAAGGCAAAAATTGGACTCAAAGGCATCCAAGGTAATGAAACAACAACACATTTAACTTAGCACAACATCAAAAACGTGGATCAAACCCAACCAAAACAAGAAACATGAAAAAATGGGTTTTCTTGCAAGAAATGAAGAAAATGATCAAATGTGGTTACACCACTCACATTAAACAACTCAAAACACTTAGAGAAGATAGAAATTCCCTACCTCAAGAGTGATTGGGCTCCCAATGGAAGATTTCAAAACCCTAGCTTATCCTACTCCAAGCTCCAAGCAAATGTTCACCTCCCGGAGCAAAACGAGCACAAACCAAGCTTGGAAACGCGTAGAGGGACTGATTTTGATGAAGGGTTATGAAGGTTGTTAGTTGGGATGAAGTGGTTTGAAGCTTTGGGTGAGAGAACAATGGAAGAGTAGAGAAAGAGAGGGAGTTTGGCTGTCAAAGAGGAAGAAGGGGCAGATTTTTGGTCTTAATCCCCTACACCCACTCTCTTATACACTTTCCAATAATTACACAGCAAGCCCACAATTCATATGTATAAATCAAACAAACCCCAATCACAAATAACACATAATTACTCCTCATTTAATCACTTTAATTTTTTTTTTATTATTATTTTTTTTAATAATAATTTACAAAAAACAACATTATTTTACGGGTCTTTACAGGTTTTGTGGCAGTCGTGCACCGATAAGTATTATATGGCAAATGGACTGAATGTTTTCACAATGTAAAGGCAAATCCACTTGTTGTACAGAAATAGCATTGTCAAGGACATTTTTTAGCTCGCTATAATGTCAAAAACTCACAAAGTAGCATTGATGTTACATTGGTTTGGTGACATATTTGCATAATCTCAAAATTAGACCAATAAATTAAGCCCATCTCATTTTTTCAACGGCAACCAACCAGCTGAACTGATATGGTATGTTGGGCATTTGTAAAAAGTTGATACCAAATTTGGTATCGAGGATAGCATTGTCAAAATTTTCCATTGCATTAATTTAGCACAAGGGTGGGGAGGATTTTTCAATTCTTGATGCAAAATTTTTACTTGGATATGTATGAGATTTGGCACTAGCTAAACTATGGAGTGTTCTCATAATTCACCTGTCCTTTTTAATCAAACTACTTTGTATTAGTTAGGTTGCTACAATTTTTTTACATTCTCTTATAGCTAGTCTTTCACAAATGGAATGTAAAAATACTGACAAAGCATTACTGTCTAGTCTCTCCGTCTCAATTTATGTGTCCCTCATTCTACTCTTATCGGAGTGTATATAATTGGTAATTAGTTTCATAAGTAACATAGATATTGGTTAATATATCTGGATTAATCCAATTGACGTGTTTGCGATAACTATGGATATATATTTTATATTCTGGAGTTATTTGGTAGCACAAAAGTCTAGGGATACACAACCAATCATTCATAGTGCCTCACATACACACATGTGGGGCCTACACACAATTATAAGGTGGGCCTTATTTTTGTAATGTCGTACATGAGAGAGTTTGCGATTATATTGATTAATTATTCACTCCCATGCGATTGATGCTCTGAACGGTATTTTGACCAGAGACATTAGAATTGTTATGCTCGCAGTTTGCCAAGCATGCTCCTCTAATAAGGACTTATATGTGATCAGAGTAATCATAGTGAAAAAATTGCCAAGCATGCTAAAATACTTAAGGTGAATCCAATCAGTGGTGGACGCAAGATTGAAGTCAAGCAGGGGATGAATCACGCCTATTTTTATATTCATAAAAATACTATATATTTTGTAAGTATTTATCGCTACTTGCGAGATCCAAATAAGAGACGGTATTATGTGCATGTGCGTAACCACCATTAAATCTTATAAAAGCAACCTAAAAAATGATTGATAACTTCAAATTTTAGGAGTTTTTACCTCACACAAATAATTTTAAGAATTTTTTTCACTCAAGGGACTTGCAAAGGCCAATCCATTAGATTTTTTTTAATTCACCTGAAAAACTAGTATAATACGTGAAAAAACTTAGAGTTGTGTATGGATCGGGTCCCCTGCACCCCCCTTGGTACCACCCGTTTGGTACCACCCCTGAATCCAATGGCAAGATTAATAAGCGTGGTATAAATATTTTTGTAACCTGATCGTTTGTGATAAGTACTACTGGAAAAACAATTACTTTTCATCTTCATGTTAACAATTTTATGGAGGCCTTTTACGTAATACTCCTTCCATGATAAGCTCCTATTAAATTTTTTTTGCTGTTTTGATAATTCCAAAAATGTAAAAAACTAATCCCTAGAAACCCAATGCAGGTCTAATATTACAACAGAAAGTTGCATACTCGAAAAATACGGCAATTTTTTATTTATTATTTTTTTTGGTTCAACGGTTAGGGGTTGTTCAGAGCCAGCTTAAGTGCACCTAGTCTATTTCCATTTCTGGTCTGGTCAAAGGCAGAGCATCCACACCAAGATTATGAAATACGCAAAAAGATTTTTCTCTTATAACTTGACCCCAAGAGGTTGCCAAATTTTTAAACTCAAAATGTATAAATTTATAACTCATCCTTATTGCCACTTGAGCTATCTCTTATGGTTAAGTATAGCTAAGTTTAAAAGCTTATACTCCCTCCGTCCCAAATTTCTTGTCCACTTGCACTATTCATGGCACATCAAAAAATGGTTTATATTTTCAAATGTACAATTTTATATATTCAATATGGATCATATTTGATATGGATCATATTTGATAGTTTTCAATTAGTTTTCTTAAAAAAAATTGTAACAAACATTGTACATCAAAAGATAGAAAATGGACATGCAGGTAAGTAAAGAGACAAGAAAGTCAGGTCGGAGAGAGTATAGAAAATCTTGTTTTGTGATGTGAAGCATAGGAATTTTAAACTGTAACGTGGTCCCTATGAGGCCACTTTCCCTAGATTGATTTGGTGGACCTCCATGTGTTTTCCTTCGCAATATAGAATTTACAATGTGATTTTTATGGTCCCACATGTTTCGTATATTGCCAAAGCTATCCTTTTTCTAATTAATTTGCATAAGAATCACCTGCATGGCTTACCTCTCACACCATGCAAGCATATCTACGTGAGAGCATGCATGTACAATATATGCATTTCCTTAGGTAGCTAGCATGATAAGTTCCATCATTTTGTACATTTTACAAGCTTTTTTCATCACAAATTTGTGTGAGTCATACACTTGTAAGTGGCGCCCACCCGGAGAAGTCCCATGAAACGCAATGTGGAGGTGACGGTGCACTAAATCTATGATAACATTTTCTCTAAATACTGAATTACATTGTCCCATTTTTATTTTTAGTTTAGTAGTGAGTTAATTTTATAAACTATTTATCTTGATAAAAGAATTTGCAAAGTAAAATTTATGACATAAAAAAAATAAGAAATCACTGAAAAAAGAAAACAAAGGAAAAGTTACTAGATTTTGAGTCTCTTTTTAAGATATTTTCAATTTGGGTCCATCATTACGTACTTTTTAATTTTGCTTGTTGAGAAAATTTCTTGATTGCAATCATGATGAACAAAAGAAAAGAAAATACTGTTTCCGTCCCAATTTTCTTATCCATTTACGTGCATGCGTGCAATTTTCAATTACATATACTTTTCTATATATAATGTATTTTACAATTTTGAAAACTTTATTTAGTTGAACTCATTGAGAATTATCAAACGAGATATGTATTACACATATATATATATATATATATATATATATATATATATATTAAATATTATAGATTTGAAAATATAAATAGTTTTTTGAGGTATTGTGAATAGTGAAAGTGGACAAGAAAATTGTGACGAAGGGATCGAGTATTAATTTTAGTAAAGTGGAAACACTAGCATGGCCTATAATTTTAAGTTTATGTGTGTCAAACCTTGAAAACTAAATTGCTTGCATTAGATGTAGGGAGTCTTTGGTAGGCTCATTTTTCAGTTTTTCATTTTTTAAATTTTTTTTTGGGCTTTTTAGATTGCAATCACAATGTATTTTGAATATATTAGAGTGTTTGGGAGAAATTTACCTAATATATTTTGCAATAGGTTAGTGTTTGGGAGATCTGTGCAACATATATTATGTATGTCTTTTTGTTAACCAAAATAGGAAAAGTGAAAAACGAGAAGTCAAAAAGTTTTTTTCCATCCTACTTTTGACTTCTCGTCCTAGATCCTTTGTGCCCAAAACTCCTGTGCAGCCGAGGGGGATTGTTTATTTTTTTTTATGTTTTAATATTTCTGGGTGATCCAATGACCGGAAAATCCCTCGGCAAAGAGGCACAAAAAATTTTGGCGCAGAAGATCTCGGCTCTTGACTTCTCCTTTCTAACATCAAAAAACCAAAGCCCATTTTCACAGATTACATTTGTCCAATTGCAAGACTAAGCGTGGTATAAATATTTTTGTACATTGATCCTCTTTAATTAGTACTACTGGAGAAACAGTTACTATTAATTTTTCATCTTCATGTTAAGAATTTTATGGAGGCCTTTTACGTAATATTCCTTCCATGATAAGCTCTTATTAAACAACTAGGTGATTTTCCTCGTGCTTCGCACGATCGGTGTAAACCGTTCAGTTCGGCTTGGCTCAGTTCAATTGTTTGTTGGTAGAATAAATGAATGTAAAACAATATGTTGCCCAGAGTATATGTAATTTTGGCTGTGTCGGTTACAAAATAAGTCAAATAGAAATGCACGATTGTTGCATGGTTGACTGTTATTCAACGCATGGTCTTGTATTGTTGTCACAACTTATTAACATAAAGGAGTTGACCATATCCTACACACCGTAAGTATTGAGGCTGGAACTGTGAGTTTAAAGAAAAAGAAAACACGTTAATGTTTGGAACTTCAAAAAGAACTGAAGAGAGAAGTCTAGGTGCAATATTAAAATTATAGGTCAGAACCTGTGTTCAGTTCGGGAGCATGTCTCGGATTCAAACCAGTGCAAAGTGGACACTAAGGGCGAAGCTTATGGTTTACCCGTAACAAGAAATCTTCCCAAATTTGGAAGGAGAAAAAGCCACAAAAAAAAAAAAAAAATGCATGGATAGTTCACCAATTATACTGTATTGATGCAGACTATAAAATATTGCATTGCTTGGTTTTAAGTTTGTGAGTAAATCTGACATGAATATTTTGATAAAGTATGGTAAGGAAGCTCTTGTCTGTGTAAGAAGGAAAAGCCATTGTTGTCTCGCTCGAATTAGGAGCTCTGAATTTCAGGTATTGAAGAAGGAACGTAATTGAGTTAATGAGCAAATCACAATACTTCTCCACACCATAGCTTTCAAATAGCATTCTTATCATAAAATGAAAGGAAAAGTTAAAGAATTTATAAACAAAAGATGTGTGGGAGCAATTAAGGCTACAATAAACAGATGATAAAAGAAATGACTTTAAAATAAAACTTTTACAAAAGAAACTCATCCAGATTAGTGCAGAGTCAGGCTTGTACTTATAGATCAGAAAAGTACCTCACTACCTCTTTCTGGGTACTTTTCTGAGTTAAAATTCCATGTGCAGAAATATTTATTTTCATCTATAACCAAGAAAATATTGTGCAACGCCAATGCGCTGGATGTTGAATGAAAGAAACATGGTAATGTGCACATAAATCAAAATGATTTTTGGGTCTGCCCTCTTTAATACCTTTTGGCTTTGATTTAAGGGCATGATTCCACAGCAAACGCGACGGTATAGGGGGACCACTGTTTCAGTGGTATTCAGTGAGCAGCCACTTTGTTAATTTATTGCCAAAGGTTAGGTCTGTCTCCAATCCATCTGTTTCAGTGGTATTCTGGGAGCAGCCACTTTTTGCATTTATTGCCAAAGGTTAGGTCTGTCTCCTATCCATCCCCTGCCCATACCCCCAATTATTGGGGACTAAATGGGTTATGTTATTGTTGTTGTATTGTTGTATCTATAACCAAGAAAATCCAAACTTCCACTTCCGATCAAGTGTATGAGATTTTCGCTCACATTCTAGGTCATGCGATATCAGTGCAAGCTTTGGCCCAAGCACTGGAACCAGGCTTCATGCTTTCCTTGGTGAAGTCTACAACAAGAAGCTTGGGTTCTGTTAGGGAGCCTATGGTTTTCTGTATTACTTTCTTTCTTGTAGTGGATTATAAGTTGAAGTCTGAGATATGGTCATACTTTGCATCCCTTTTATAGGGGCCTATTGTTGATTTATGCAATAACAAGACATGTGGTAAGATGTATGATTAAGACATATAAATGTAGAAATAAGCACCAAGGATTCTGGTGCCCACATTCTTAGCGGCTTTTGAATCTTCCTTTGTAGGATTTTGGTGAGGCTAGGTCAGGCTTGTTAGATGGTTGATATATATTGTTGGACCCATTTAAACTGCCACAGAAATGGCCAAGGCAAGGCATGGCGTTTAGAGCAGTGTAAAATGGCATGGGAGTCATTTTTTGGGTATACATGGTCGGAGATATGGCCTTCCGTTGGAGATGCTCTAAAGGTGTAATTGGAAGTCATTGAAGAGAGAAAGATATAAACTACAATAGTGTAGAACTTTTTCTGCTTTCCTTATTTGCCAATCAGTCCCCATTTGAGAACTCCGTTCACAGAGTAGCCAAAAGTCATTGATAGACCTCTATAATCTTATAAAGTAGTGGAATTCCATACATCCACCTCTAATGCGATCTCCTCTCTAATTGTTTTCTTTTCTGACATGGTTGCAATCCAAATAAAGCACTTAAAATGAAAATGCAGCTAGTTGTCATGATATTTTTTTATCGTAGAACCAAAACATTAGTATGGGTGAATATGAGGTTTGGAAAGCATTTGAACTTTGTTATTTCATTGGTTTAAAAGTGAATTTTTTGTCATTTTGTACATTTACACCAACTGAAGTGCCATATGTTTTGTACTTTGCTCATTACAGTCTCCAGAGTACATGCCTGAGAACGTGTCAAAGTATTCAGCATGGGTGGGAGGTGCCATACTTGCTAAGGTTCTGTTCCCATAGAATCAGTATATGACTAAGGAAGATTACGATGAAATCGGACTTCAGTTGTTCACGGAAATGTTTTTTAGAATATGTGAATCTGCATTTCTTAAAAATCCAATTTAGCTTGTGTTAATCAGAGCATTGTGTATTGCAACAGAGACAAGCTGAATCAGTATATGACTAAGGAGGATTACGATGAAATCGGACCTTCAGTTGTTCACCGGAAATGTTTTTAGAATATGTGAATCTGCATTTCTTAAAAATCCAGTTCAGCTTGTGTTAATCAGAGCATTGTAAATTTGGCTAATGCGCAAAATTGGTAGTCTGATCAAAAAGTGTTGTAGCTTGTCTCTGTTGCAATACACAATGTGCCCACAAGCTATTAAAAAAGAGTCTTTTTTAACTTTTTAAAATTTTTAAAAATAATAAATGAGCAGAGTGTGAACATAAGCTAGAATTTGACTTGGTTTGATATTACACCTTAAGATAAGCACAGCCAACATTGAGGATGTGTTCCAACAGGCCTTGAACTTCATTGCAGTCTTGTCACAACCAATATTTTTTACCGAAGTTATCTTAATTCTTCAACAGCCCAACATAAGCTATATTGCCCATTCTTGATTCCAAAACATATTCAAAACCATGCGTGGGACAAAATTATGCCATAATAATGCAATGGTGGTTTGGAAGTGATCAAATAATTAAAGAATCCTGTGGTGATTCGAAAATTGGGAGGATGGGGAAAGGTAAGGAAATTTAGAGCACATTACGGTATGGCACATGTAAAACTATGTATACACATGCATTTGCTAAATCTCAGCAACTAATCCACTTAACCATGCTCATAATTTGCTACATGGTAATGGAACTGGAAGATTGTCGCAGGTTTCAATTAGATGGACTTGGGTTGGCAGCTCGAATAATGACTCCATCTCTAATTTGAGCAGGAACAGAGTCAAATGCTCATATCACTTGAATAACAAAGAATGAAGAAATTTCAATGAATTGCTTTGATTATACAGTTCAGTATCAGCACCATCAAATTATTCACCATGGAGACATATATTTAGCAATAAAACCAAATTGCTTCCTCCACATTAATTAGAAGAAAGAATACTTCCTAAAACAAGTACATCTTTATTTCCGTTAGTTTATCCCCAGAATTGCCTTTCTTTCTCCTATTCTTCTTCTTATTCGTACGCCTGCGACTCTTATTGCAAGATTCTTGTTCTTCATTGCATGAACACCAATAGCAAGAGTCTTGATTTTCTGCACGATGATTCCCACCCATGTTTTGTCCCAAGGCAGTCTCTAAATCCCGTTCCACCAACTCTCCTTCTTCTACAGCCACCATCTCTACTTCTTGGACATCTTCCAAGCCATCCTCATCAAATATGCATCCAACATGCTCCTTCCTTAGTCCATGGGATCAGGTAAACTGTACATGGGTTAAAAAAGAGATGTCATGCGCAATCACGTAAAGGTTAGCAATGGGCTTACACGGAGTACGAAACAAAACAAGAAACAGTTAACGGATATCATTAGTATTATACTAAAATAGTTAATGGATATCATTAGTATTATACTATCGCACACAAAATGCTAGAGCGCAGATGTTCTCAGTGGATGATGTACAACACAATTCAATCAGATAATTGAATGGTCCATAATTTCACAGAAATTGTTGTTCGACATTTAGTTATTTGATGGAAACAGTACCATGGCACAAATGAATTGAAGCATGGGGAAATCCATAAGAAAAACACACTCCATATGCATAATCTGCATGAGAAACCATATATAAGAAACCAAAAACAAAACAACTGAGATGCATAATAATGATGGGGACAAGATCAGTCAGAGTGAAGAACCTATTTGTTTGACTAAATATGATTAGCACTTAACCTATTTGATTAACCTATTTGTTCATTTTTATATGACAATAAGCACATCTGATTTATTTTCATTTTGGGCACCCCTTTTGTTTTTTGTCTTTTTTTGTTCTAGACCCAAGTTAGTTTTCGGCATTTGTTGGCTGTATGATGTGGTGTTTGCCTTCAATTTTTAACTTATAGTAGCATAAAATCACTTAGATGCAATGA
This sequence comes from Vaccinium macrocarpon, assembly GCA_022606695.1. Taxonomy (NCBI): domain Eukaryota; kingdom Viridiplantae; phylum Streptophyta; class Magnoliopsida; order Ericales; family Ericaceae; genus Vaccinium; species Vaccinium macrocarpon. The sequence continues at coordinate 31,202,824 of CM040177.1, forward strand.
AAGAAAAAAGGGTTTCTTTTTGGCCACCCAAAATCAATAAATAGAGATACAATTCCAAACCCATACCAATTGCGTTTATTTGTGGGGCATTTTTCCAAACAATTGGTGACCAACATTACGAGCTTCCCTTCTGATTTTTCAAAGCTACAAAAACGAGACAAATTGGATTCAATGTAAAATCATATGGTTAGTTGTATGTTGAAGAAACCCTTGCATAAAGCAAACAAATAGTGGAATTCATAAACCCTTTCAAATACCTGCCAATACTTCAAAGCTTTTGATTCGAGTTGATGAGCTTGAACCTAGTTTCTTTAGGCTAATAGCGCCCCTACCTCTGCACAACCCACAAAAAGTCTCTACATCAAAACCCCTTCCCCAAGAAATTACTCATGAGGAGAAACAGATAGCATCTAAATTAATCATAAGGAGAAACAAAGGGAAACAAGGCCGAGAAAATAACAAGAAATTCAAAATTTGAAACCGAGAAAAAAACCAAACCAAACAAGGCTGGAGTGATGCAATAGGTGGGTGGCCTACCACTTTTCTCACCTTTGACTTTTTTATTTGGAACAAAAATAGTATTTTACATTATTTAACCTTTCATCCACCTTTTATAACAACAAAACAAACAAAATAATTTTTTTATCTCCCATTCTAAAATAATACCCCTCAAATTATATTATCTCTATATCCCCCTCTTATTATATCCCCCTTTACCCTTTATATACATATCTCACTAAGGGAGTGTTCCATTAAGCTGATTTTTTGAAAAAAATAATTTTTTATAGTTTTTTTATGTGATGTATTGTGAGAAAATGACATGTCTCGGTTTTTGGAAAAAATGGGTTTTTGTTAGTGGAACACCCCCTAAGTGCATCCCCAACAGCTTGTGTAAATTTTTTGCCAAAAAATCTTGTGTACAGTATATATAGCTAGCTAGCCTGTCACCTTCAACATTCCAACAATCCTCCTCATTTTACCAAACTTTTTATTAAAATATTATTTTTTCCTTTATATATATATATTTATGTACACACACACGAGAAGCGACTGTTCATCGTCTTCTTCGCCGTCGCCGGTTACCTTTCGCCGTCGCAGTCGGTCGCCCTCAATTGCCGTCGCTGGCGGTTGCCTTCATTGGCCGTCGCTGTTGGTCACCGTATCTGGAATAAAATCCACTCACGGTCGATCGGAAAAAAACTGGGTTTGTCTCCTTTGTTTAACTGGGTTTGTTCGTTGACTGGGTTTGATCAGAAAAAAACCCATTAATTGGGTTTGATCGGAACTCCATAACTGGGTTTGTTGCCAAAGAGAAGTAGAGACGGAAAGAGAGGTAGTTACGGGTTCAATCAGCAAAGGAAACGGGGATACAGACGCCGGAATTGATCAAAACCGTCGTCGGTTACGGATTAAGCCATTGTTGCCGTCGATTGTTCGAACTTGGTTGTAGAGAGAGAGAGAGAGAGAGAGAGAGAGAGAGAGACTATTAAAAAAATGGAATTGCTGGTGACTAGTGCTAAGGTAAATATGCCTTAGAACAATGATACATACACACCCTTTGTGTCGCTCCCCACAACACCCTCACTCGCATGGGTGTGGAGACCACATTTGGGAGCCACAATTGAGCCCACACCCCATGTGAGTGAGGGTGTGATAGGGAGTGACACAAAAAGTATGTATGTATTATTTTTGTATACCTTAGCACGGTAGTAAAATAGGTGATGAACAGTATTTTACCCAATTCGCTGGAGCATTATTTTTATGCCTTTTTTTTTTAGGTAAAATAGCTCAATGGGTATTTTACCCAACCTGTTGTTGATGCTCTAACAAAAGGGATATAAGAAATTCGGGACTTGTCATGTGATGTGAAGCATAGAAATTGTCCTGTGTAAAGTGGTCCCTATGTGGCAACTTTCCCTCGATTGATTTGGTGGACCTCCATGTGTTTTCCTGTGCTTTATACTTTATAGAATTTAAAATGTCATTTTTATGTTCCCACATGCTTCGTGTATTGCCAAAGCTGACCTTTTCTAATTTGCATAAGAATCACCTGCATGGCTTACCTCTCACACCATGCAAGCATATCTACGTGAGAGCATGCATGTACAATATATTAGGTAAATTTTTATCATAAATTTGTGTGAGTCATACAATTGTAAGTGACACCCACCAATGTGTTGGAGAAGTGCCAATGAAATGCCGTGTGGAGGTGATGGTGCACTGAATCTTTGATAACGTTTTCTCTAAATAATAAATTAATACATTGTCCAATTTTTAGTTTAGTACTAATGAGTTAATTTTATAGATTATTTATCTTGATAAAAGAATTTGCAAAATAAAATTTATGATATCAAAAAATTAAGAAATCACTGGAAAAAGAAAATAAACCAAAAGTTACCAGATTTGAAGAATCCGAGAATTTTGTTCATCACAACAAATTTGTGAGGTCCTTGTCATTCGAGTATTTTTGTCGTCCCCATTATTGCGCAGTTTATAGAAACCCAACCATCAAACCACAATCCAATCCACAACTCATCCCATACACCTGGGACCCTTCTCTAATTTGTATGTGGGCCCCAGGTGTATGAGGGGTTGTGATTGGATGATTGCGTACTTAGTATTTTTTTTATTGGAGTTATTTGGCAGACCAATAGTCGTACACAACCAGCCGTCCATAACCCCTACGTGCACGTGGGGCCCACGCACGATTATGAGGTGGGCTCCATGTGTATGTGAAGGGCTATGGATTGGGTTGTGGTTGAATGATTGTGTAACTAGCATTTTAATTTGTAACGTAGTACATTAAATATATAGTGAGCGAATATATCGAGTAATTATTCACTCCCATGCAATTGATACTCTTAGGCCAAGTTTTCCAAATGATAAAATCTAATACTTGATTTTATTGAATGAGGAAGACATTTAATAATATGAAAGATCTTTAGCATTGTAAGGAGACTTTAGAATTAAGGACTTATCAGAGTAATCATAGTGGGGGGTTCATGGTGAAAAATTTGTTTCTACAGCTTTTAGATGGAAACCTTTATCAGATGGGGATCATTGCAATCAGAAAACTTTTTGTCCTACCACCAACGCTGAAATTCTTAAAAGGTGAATCCGATGGCAAGAGTAAGGATGGTATAAATATTTTAGTACTGCTGGAAAAACAATTCATTATCTTCATGTTAAGAATTTTATGGAGGCCTTTCACGTAACCACGACAAGCTCTTATTAATCAAAAATTGCTTTTTTGATAATTCCAAAAATGTTAAAAAAACTACTCCCTGGAAAACCCAATGCAGGTCTGATATTGCAACAGAAAGTTGTATACTCGAAAAATTACGGCTAAATTTTTCTTTTGGTTTGGTTCTAACGGTCAAGGGTTGTCTAGAGCCAGCTTAAGTGCACCTCGTCTATTCACATTTCTGATCGGGTCAAAGGCAAGCCATCTATACCAAGACTGTAAAACTCGCAAAAAAAATTTCCCTTATGACTTGACTCCAAGAGGTTAACAAGTTTCTAAACTCAAAATCTCTAGGTTTATGACTCATCTTTGTTGCAATTTGACCTGCCTCTTACGATTAAGTATAGCTAAGTTTAAAAGCTTATACTCCCTTCTCTCAAATTTCTTGTCCGCTTGCACTATTAAAAAATAACAAGTATAAATTTATCAAGTATATTTGTTATATTTTGGTTTTTTGATTTTTTTGTTTTGTCCTTATTCAAATTTTTTTTACATTTGTTAGTTTCACGTCAAGATTTTGTGGTTTCTGGATTTCTCTCGGTGAGACGAATCTAACAAGTATAAATTTATAATCAAACCAAATATTTTTTTGAGTAAAGCCAAAATACTTGGATTATTGTAGAATAATTCAAGTATTTTGGCTTTATTAAAAAAATTGAGTTTTGACCATAATTTTATACTTGTTAGATTCGTCTCGCCTAGAGAAATTCAGAAACCACAAAATCTTGACATGAAATTAACAAATGCTAAATTTTTTTGAATAAAGACAAAACGAAAAAACCAAAAACCACTTTTTACCCAAAGCACCCAAAGTTGGAGAAATTAAACAACTAATTAATGAGTTGAGGGCCAAACCTAAAACACCTAAAGCCTAGTCCAAAAAGAGCATGCCCAATACATACAAATAAGCACAAACCATAATGCAGCTGAAACACTAGCCGCCTACAGCCCACTGCTGCCTCTCCAACACCCTAAAACGCCGACCTCCAGCTAGCCGCCACAAACGCTACCCCCATCCACCCATCAACAGCCTCAACCACCCATTACCATTAGACTAAGAACCGGCCTCACCCAATAATGAATACCGGCGGGTGGATTGAAGCCACCAGATGGAGATCGAATGGAGAGGAAACTAGCAGCAACTAACATCAAAGAAAGCCACCAAACTAATGATAAGTTCCATCATTAATAAGCCCGCTGGGGCCCCAAACTCATATAAGGATATTTAGCTTTAGGGACACAGTCGAGAATTTCACTACACAGAGATAAGTTTTTTTTAAAAAAAAATAATACTTTGTGAAGGCAAGCCTAGCTCCATCCATGTTTAGCATAATTGAAATAGTGTTTAAAGACCACGTACAGGAGAATTGAATCAGTCTCTGTTATTTTTTTTCATTTAAATGAAGCTAAGAATGAAGTCATAAGGGGGCTAGTTGGGGCATCGGCCCTCATACAATTTTAGAACACTCTGTTATTTTATTGTTACTTAACAACTAACTATTTTTGTTGCATCGGTTGAACATAAGATAGGCAAATAGTGCAATATAAATTATCTTTTTATTATGTATATGCTCACTCTCTCACAAAATGCTCACCCTTTATTGGGAACCGTTTTGCATCGCAAAAAATAATGTACGTACAGGATTTTTTATGAAACAAAATTACACATAATTTTTTTCTTCTCAATGAAACCTTTTAATACATTATCTTTTGCATGCAAAATGCACAACTTCAAATAAGAGACAAATAATTTGGGATGGAGAGAGTATGCAGTGTCTTCTTAATTACTCTCACGGATTGAGTCCCACACAATAACAACCTATAGAATCTTCAATTTTTTCTATATTACAATTAATAAAGTCACATTAGGCAGGTTGTTGATAAATCCACGCTTGTCTAAAATACCATATTTTAACTTAATTTTTCCAATTTCGGTTATGATATATTTTCAAAAAAAATCCTATAAAAATCCTTACTGACCCAATTTCACATGTTCGTTTTGGGTCTCTAAAAATTAAGGATTGGCCCTTGAGGAGTGTAGGAGAAATTCAGGCTTGGAGATTGTTAGAGAAGACAGTATTTTACAGTTAGATAAATTTTTGTCAATTAAGGTGGAAAGAAATTGGAAATAAATATAAAAGTTTTGCAGCTTAACTAGAATCGCTCCGGGAAAATAATAATATACACAAAAAGGCTTGTTTAATGAATGACAATAATGGGCCAATTTACATAACAACCCATCTAAGGGTTTAGGATTGAATTTTCAGCCCATAGAATTGGGCCCGTTGATAAATGACAATGGCATTGCGAATGATACTTGAAGTCCAAACCAATCTCACCCAAGCCACAATTATGTATACTACTTTTTTTTCCCCCCCGAGGTGAACCCATTATTACCCTTTTTTTTTTTCTTTTTCTTTTTCTCCAACACCTACATAACATCAAAACACATATGCAAATCCATACGCGACAAGAAATATAGCTCGACCCCAGAGAATACGCCAAAGCCCCTAGTAGGAATGGCAATGAGGCGGGGCAAGGCGGGTTTTTGGCATACCCGGCCCCAACCCGAAAATTATTATATAAACCCAAACCCAACCGGGTGTTTTTTGGGTACCCTGTTCCTGCCCCAATCGGGGAACAAGTTTACCCGCCCCGCTCTGCTTTGTGCGAAAATTTTAAAAATTGTTAATCTAAAAGCAAAATAAAAGTAAATAAATGTAAATAAAGTTATATTTTAGTGTAATTGTTAAAATATTAAGGTAAGAATGAAAGTTTTTTAATAGAATGATAATAAAATTATGAAAAAAATATAATATCTTTAGTATAATGATAATTAGATTAAAATAAAAGTATAATTTTTTATATGAATATATTTCGGGGCGGGTAATGGGGCGGGGTAATATAAATCCAACCCCGACTCGAACCCGGTTGGTTTTTTCTAATTTCTCCCCATACCCGCCCCCGATACCCGAAAATTCAAAAAAAAAAAAAAAACCCGCCCTAATCGGAGTGGGGCAGGACAGGGCATTTTGCCATCCCTTACCCCTAGAGGATGCCAGCAAACCTCTGTATGCAAAAAAGCTTTTGCCAACGCATCACAATGTCGAATGACCCATCTATCCCTCCAATCTAAACGTGAGGCCACCAATTAGAGGGGCTCAATTGGAAAAATTAGGCCAAAAGTGGCCGTCCCGTTCTCAAATCCTCTATGCCCTTATGGCTCGTTTAGATGCTGCACAAGAGGCTCTTACTATTGAATTTGGGGGATGAAGAGTGATTGGACGTTTAGCGCATGTTTTGGCAACCAAAACCGGCCCCCGACTAAATAGCCGGCAACTAAATAATCAGGGGCAAGCCGGACTAAATACAAGCAGGGGGGTGCTTGTATTTAGTCTAGCCTCTCATCCATCCCCATTTTACCTTCTACTCTCCTTCATCCACAATTTCAGGCCAAAATCAGCACAAAAACCAGATCTTGAATATAAAAAATGAGAAATTACCATTTTCCAAAGGGTTGATCGTCGAACCCCCAATTTTTTCTCCTTTTACCATCGTTGATGCATAGAGAGAGAGAGAGAGAGATTTCGTGGTGGTGGAGGTTTACGTGTTGATTGGCCATGGAAGACGGGAAGAAAAAAATTAGATCTGGTTTTGTGAGAGAAGAAAAGATGAAGAGAAGTGGATTTGTTTGTTGATGTGATCAATATAAAGAAGGAAGCTAGGAAAATTATCTTGTGTGGGTGCCACGGTGCAACCAACTAAAAGTGGTACACAATAATTCAAAAGTAGTTCCAATTCAAGTAGCACGCAGGAAAATCAATTAAAGTAGAGAAAAGTAGTACCAATTCAAGTAGTACACATGAAAATCATTTTGTGTAATTTTTGTTATGAATTTCTATTGGGTATTTAAGATATGTATTACCAAGGGTAAAATAGTCTTTTAACAAATTTTTACATCATCCACCCTCCTTATCTTCCTTCTTTATCCCTCATCCAAACCATCGACTGTTTAATCCCTCTTTCTTAACTGTGGGTCCACCCTTCTTATTTAATCTCCCTGACTATTTTATCAATCTTACTATTTAATCCCTCCAAAACTAGTACGCCATCCAAACGGCACATTACAACATGTTTGGATGCCAGATATGAAGCTGGAGATACCAAGCGCCCCGATTTGTAATCCAATCCCTCCTCACATCAGGTCTTTGGGTGGCATTTTCACTACCCACATTTGATTACTGTTTGGATTACAAATCCACCACAAGGTGGATTTGCCAAGCCCTCCCCCAACCCACCGCTTGGCAAATTAGGGCTGTTTTAGGTCGAAAATACCCCTCCAAATCCACCTCTTCTCTCTCTTGTGTTATCCTATTTGATGGTGTGGGGAAGAAGAAAAGAAAGAAAATAGAGAAGAGGAAGAGGTCTACTAGAAAACACAAACCAAACCCAATTAATTTTTACCAGACAACACACCGGAAGTTACCTAATTTTTGATGTCGTCGATCTAAAACCCCCACCTTTTCCATCTATTCCGCCACCAACGATGTCGACCAAGGCTTGGTGGGGATAGGTCTTGGAGGAGCAGTGGGTGAGAGAGAGAAAGAGACGAAGAGAGAGGGAGACCTGGGTTTCAATGGTGTTTTCCCCCCCTTTTTTTGGCACCTACGGAGTGAATCTATGAACTGAGTTAGTAATTTACAGCTTCAATTGCACTTTCAACCGACCTCTTTGAAGTAATAACACATTAATCCCAAAAATTGAAACAATGGAGTGCATAAATATGTATTTATTTTTATTATAATAATTTACCCATTTTATCCATAAAAATAATAAATCGGGGCAATAAAGTCATTTGTCCTCTTATCTTATCAAATCCACCCTCCAAATCTCTCCTCTCAAAACTTCATCCAAACATCCAATATACAAATCCACCCTCAAATCTGCCATCATTATAAATCCACCCAAAATCAAATATGTCATCCAAACGCCCCGTTATTCTTAAGGCTTTTAGATATACTGTCCCCTTCTAATAAAAGATCCCTTATTTTGCTACGGTAAGAGACTTTAAGTTTTTCACCATTTCCCGATTGAACTTTGATGATCCGAACTTCCAATGTGTTTTAAGGGTCCATTATCATAAAAAAAAAAAAAAACAATCGGGAAGGTTTTTATTCAAACAGTTTTTCATAAAATTTGCACATATATATGTATATACACCATACTTCTAGACTCATATTTTTTGATCAGATTTCGACGAACCGAACTTATATATATATATATATATATATATATATATATATATATATATATATATATATATATATATATATATATATATATATATATATATATATATATCACAAATATTCAATAAGGACTCCCTTAAACTCTACGGTGTGGAATTTTTTTGTTTGGGATTGAATTTTGACAATCTAAACCATTAGTGTGTTTAAAACCTGTTGTTAAAGTCCAGGGCGAGGATTTGTCACCAAAAAAGTAAATAAATAAAAAACCTGGAAGGGCTTCATCTGAGTAGTTTTCGATAAAAATGTATATGTACGTTTTTGTTTTTATCAAAATTGCTCGGATCAAGCCCTTTCGGGTATATATATTTTTTCTTTGACAAATCCTCGTGTTGGACATTAAAATCACGTTTTAAACACATCTAACAGTTCGAATTGTCAAAATTCGATCCGGAACAAAAAAATTCCACACCGTAGCCTATATATATAGGTGGATTTTCTAGTCCACACTCCCGGATTTAAGGAAAAAATGGGGTTTTTTTGTGTTGCAAATTTTTTTTGGAAAATCCAATCCGTCCAATGTGTTCAGAAGGTGTTTTCTAGGGTCCACGCGAGAAATCTTCAAAAAAAAAATACGGGAAGGGCTTGATCCAAGCGGTTTTGCAAAAAATGTATTTATATATTTTTGCGAAAACTGCTTGGATCAAGCCCTTCCCAGTGTTTTTTTTTTTGAAAATTTTCCACGAGGGCCTTTGAAAACACCTTCTGAACACATTGGATGGATCGGATCGTCAAAAAAAACTTTGTATAAAAAGTCCGGAAATTAAAAGTCCGGATTAGAAGTTTACTATATATATATATATAGACACACACACACACAAACACTCTCGATCTAGTCAAGGATTCCGAATTGAAGAAAAATGGGTGTTTTTAAGGTTTTAAAACGTGTTTTTGCATCATCCAAATCGTCCAATGTGTTTAAAATGTGTTTTTAATGGTCCCCACGAGAAATTATAAAAAAAGACCAGAAAGGGCTTGATCGAGCAATTTTTCAAAAAAAAAAAAACTATACATATACTCTTTTATGAAAAACTGTTTGGATTAAGCCCTTCCCAATATTTGTTTTTTGATGATTTCTCGCGGGAACCCTTAAAAAAATATGTTCTAAACACATTGGATAGTTCGGATCATGAAAATTTGACCTGAAACTTGGAGTCCTGGAATTAGGGATCTCGGAAAGACTTGATCCCAGCCGTTTCAGACAAAATATGTATATGTACATTTTTATGAAAAATTGCTTGGATCAAACCCTTCTGGGTAGTTTTTTTAAGAATCCTCACGTTGGACGTTAAAAACACATTTTAAACATATCTAACGGTTCATATCGTTGAAATTCAATCCCAAACGAAAAATCTCGTACCGTAGTTTATATGAGGAGCCCTTATAAGAGATATATATACATATATATATATATATGTATATATATATGTATATATATATATATACATATATGTATATATATGTATACATATATATACATATATATATATATGGTTTACTTCTAATCCGGACTTTTAATTTCTGGACCTTATGATCCAAATATTTTTTGACAATCCGATCCGTCTAATGTGTTCAAAAGGTGTTTTCAAGGGTGCACACGAAAAATCTTCAAAAAAAAAAAATACCGGGAAGCGCTTGATCCAAGCAGTTTTCGCAAAAAATATATATTTATAGTTTTTGCAAAAACTGCTTAGATCAAGCCCTTCCCAGTATTTGTTTTTAAAGATTTCTCACGCAGACCCTAGAAAACACCTTCTGAACACGTTGGACGGATCAGATTTTCCAAAAAAAAATTGTGACACAAAAAAAACCCCATTTTTTCCTTAAATTCGGGAGTGTGGATAAGAAGTTTGAGCTATATATATAAGGGAGCCCTTATTATTGAGAACTTCTAATCCGGGATCCCGGATTAGAGGCTTTTGGGTATTTTTTTGTGTTGCCAATTATTTAGGTAAAATCTGATCCGTCCAATGTGTTCAGAAGATGTTTTCCAAGGTGCATGCGGGAAATCATCAAAAAAAAAATATGGGGAAGAGCTAACACATTGGACAGATCGGATCTTCAAAAAAATATCGGGAACAAGGAAGTCTGGAATCCCAGACTAGAAGTGTTACCTATATATATATATATATATAGAGAGAGAGAGAGAGAGAGAGTAACTATCTAGTCCGAGAGTCCCAAATCCGGGACTCCACCTTCCTGATATTTTTTGAAAATATGAGCCGTCCAATGTGTTCAAAAGGTGTTTTCAAGAGCCAACGCAAAAAATCTTCAAAAAAAAAAAATACCATGAAGGGCTACAGTTTTTGCGAAAAACTGTTTGGATCAAACCCTTACCCGGTTTTTTTTTTTTTTTGAAGATTTTTCGCGTGGACCCATGAAAACACCTTTTGAACACATTGGCTGGCTCGGATTTCCCAAAAATAATTTTTAAAAGCTTCAAAACACAGAAAAACCTTCAATCCGGGCATTTTGGAGGGCCGTGATCGAATTTAAAGTTTCTTCTCAACTAATCTAATGGCTCAAATTACTTCCATTTCAAACTTCAAAACCCTAAACTAAACCACCCACTACAACCGTCGGATCAACGTTTCATTTTAGTTATAGCCGTCCGATCGAGAAACCACCCTAACCTTATGACTAATAGATTCTTTCTATTGATTGATTTTACGTTGTTTCCTTAAAAAAAAGAATTGATTATCCCTTTGAATTCAAATCAACTAAACAAATGGGTTTCCTACTTTTTTTTTTTTTTGAAAGGATCATATATATTACCAACAACGAAGAGAAAAAACAAACTAAAAGGGGAGATCCCTAACAAGAACCTTATCTAGGCTAGGTGGAATACAACCCGATTGAAATAAAATATGCCTCGCTAAACAGTTTGAGGCAAGCCAATGGGCAACCCCATTGACTTTCCTGCTACACCAAACAAACTTCCAATTATTTGTTGAAGCCCAGGTCATAATGTCATCAACTAAAGCTTTAATTTCCCAAGGCACTTGATCATCACAGGAAGTCAAGCACTTGATGAGCAGCAAGCAATCAGATTCGAAAATTACCTCACCCAGATTTAGTTCCAATGCTACCAAACATGTTATTCGTAATGCCCACGCTTCTATGAAAATAGCTGAGGATGCCATCACTCTTTCAAACCACCATACTTGAGCTTGTCCACTACAATCTCTGGCAATGATGACAACGGCAGCGAGGCTGCGAGAGGATGAAAATGCTCCGTCAATATTAAATTTAATCACCAGAGGAGGGGGAGGCACCCATCTCCCACCACTAGTCCGACTGACCGAATAACTCTTTAGGGGTATCACAGTAGTTTGCAGATAATCAACATTTGCCTTAGAAGCTCTGAAAATTGTATCCTCAGGATTCGGAGTATTCCTATTGAAGACACAATCGTTTCTTGCTTTCCAAATCGCCCAACATAATTGAAAAAATTCTACCACAACTTCACCACTAGTTTCCTTGGCCAAATTTCCGCAAATAGATCATCCATCCACTTATTTGCTACAGTAATGGGATTCTCTAGTACCCAGAAAGCTTTCCCACTACCAAACCACACCGCTTTTGTCCAGGGACATCAAAACAAAGTATGTTCAATTGATTCATTCTCAGTATCACAGATGGGACATAAAGGGTTCAAGCCACATTTCCTTCTAAATAAGTTTTGTTTGCATGCTACGCAATTTTTAACCACTTTCCACATAAACATACGCACCTTAAGAGCTGTAGGAATGGCCCAAAGGCGAGACCACCTGGCGTTAGGGGGAGCATAAGAGGAGGAAGGTGCAGTAGTGTTTGAACAGGTGGCCTTCAGGGCTTGAGTATATCTTGACTTCACCGAGTATTTGCCAGAAGAAGAAAGAGACTAAATAAGTTTATCCAAACCATCACTAAGACTGAAAGGAATTTTGATAATAGCCTGGGCTTCTTCTTTGCTAACACAGCTCTTCAACTTATCCATGTCCCACATTCCAGTTTGCTTAGAAATGAAATTTGATACCAATTCCATTCGCATCCAGAAGGTAAGGGAGAAGAAACTTTAAAATGTGGTAAGCTTGGAATCCAATTATCCTCCCAAAACCGAATAGACTTGCCGTTTCCTACTGACCACATCAAACTTTTATCCAAAAGAGAACGACCCTCTAAAAGGCTACTCCAAATCCATGAGGGAGGGGCTCCTCTCCCAGCCTTTAGGCAGGAACTATTGGGGAAGTACAAACCTTTTAGCACTCTAGTCCACATTGAATTCGGATTGTTTAACAATCTCCAAGATTGGTGACCAAGAAGAGCATCATTAAAAGATCCAAAATCTTTGAATCCCATACCCCCCATTCCTTTTTGAACAGTCATTTTAGGCCAAGCTCCCCAGTGAATCTTCCCACCACTATCACCATTCTCCCACCAAAAATTGCAAATGATTGAGTTCAGTTGTGCACAAGTTGATTTAGGGGCTTTGAAGCACATGAAAGGATACATATGGATAGTTTGTAGGACCGATTTGATCAAAACTTCTTTCCCTGCATGGTTGAGTTGCTTATTCCCCCATCCACGAACCTTACCCACAATTCTATCTCTTATATACCCCAAAAATTCTTTCTTAGATTTCCCCCAAAATGCTGGAAGACCAAGATATTTAATAGAAGGGTCCATCTCTTCCATCCCCAAAACTCGTTTAATCTCCTCCTTCAGACATTCTCTCGTATTTGCAGAGAAATGGACTCTTGATTTCTGAACATTGATAGATAATCTTGAAGCTTCACTAAAGCAACTTGCGATTTGCATAAAATTCAAGCAAAACAAGGGATTCGCCTCAAGGAAAATCAGAGAATCGTTTGCAAAAAAAAGATGTGAAGCAACATGACACTTTTTCCTCATTTTAATACCTTCCAGAGATTTGTTACTTATCGCCTTGTTTAGTAGCATAGAAAACACATTAGCCACCATAAGGAAAAGATAAGAAGAGAGTGGATCACCTTAACGAAGCCCCCTCCCTGGAGTAACATCACACACTTGGCTTCCATTCATGGTAATCAAGAACTTGACTGTACAAACACACTGCTGGACCCATTTTATCCATTTCTAATCAAATCCCATCTTCTCCATCATTTTGAGTAAGAAGTCCCAACACACTCTATTGTAAGCTTTGTTGAGATCAAGCCGGATAGCCATCGCTGCCTTGGAACCTTTCTTTTTGAGTTTCAAGTAATGGAACATTTCGTGCACAACTACAATGTTATCTTGAATTTGATGACCCGGGATGAAAGCCGATTGCTGCTAAAAAATAATGCCATGAATAAAAGGTTGAAGCCTATTTGCCAAGACCTTGGAGATAATCTTGTAAATGAAACGGCAAAGGCTAATTGGGCGAAATTGGCTAACCACTTCAGGATGTTTCACTTTTGGAATAAGAGTGATATTGGTGTGGTTGATCTCCCTTAAAATAGTTCCATCATTATAGAAGCTTTGAACGACTGCAAACACTTCCTCTCCCACAATGTCCCAATACTTTTGGTAAAACAATCCAGGAAAGCCATCTGAGCCTGGGGCTTTGAGGGGCCCATTTGGAACACTACAGTTTTCACTTCCTCCCTCACAACAGGTTTAGTCAAAGCAACATTAATCTCCGCAGAAATCACAGGATCAATTAGACTAGTAATATCATCAAAGTTTCTAACCACAAGAGTATTAAAAAGAGAGTGAAAATGATTCTTAATAATACCTCCAAGGTCTTTAGGCTCACATCTCCACACACCATTCTCATCTTTCAGCCTTTCAATCTGATTCCGTTGGCGCTTTTGCAAGCTACTCAGATGAAAGAAACACGAGTTTCTATCACCCATTTGTAGTCATTTGACTCGGGAGCGTTGGTGCCAAAACATGGCATCTCTCTGCCATAAATCTTCAATCTTACCCTTCAGCTCTTTTTCATAAATGACAAAATCAGAATCAAAGCCCTTATCCAACTACTTTTGAACTTCCAGTAACTTATCCTTAGTCATGGCGATATGAAAATAGAGATTTCTGAAATTTGCCCAATGCCACTCTTTGAGTTTCTCTTTGTAACCTTTCAATTTCTTGCAAAACTTTACCATACTGGAGCCTTCCCAACTCCTTTGCCAAGCTTCTGAGATGATCTCTTTACATTCCTCCTCAGTAGTCCAAAGAGATTCAAACTTGAATGGTTTACCTACTATGTTAAGAGGTGATTGCGTATTAAGGATGAGAGGGTTATGATCCAAACCAACAGCTATATCAACAAAGACCAAAGCTTGGTCGAAAAGTTCCTTCCATTTTGAATTTGCAAAAGCCATATCGATTCTCTCCATTATGCAATCAGCCCCTGTTCTATTATTCCTCCATGTAAATTTAGGATCTTTAAAATCCAGATCCACAAAACCACAGAAATTTAACATATCATGAAAAGAATCTAACCTCCTCTGGGAAGGACAATTTCGCCCCAATTTATCATCCAAACTAAGTATTTCATTAAAATCCCCAATAGACAGCCAAGGAAGTCTTTCGTACCTAGCTATATCCTTTATTTCTTCCCACAGCACATCTCTTCTGGAGCGTAAAAGACTGCCACAAACAAAATTAGTAGCCCAACTAATTGAACTAGATTTTATCTTCACGATGGCGTGGACAAGATTTTTGGAGGTAGACTCTACTTCAAGATCCACATCATCATTCCACCATAGAGCTAATCCACCTGAAGAGCCCTCAGGTTCAACATAAAAACCAAAATCAAACTTTAAGGTACGACGAATGGTCTCGACTTTGACCTTATTATTTTTTGTCTCCATCAAGAAGACGATGGAGGGGCGATTTTTGTGGACCAATTCACCTAATGCCTGGCTTGTCACAGAACGTCCAAGTCCTTGATAGTTCCAGGTTAGGATCAGCATATGGAATGTGGCCGTTTTAGGCCAGCCACACGCCCTTCCTTCACAGCTTCTGAATTCTCCGAAGCAATCACTTCAATTGAAACTCTGATAACCTCCGAATCCACAAAGCCATCTTGATTTTGGGCCAAAACTTCACATAACGTTTCAACAACAGGTGATGATGAACCAGCATTGTCAACACCATTTCTACGATAATTTGGGCCAATAATTCCATTGTTGCTCTTCTTGGCGGGGATGGGTGAGTTTCAATTTTGGTTTAGGTTTGTGTTTAGGATTAGGGGAGGAAGGTGGGTTCTCAACAGGAGGGCCACAAAGGCGTAAAAGTTTTGAGTTACTGTTATCTTCAAAATCCTCTCCCATTTTTTCTCTTAATTGAAAGGTTCCAAAATCCCACCGAGAGAAAAAGGTCTAGATGATTCATATGGGTTGGGTTAATACATGGGCTTTGGTTTGACTTATTGGGTGGTATAGTCACTTGGTTTGGGATAAGAGGGGCATTGGTTTGGTCTGGCTTAGTGGATATTTGGTATGATGAAATGGGCTAATATTCTAGGTGTGGGTCACTGGTAAAAAAAGAATTATAAGAGGGGTTTGGGGTTGGGCCTGCTGGGTTGTTTATCTCTAAAGGTTCATATGAGGCTTTTGGGCTATTGGGCTCCGTAACAAAGTAAATGGGTTCTGGCCTATGGTCTTGTTGAAGAGATGGGCTTGGGCTAGAAATTTTAGGAGAGTTAATGTTGGGTATTAGGAAAGGTAACATTCCCCAAAGCGGCAACACGATTAGAAAACTCTACTCCGTCCGTAGAGGATAATCTTTGAGGAGAAATAGTGTTGATAGTGCTGGGAATAATACCTGTCTCCCTAGAATTGGTGACATCTATCCTTTAAATGATTGCAGATTATGTCGGCCTCATTCCCATAGACGTTGGTGTAAAATGGTGGGTATTACAACTACTCACGTGCTAAGAGGCATTAGCTTCTTCACGCGCCACCCTATCAGTGCCAAATTCCTTAGAAGTTTGCCTTCGAGCCACCTTTCTTTGAGCCTCAACAACTTCACCTATCTCCACCACTTGGACATCCGATTTACGAGCTCGTCCAGTACGTAGCTCTGGTCCATACCCTGAAATTGAGCCTTCTTCTTTGGTTACAAATTGACAGACCTTATTATCATGGCCAACCTTTCCACATTAGTAGCAAAAATCTAGTAGTTTTTCATATCTGTAAGAAATCCAGAGATCTGGACTAGAATCACCATTCCTACGCAACCAAAAACCTTTAGGAAGTGGTAGGTTAGTATTAATTTCCACCTTAATACGCATGAAACTCCGGGTAATCAGGAGGCCTCCTCCGGCATCCTCAATGGCCAATAGCTTGCCAATAATTTCTGCATTTTGACACGACATTTTATCCACTGGCAGTCCATGGATTTGGACCCAGATAGGGCAACTGGGAAAATCTATTTCAGAGACTACCATACAATCCTCAAGAGCCTTCAGAACTAGGAGATTTTTCATAATTGACCATGGTCCCTCCATAAGTATGGCTGTCCTTTCTTCTACGCTACCGAACTTGAATAAGAAAGTGTTTGTGCTGCTCCATGGCGTGATTCCAACTGGAACCCTAGTTTTCTAGGCTGAGTTGATGATATTTGTTATGGCCCCAAAGTTGAGAGGTCTAGGGTTTAACACCTTGCCCATTAAGCACAGATTGCTATTTACTTCTGAGTCCCCAACTCCTTTTTCTAGATCCAGTATCTCCGAATCCGCCATAGATGTAGAGAAGTGGAACCGTAGAAAAGAAGAGAAAAGGATCACAAGAAATTAATCTGGTAGCAATGGTTGAGAAAAGACAGAGGATATGGGGGTGATTGGGTTTAGGAGAAAGGTGAAGAAGATAGTGGATGATGACAACGAAGGTGGAGCCACTGACAGGGCAAAAAAGCACTCATGTAGAGGGAGAAACTCTCATAGAGAGAGAAGTTAATGCTTCTATGAAGGTTACAATGGGTTTCCAACTTAATTTCCCTACATTCAACTCAATAATTGGTTTATGTTGTTTCCTTTTAGGTTGATTTTCCTATATTCAAAATGGAAACAAACCCCTTTTGGATTCATATAAAGCAATGGAAAACATCGATATAGATCCTATTGATTAAGGCGTGAATTGTGGGGATGAGGGAAACCAAATTTAATATTTACAATAATAACAAGTAAATTGTTGGGGAAACTTTAAAATTAACAATAAAGAAAACAAAAGTGACCTTCTCATTTTCTTTTACGTTGACTAGGTGGTTAAGATTTCAATCAAATCCGATAAGGTAAGAAATCAATCAAGTGTTTTAAATTTTGAAAACATCAAGACATTTATGGAGATTAAGAAGCTCTCACCAATTTCATTCCATTCTCACTTTCTTAGTTTGGCCGATTTCATCTCTCGCTTTCAATTTTCAGTAATTATCCTTTGTAAGTGTTTTCAATCCTTTTTCTTTAAATCAATTATTAGAGGTTTAAAACCATTGTTGTCTGTCTAACATATTCCTATCCCAGTTCTTTGAACTTTTTCTTTCTGTTTTCTTCTTCTTATTTGTCGATTTTGAACATTGACTTGGTAGGTAATGGTCGAATTACAAGGGCCTTGTTCGTTTTCCTATTTAGCTTTAGTTTTGATGACATCATCATCTTTCTCATTTCTCTCCCTATTTCTCTCCACTCATTACATATGCTGACATCATCAAAACTAAACTAAACTATCTAATCAAACACAACCAAGGCTGTTTTTGCTCATCAATGCTTAAAATAGAAATTAGACAGTGTTATTATTTTCCATTATATATGTTTTGTTCATGTAGTTTTCAAGTTATGTTCATGGAGTTTTGGATACATTAACTAATTTTCATTTGTTGTTTCCTTCAAAAGGAAACAATCACAATTTTGTAGGATGAAGCATGGGATCCATATTGATTCTAAAAAGAACGAAAAATTTAGGAATGCCAAAAAAGATCAAAATGTGGCATCATGAGAACATCATCTACGATTTTAGTGGTAAGTACGAACTTAATTACTGTATATTGTACTGATAATTCTTTGAATTAGTCTTAAAGACGGAAAATACTTATTTGACCAAGAAAAAATGTAATCACAAATTTTATCCACTAAATGTCCAACTAAGTCCCCCCCAGATTCTTTATCTTGCTATTTGGACTTTGAAATTTCAAACACTCATGAAACACCTCTATTTATATGTAATGTGATTTTTTTTATCATTCGTCATTCCTAATCTATAAACTATATGCTTACTTTTACTTCACTTTCTCTTATTTTGATTTCTCGTCAAAATTCTCTTTTTAATCAAATAGACTCTTGAACCCTTATGGATTGTTTCATTTTAAAATTTCAGTTAGAACTTCTCTTTCCTAAACAACGAACCAAATGATGGCTTCCATTCGTTTTCACTTACTGCACATATTATTTAATCATGATTATTATCGCAATTACCATTCCTAATCTATCGTATTTTGTTGAATTTGGTCGAATTTTTTTTTTCAATTCAATGGCCAATAATTATTGGGAGGTTGGTTCAAAGGTGTAGATACAAAGATGCAAACAGATACAAAAATGTTCTAAATAATAATGAAGAAATTGAAGATACTCAATATTAGAGGTGCCCACACTAAGCATAAAGACTTCTTTAGAAGAGACCTGTGGTTTAGATTTTGCCTTTTTTCGTAACAAATGAAACCCATGTTCCTCTTTTTTTTATTTTACTTTTTGTTTATTTTTCATAAATGATCATTGCCCTCAAATGGTTTGGCATAAAAAGGCAAGGTTTGCCATCATGTTGACTATATTTCAACTTCCTTTTGGTATGAAGAATTTGTACAAATTTTGGTGTAATTTGACGGTATTTGACAGGTAGAACAAGATCATTGATTAAATTTTGAAAAGTTATTAATTCAGATGTGTTGTGGTCAGAACGTGTTGCTTTGTGCCTAAAGGCACGAGTAACAGTGCATATGTAAATATGGTTAAGTAAATACGTACACTCAACAATAAAGAATGATAAATTCATTTAAATTGTCAGAACGTGTTGCGTCGTGCCTTTAGGCACGGACAATCCCTAGTGTGTGTGTGTGTGTGTATGTGTATATATATATATACCCCCTTCTAATAAGGGACCCTTATTTAACTTTCCATGCGGACTTAAGGGCATTTCCGACTTTCCGGATCAAATTTTGACGATCCGATCCGCTCAATGTTTTTAAAATGTGTTTTCAAGGGCCAACGCGAAGAATCTCCGAAAAAAAATGCACGGAAGCGGCAGATCAAACCGATAAAAACTATACATATCACGGTTTTTATGGAAACCACTCAATCAACACTTCCGGTATTTTTTTTTTTTCTTTAAACCCATGAAAACATTTAAAAAACATTGAGCAGATCGGATCGTCAAAATTTGGTCCAAAAATTCAAAAAAGGTTAGGTCCGCATGGTATTTTTAAATAAAGGTTAAAAGCTCGATCGTCGTCAAATTTTGGCTACGGAAATGTGAGGTCGCCCCAAGATTTTAACTTCAAGGGGCCAATTTTATTGAAAATACCATCTTGGGGCCTAGCCTTTTTGAATTTTTAATTACCAAATTTTGACGATCCGAAGGCATTCAATGTTTTTTAAAATGCATTTTTAAAATTCCCCACGAGGATTTGTCCAAAAAGTATTTTCGTAAAGCATCCGATCGGTTTTGGTTAAAAACGCCATATATAACTTTTTAAGCAAAACCGACGGATGAAAGTTCCAAATGGTTTTTTTTGGATGAATCCTCGGCCTTAAAATGCATTTTAAAAACATCAAATTGAATCGTCAAAATTTTAATTCGTAAAAAAGTGAGGTCCCAAGATTTTAACTTTAATAAGGAACCCTTATTGGAAGCTTATCCTATATATATATGGGGGAGATCCACATACACATGCTTTGTACACATATATTAACACTCCATCTCAGCCATTGAGATGGACGGCTGAGATTAAAAGTTAATAAAACCCTTCTCCCACGTTTTAATGCTAATAACACCACTCTCCAACTTCACCAAAACGCTGAACGCTCTCTCTCTCTCTCTCGCTGTCTTCTCCCTTCACGTCTTCTACCTCTGTAACTCCAACCATGACTGGACTCACTCCCTCTCCAGTCCCTGACTTCCGTCGACGAGCCACCGCGCTGACGCCGACGAAGCCCTAACCGTACGAACACTGAAAGGATTGTTGAAACCTGACGCCGACGAAGCCCTAACCAAAAAAAAACGGTGGTTGAAGCTAAACGGCTCTTGAATTCTGTCCATCAAGCTTCTCGATTGGGAGTTTCTCGAATCAGGTCCGTTAACTTATCGTTTCCCTAATTTAACCGATGTCGATCTAGTTCGAACTTGTGTTTCCTCGTCTCGCAACTCTGGTAACGATCCCTCTCGATTCGTGCACTCAAATGTAAATTAGATTTACTTGCCTGTTAACTGTTCGGTAGAATGTCTAACCGAGAAAGATTCTTTTGAGTGCGCAAAAATAGGTCAATTCAGAAGTTGTTTGTTTAATTTCTCATTGAATCACTGCTTTAGAAACTCATTTTACATGTCAACATGTGTTTTTTGAATAACAATTGTGATGGGGAAAATATGGGAAAAGGTGTGTAAGAATCTGGTTGTCCATTTGCTTGCTTCTTGTGTTCCTTATTTTATCTTAATCTCATTTGAATTGTCTTTGACAAATGTTTCCAGGCTGGAATAAAGATAGTCTGCGCCCTCTTGTCTTTGCCAATACCTCCTGAAGTTGCGAAACCCTTGGGGGAAGAAGTTGCCAATACTGCTAAGTGCTAATGGAGTTCTGCCAAACTTCCTTCTGCACAAAACACTTAATAAACTTCTTCTAGTTGGTTGTAAGTTCTGGGCAGTGTTATCTGTCGTTGATCGCCTGTGGGTTTGTATTCAATTGTTGTCAGGACGAACGGAAACAAACCAACACAAAAAATGGCTCTACGGATATTTCTTAAGCCCTTCTCTCATCCATTTTTAACAAGGTACGTTCCTTCGATCTCCCTCAGCTTCTATCATCTTTATCCCAATCCAATTTACTGTCGACCATTCTGTTCTCAAAACTCGGCCCTAGACGATGACGTCGAAAACGTATTTCGGGTAATCACTACCTCTTCCTCCTCAACAGACTTGAGACAGTCATTAAAATCGAGCGGAGTGTTTCTATCCAACGATTTGATCGATAGGGTTCTGAAAAGGGTTAGATTTAGTCATGGGAACCCACTACGAGCATTAGACTTCTTCAATTTAACAGCAACTCGAAGAGGTTTTTATCACACCCCTTTCTCCTTAGACACAATGCTCTACATCTTGGGACGAAGTCGCAAATTTGACCAAATTTGGGAGCTTCTTTATGAAATGAAGAGAAAAGACCAATCTTTGATATCTCCGCGAACTATTCAGGTCGTTTCAGCTAGAATAGCTAAGGTTTGTTCTGTTAGGGAGACGGTTGAGTCTTTTAGAAAGTTCCGAAAGCTTGTTCCGGAATTCGATACAAAATGTTTTAATGCCTTGTTGAGGACTCTGTGTCAAGAGAGAAGCATGACAGATGCAAGAAATATTTATCATAATTTGAAACATGAGTTCCTGCCAAATTTACAGACTTTTAACATACTCTTGTCTGGTTGGAAGTCGTCGGAGGAAGCTGAGGGGTTCTTTCAAGAAATGAGGGAAATGGGTATCAAACCTGATCTTGTGTCCTACAACTGTTTGGTTGATGTGTATTGTAAAGGTAGAGAAATTGACAAAGCGTACAAGTTAGTTGACAAAATTAGAGAGGAAAATATATGTCCTGACGTAATAACATATACTAGTATGATTGGGGGATTGGGGTTGGTTGGTCAACCTGATAAAGCTAGAGATGTTTTGAAAGAAATGAGGGAGTATGGATGTTATCCTGATGTAGCAGCATATAATGCTGTGATCAGGAACTTCTGCATTGCAAAGAGGATTGGTGACGCATACAGTTTGATGGATGAGATGGTGAGGAAAGGCTTGAGTCCAAATGCAACTACTTACAATGTGTTCTTAAGGTCGTTCTTTTGGTCAAATGATTTGAGAAGCTCATGGAGTTTGTATCAGAGGATGAAGAGAACTGGGTGCCCACCAAACACACAATCTTGTTTGTTTCTAATCAGGTTGTGTAGGAGGCAGGAAAAAATAGATATGGCACTTGAGCTCTGGAAAGACATGGTGGAGAAGGGATTTGGGTCTTATATATTGGTGTCTGATGTTTTGTTTGATTTGCTTTGTGATGTGGGGAAGTTGGTGGAAGCAGAACAGTGTTTCTTGCAGATGGTGGAGAAGGGGCAAAGGCCAAGCAATGTTTCATTTAGGAGGATCAAGGTGCTCCTAGAATTGGCGAACAAGGAGGAAAAGCTGAGGAACTTAACACAAAAGTTGGCTGCTTTTGGTTCATCAATCCAAGTTTCCGAAAGTGATGATGGTTCGATAGCTATGTGAAAGCTCCTTCGCTATAATTTAAACTACAGGGAGTGTAACTGGTTCAAGAGACGGGTATTTGAGATTCTGAGAATCAGTTGTCTTTTCCTACTATCTGTTCCTTTCTTCCAGATTCTTGGAAGATGATTTTTGGGGCA
Source organism: Vaccinium macrocarpon (assembly GCA_022606695.1). Taxonomy (NCBI): domain Eukaryota; kingdom Viridiplantae; phylum Streptophyta; class Magnoliopsida; order Ericales; family Ericaceae; genus Vaccinium; species Vaccinium macrocarpon. The sequence goes on from CM040177.1 coordinate 31,225,973, forward strand.
GTTTCCTTCTTTACAACACAAAGATCAAACAGCAAGTCGCAAAGATCAGCCATAGAAAGAGCAGGGGGGAACAATAATGAGATACGTTCCATTACATTTGTCAAGCCTGTACATCCTATTTCCATTTATCTTCATTGTTGATGGCCATCTATGAAGCACATGTACTTCTAATATCCCAACGTACTCGTACCCGTACCAGGTATTGGTAATTCATGGGTACTTCTTAATACATATCGGTAATCTGAAAACATACCAGGTACTTTTGAGTTTCTAGGTACGGCAATGAGTACTTTTCTGGATACTTTTTAGCCTATTCTTAAAGATGTAAAAACTTTAAGGGTTCCACATGGAGAAAGAAAAAAAAAAAAAAACTCAAACTGCTATCCTTAATATGCAATACTCAATGCGAAGAAGTCGATGAATTGAAGACGGCGACTCAAACAGGACACCGCATTATACCCAAGGAGGAGAGACTAGGTTGTCGGACATTGCCGGAGCTGCATTCTATTCAATGGGGGGTGCTGGTATTCTTGAAATTGATGATCTTTCACTTGATGAGCCAGAGATGAAAACCGTGTTGTTTAGAGATGAAGTCGATGACGTTCAAGATCGTTAGTTCTTACGACTGTTTTCTTTCTTTTACTATATATATATTTTTCCCTGGAGCTTGCTTTAAGTGTGGTTGGTATGTACTAAAACTCTAAAATGAAATTGCATTGCGCTGATCTCGGATTCTAGGCACATTGAACTTGATGGATGAACTCTTAGTCTCTGAACTTTTATTTATGTTGTTTCTTGTTGGCAAAATGGGTTTATTATTTAGTTTATGCAATGGAACATAGTAAAATAGGAAAAATTAAAATAAATTACCGTACCCGTATCCTTACCCTACTTTTTTTAGGTTTTTTCCATATTGCGTACCCATTCCCTTACCCCGTACTGGTTTTCGTGCTTCATAGATGGCCATCCTAACTGGGATGCGCAAGTTCTTTTCTTAGAACAAGAACTTGACAAATGATCTTTGATTCTGCGACCACTAAAATGGTAAGTAGGAGTATCTTTTTAGATAAGGAAAGAACTTCCATGATGCACCTTTTGCAAATTTTGAATACATGATCTTCGTGTCATTACTATGGTATTTGTCCACAAAAAGAAGAGATGGTATGTTCACTTGAATCACTTCTATTGGGAAAGACGAATTAAGCAGTGGGTACTTAAGGTATGTGTCCACTGTCCACAAATTCTTTATTTAAACGTTTTCAGAATAGAGATGCTAAGAAATCCCTCCAAATAGAGATGAAGTGGGGCCTTCGCTACGCTCTATCCAATTAAGTACCACCAAATGGCAAGTCCACGTTTATTATATCATTGGCCGCTAGGGAGGCTGTTCTTTTTTCCTAACAGATTGCTAGCTCTGAAATCATTTTAAAGGTGACTCATCAGAGGTTTTTATTGATGGCATTCTCCAAAAATGTTTTGGCTCCCATTGAAGTGATTTTGGAAGATACCAGGCAAGCTTCATCTCTTTTCAAAAGGGATGAGTATAAAGTCAGCGAGGTGAACTGAAAATTTGGCAGCTCATCACCCAATTTGGCTATCAATAATGATACGTAAACCTACTCCCTCCCACACTCTCCCACACCCTGCCGACGTGTCACATGGGCCCCACGTGGGGCCCGCCCACTTTACCCTGAAATAATTTATAAAAAAAAACAAAAACTGATCGAAATTTTCAAAATCGTTTACAGATCTGAAAATGCAGAGAGAGAGAGAGAGAGAGAGACCACCAGCGAAGAGAGGAAGACCACCAGCGACTCCATGATGGCGGCGGCGGCGGCCAATCGAAGAAGACGTATGGCTGCCCTCCACCGGCAACCAAACCCCGACACACTCCACCACGATGCCCAATCGAAGAAAACGATCCACTCAACGCCAACACAGGCACGCACTCTTGACGGCTCAACGCCATACCAGGGTCTCTCTCTCTCTCTCTCTCAATTTGTGATTAGGGATTATTTCAAAAGAATTAGGGTTCAAATTTGTAGAGATTAGGTTCGTTGATCTTGATTCCATATTCAAAAACCCTTATTTTTTTGCACTGTTAAAAAATTAGATTTGAAGAACTTAGTTTCTTTTCTTATTTGCTCCATGCTGCCGTATAGTAAACTTGTTCACCGAATTTTAGTGCCCTTCTAAACCAATGTTAAGTTAGTATGTTGATATTGGTGAATTTTGGTATCCTTTTATCGTCACTTTGTTTTCTTTTCACACAGATTTTCGTACAAAACATTTACTTTTGTTTAGTACTCCTGGATGGAAAAAATATGGTCCATTTATGGGTCAGAGAGATAATTAGTCATGAAGGATGAGGAGAGAATAAGTTCAGATATACCAGTTTTCTGGTATGCAATTTGTACTTTTCACTTTCCCTTCTCAAGTAAATCACACTTTTCACTTTGTCCTTGGCGTGATGCTGGTTTGAGATGGGTTCTGTTTTTCCAAGACACAAATGGTCTTCTCTTCAAGGTTCAGTTGATGTTATTTTGTGAGTTCATTGTTTAATTTTGGTAGAATGTGCATGCATTTATCTTCTAACCTGATGCTATGTGTTTAGGCAATTCTGGCTGCATTGGGTGTAAGTTCCATCAGACAGTACCATGTTAATTCTCTTGCTGTGCCTTGCAAAGCTAAGGAAGCTATTGGAGGAATCGCTAAACATACTAACGCCGATGGTAATAGTATTGCTGTTAGAATTTGACTTGCAGGCTCTAGTTGAACTAATGCAACAACTAAATGAAAAGTCTTTCAAGCTTGAGGTGATGATATCTCGACCATTGACTTGGAAATAATGTTCTTGGATTTGGAAATTGAGTTGGAACAAATTCATTTCATTCGTTTGCTTTCTTTTCCATTTATTGCTAATTCATGGAATCATTAAGTGAATTCATGGTATAACCAGGACTTCAGGTTTGGCGTCCCAACATTTGAAGCCTAATTGTCTCTCTTAATCCTGCTCAAGTTGTAGGAGGAAATCTAATATTGTTGGAGCAATTAGCATAGCTCAAAGCCTAATACTATGCTTGTTGTCCAGCCTTGAGACAAAGTATTTTGTTAGTGTTATTGTTGTTTGATGTTGATGCCCTACCGCCTATGTGAGACAAATTGCATTATTAGGGCATGTTATTCCATACTTTAGTTTGATGTTATTGATGTGTTCTATGTTCAGCTTGTTCTATTAGTACACTAATGTTATAGTTGCAGAGAACTCTAAATCTCAAAAAAAAAAAAAAAAAAATTATGCTCATTCATGTGACAGAATTTAATTATTTCAAATGCTTGGAGTTTCTTGACCTACTTTGGTAACATGCACGTTCTCCAGAGTAATCAGACAGCCATGGTTTTCTTCACATTATGGTTTGAACTAATAAGCATTTAGTCAAATTATGGCAATTCTTTTCCTTAGTCCGAAGTGCAAAATAGAAGGAATTGGTCCTTATTTCCTTTGGGCAATCTGTTACTTCAAAGTAGGTTCAAACACTGAAAAAGGGAACAATATGCTAAAGGCTGTGTGATGCATCATGCATGACTTCAAGTTGCTTATTTATTTGCAGGTTTTGATTATAACAATGCAGCTGCACTACTTAGCTGGTTGGACTTCATGGCGGAATGAGGAGAAAGGGGCAGAGGCAGAGGTAAAAAGAGATGCGAAGTCCCCCACCATCGAAGGCTTCTCCAAAGAGATCCCACAAGAAGTCTAGGTGGCCAACTTGGACCAATAAAGTGCAGATGAAGATTCATGCAATGAAGATTGATTTGCATTTGTTTTTTTTTGTTAATGTTGTACTTGTACTCTTCAATGGGAAGAGGCAAAAACTTAGCTCTTCCTTAGTAATGATGTAATGCAATATCAATGGAAATGTAATGCACTTTTTTATTGAACCAAATGTTATAAAAATTGAGTATCAATTCAGTCAATTTTTAATGTGATTGTAGATGAAATTATATGAATTGTGTTTGGTGTTATTATTGATTGTTTGATGAGACGTTGAGACGTCGGGTTAGATAAGAAAATAGAGATGTTGTCAAATTTTTTTGAGAAAAACCTACTTTTTAACACTCATTTTCAGCAGCCATAATCGAAAACCATTTCCACTTTAGACTAACAAGATAAGCTAGTTATGGACACGGGATACGGACATGATACGATATATACATGGGATATGGACATGACACAAATGCTAAATTCACATATTCGTATCATGTCCGTATCTTATCCGTATCCGTTTGTTAAATGGATAAGTTAATTGCTGGCACCCTTGCAATGCTCTCCTTATATCTGTACTAAAGTGAACAATGCAAAAAAATTGCTGTAACAGTGCAGAAAACCATATTTTGGATACTGAAAACTGCTCTAAAATTGCAGAAAAACGGAGTTATGGGAGCTATGGAAGTGTAGGCCAATTTAAATTACAACCCATCTAAGGGTTTAGGATTGAATTTTCAGCCCATAGAATTGGGCCCGTTGATGAATGAAATGGCTCGAGAATGACAATTGGAAGTCCAACCCAATGGTGAACCCATAATTACATATACAATTATTTTTTATTTTTTTGAACATTGAACCCACAATTACATGGAACTATAATTTTTTTATGCTGGTGCAATTTAACGGTGATATTGGATTATTGATTTATGCTTAAGGAGTGTTCAGTCTACCTTTTCAAAATACTAAAACTCTGTATTCAGTCTAAAAAACTAAATGGGTTAGTTAAATGGGCTTTTCTCTCACTGCAAATAATTTCGTCCCCGTAAATGTGCTTAAGCCGAACTAAATTCTTCTATGAGGAAATGTTTCGTCACAAGTTTTCGTCGGCCTATGCGTCGCTGCAAAAGGTCCTTACGAGAGAGATTGTTTTGCTTGCCTAATACACAATTGGCCACAAAAACAATCCTTGCAACTTTCCAACGAAATTCGATGCCCTGATGGAGAATTTCATCACTAAAACGGAAATCTGTAGTATTATTTCCAATGACAATAAAAGAAAAATATTTTCGTCTCAAAAAGTCATCGGAGAAAGTTTTCCTCGCCAAAATATTTTGTCGTAAAAGACTGACAAGTTGATATATGTAGTTTGTTTTATTTTCTCCCTCAAAAAAATCTAGGCCATCCCAAACCATGGTTAATAACATACCCTCAGTATAAAATTGAAAAATTCTTTATATTTTGTTTAATCATTTTTTTTTTTAATTTGAATTGTATTGAATCCATTTTCGATTTGAAAAGGAACAGTGACATCTAAAACTTTTGTTCAGTCATGGGATTGAAACGTTTGACATTGTATATATATTATTTTTCTTCCTCAAAAAAGCCTAGGCTATTCCAAACCGTGGTTAACGATTCTCCCTATGTCCAGATTTTTTAGTCCATTTTTAAAATGTCACTTTTCAAATGATTATATATTACTATAATTTATAATGTTTTATTTTATTTTAAAAGCATTGTCTTATAGAATTAATAGAAATCTATCAAACAAGATCTATATTTGACATATAATTATTTACCAAATTAAAGATATCACTAATTTTTTACCAGTTGCAATAGAACTGGGGACAAACAAATCCGGGCGGAGAGTAACACCAGTACTTGCCAATAGTGTTTTGCCCCAGCAGCACGGGATTGGGCCTAAATGCCTAGGTGAGGTAGCAGGTTGATTTTGAATAGACAGGCTTTAGAGTTACGGTCAACATGCATTGTAACCTAACTACTAACCGCTAACCATACTGATGGCAAAAACAACGGCGATACATATACTCTCTGGGAGCCACTCTCAGCCACACTCTCTCTCACATGAAGTATGATCCCCACATCTGGGCCTCATACCCCATGTGAAATAGGGTGTGGTTAGGAGTGACTCCGAAGAAGTGTATATATCATTTTTCTGGCAAAAAATATAATGATGATAACATACCATAACCAACAAATAATATATTCCCTCCGTCCCATTTTAAATGTCCATTTTTCTATTTTAGAATATCCCAGAATAAGTGTCCGCTTTTTATAAATAACCATCAAAACATATCAAACTTTCAATTCTACCCCTAAAAAATACTCATTGATTTGACAATTTTTGATATTTATATCATTATTAAATTGATAATATCTATCAACATATAATATTTTTCATGATTTGAAAATTTTGTATAATAGAATTAATTAAAATCTATCAAACAAGATCTACATGACATTTTTTGAGATCTATGTTGAAGTATATAAACAATTTAAATACATTTAATTGATTTCACAGTTTTTAAGGTCACTTTTGGAAATTTAGAGCAAAAATTTGAACTTAAAAGGCTCAATTTCGCGTAGAGGACATTTAAATTGAGACGGAGCGAGTACCATTTACCTATGATCCAAAATTGCTTATTTTAACACCACACAATCATAAGCACTTAAATTGAGATGGAGCGAGTACCATTTACCTACTATCCAAAATTGCTTATTTTAACACCACACAATCATAAGTGTAAAACAAAGTACCACAGAGTACGACATCCACTAATTCATAGACATGAAGTAAATAAAAAGAAAAACAGCTCTACTTGCTGCCTTAGTACAGGTGCATTTCGGTAATTTTTTGTATCTCAACCACCATTTTCTACTTCTATGTTAACATGTCAAAAATTAGTCTCTGCATTTCCTAATTGGAAGAGTGTGCATACCAACAGCACAATCCTACAGGAATAGATCAAGATGCCATATTTTGGTGCTATGCTGGTTTGGTTTGGACACATTTTGAACGCAGGATCTATGGTTTCCTTCTCCTGCACTGGAAAATCAAGTAACCTTGTGTCTGCTTGTATTGGTAATCGAGCTCCGCTTTATTTGTTATGGAAGCCCTTGTAAGAGGGAAACGACAACCAATCAAAGAAACCGAACCGATCATCAAGGCAGAACCCATTCTACTATGCAGCATCCTCAGGAGAGCACAGGACAGTCCAAAGAATTCTTCAACTTGATACTGCCATGGTATACACATCAGATAAAGACTGCCAGTCGCCACTTCACATCGTAGCCTGCAAAGGCCACACCAATGTTATCAAAGAGATTGCTCACCATTGATTTATGATAATTACCAGTAATGATAAATAGAAAATAATGTTAACAATCCAATGGGCAGTCAATAAGGCAAGAAAAGGATTAAAAAAAAAATTTATACATGTTAGAGTGCCTTCAAAGTGTTGAATTGTAACTGAAACTGTGCTTTTTTGTATTCTTCTTGCCTTATTGAAAGCCACTGTCAATAGCATAGCCGATGATCACTAATCACCTTGGGTATAAGAACTGCCTTTCATCATAACTTTCCTTCCAAAGAATATTGTCTCCAGTCGAGTCCTCTTCATTTAAGGATGCAGCAGCATGTCTGTTGTACATAACTGAAGCTTCCAAAAGAATTTCCAAAGTCTTCATCTGGAGTCCTAAAGGAAGTCTTCATCAGATCACTGATCAAAGTTTGAACCAGCCAGCTACAAAAATAATAGAGATGTTTAGTCTTATCCTTCGCCATATGCTCAACGAAAGGGACCACTACGAAAATCGAGGTAATGTCATATCTAATCCACAGACTTCAGTTCAAACAAAAATAGACCTTAATGGAGCAGCTCAATGATAATCAAACAAGTTCTATAAATGCTACATTATAACTCGTGAATCAAAATTCTACTAATACAACAGCCAGCTCAAGGTAATTCTCCCGGTAGAAATGTAGCAGGCTAAGTGGGGCAGGTAAAACCGCTTAATGAACACTTTAATTCACTGGCAATGAAGTAAAATTGGCAAGGAACCATGATATGCTGCAGGGCACACTTTTAGAACCCATCCAAAATTTTGGTTTAACCTCCAAAAAAGGACTAAAAAAAAGAACCTAAAAAAGATCTATTCCTGACCAAGTACATGCGGAAACCATACTGATGTTATATTAATACAATTCTCCCAAAGTGCATTTGTCTTACTTGAGAAAAGATTACACAATGCTCTTGGAGCAAGGCCATGTGGCACTCCAAGTGTGTTGTGATTGGTAAACTCCCGAAGAGCATTTGTCTTATTTGGGGAAACATTATACAATGCTCTTGGAGCAAGGCCATGTGGCACTCCAAGTGTTCAGTGATTGGTAAATATTTCGGAACCCATGACTTTAATGTTGACATTTTTAGAGGACAAATTGAAATGTGGTGTATTGAGAGTGGTGTGCAGCATTACTCCAAGAGCACTCAATAACACCTTATTTGGGTTGTGGAGGGAAGAAGCACTTGTAACTGAATAACAAAAAAAAGCCTGCTCTAAAATGAAGAAACAAAGTATGATCATCTCACCAGCTTGTCTGCTAACTGTAAGTGCTGTGGCCTGTTTTGCTTCAACAAAATGTCATCGCTGACCTGGGCTGTGAACAGGGTTTCATTTAGAACACAACTCCTCTTCCTGCAAAATGGGGGAATGTCATCACTGATCCGTGCTGTAAATAGGGTTTCAATTAGATCACGATTCCTCTTCCTGCACAATGGATGGAGGAGTTATCATAAAAAAGTGTTGAACCTATCTCAGCCTAAAATAAAGTACTCTAACTGAAGCCATCTCCAAGACAATGAGGCCACCTATATTTTCTTGAAGAGATGTGGATATGTAGACACAAGAAAATATGGAAATTATCAATAAAGCTGCTACATTTCTTGCAAGACAGACACCGACAGATTTTCCTCCCAATAACTTCAAGGAACCGATTAAAAGGATGCAATACTGGAAAAGGACAAAGTGAAGATGATAAACAAGTACTACATTTTAATATGCACATCAAAACATATCGGTAAGCCAGTAAAGCTATGAAAATTCAAAAGTCTTAAACAAGAATCCACGACTTCATCATGTAAGGCCTTGTTCTCCAATAGATTTTAGGTAGATTTTATGAAAATCTCATAAAAAGATTTTATGAAAATCTCATAAAATGAGCATTTTATGGAGAGGTGATAAAATGAAGTTGTTTTCCCAACAGATAAAATGTAGTAGTTTTCTTATAGATTTTAGGAGGATTTTATGAAAATCTCATAAGATGACTTTTACATTTTATGTGTTGAGATTGGAGTGTCATAAAATGTGAGATTTTATGTACCTAAAATCTACCGGAGAACAAGGCCTAAATCTTTCAAAGCTTACCTGTACTAGTGAGGAACTAATTCCACTCTGGATATGAAGATACCAAAGAAATAAGTGACAGAAGCAATGGCTACATCAAAAGCACAAAGGACGAAGAATATTTGGTAAACCCGCTGGGATTGTTGGCCACTGTGTCTGCAGGATCAAATAGAAAAATAGATGAACAGAAAAGCAATTTAGAACCTACTTCACAATATTGAAAGACCACAAAACCAACACGACTTACTCACTAACAATACCATTTTGTGAATGTGAATTGATTGGCTCTGTAAAACAGCTGAGTGGGGGCAAGGACCTATTCACAAAAGAAAATGCGAGAAACTTTTAGCATCCACATTAAAGAACTGTTGCATCCAAGAATCCAAGAAGATAGATAATCTGGCCAGGCTTAGATACAGATAGCATACACACCTTAAAGATGCGTGGCTTATACTTAGAGAACATGAAAACTTCTATCTGAACTCAACCAATCCCCCTCCAAACGTTTGGCCTGGACTAAACACAGAAAGCTTGAAAAACCACGTTTGGACACACAACTTTCGTTCGGACGCTCAAGGCATTTGATGACCAAATAGTCACTCCAAACTCCGGATCTTCAAGACTTCATTGTTCAGCTCCAAAATCAGCACAATCAATTGTCGAGTCCTGAAACATGAATACAAGCAACAAACTCCAACAATATAATAAATAGACTTAGCAAATGTAACTTAGGGGGCGTAAACATCTATCACAGCCCGCAACTTACACTTTGCTAGTCCTCAAGTAATGCACAAACTAAAATAAGAACAACCTACTCTAAGCCATGTCCACTTTCGTAGGACTCACAATCAAGCCCCTGAACAGAATTGGTAGAACAAGTGAAGTGGGTAACCAGCAGTGATACCCACAAACAATGTGAATTCCTTCTCCATCCAACAACCACTTAAACAAGTATCAAACATAAATCAAAGATTCACCACGACGATATGAAGGGCATGCAAAGTTCTAAATGCTATCAACTCATAAAGACATTCAACGGAATCCCTACTCGGAGTGTGTGAAATTTAGCCAACATGAACACAACCACGATATCAAAGTAAAGAACCACTCCCATCTCTATCAGAACCAAGTTTTGACTTCAAAACTCACAAGATATGCTCTCAACAAATGAAGCTCTCAGAAACAGGGGCATTTATTTACTCTCCATTGTGCATGTGGCAGAAATGGTGGAAGTCAAATCAAAATATCTGCACACCAAGACCATGAAAGACGCCTAATCAAAGAAGACTCGTAGTCTCATGAACAGAATGTCAAATACCGGTAAGAATAAGATCCTCACACCACCACATCATATGTAAAGCTCGAATCACGTTATCCCTAGGATAAAATAGGACTTCAGTATAGGGCATAACATTGGGTACAGGAAAATATATTAGGGCAAGGTTAATGGAATTCATGTCTGACAATGGGCAATTGAGTCCATTAACACGTGGGCTTAAAAGTTCAATACGTAGCCCTCTTCTACATAGCCAAACTTTTTTTCTCCCCTTTCTACACATTCTCTTCAATTCAATTCAATTCCAATTCAACTCTTCTCCACTTTCTCCACCATTTGAACATATAAAACTATGAACATTCTCTTATTTCTATTGATTCTTTTCACCACAATAAATTCTCTTCTTTCTCATTGATTCTTTTCCCCACACATGCTCCACAAATGTCCCTCCAAAATAGATTAGCCTCACATTCAAAGCAAAAGCCTAAATTCTCACGATATTTTGGCTATGGAGTTCGGCAAAGAATGGATTTATCATGCAAAAGGCTCAAAATGGTGAACTAGGGTTAAGTGCATAAAGAAAAGAGACGAACGGCACAAACAAAATCCTTTCTTAAGGATAACATGATTTTCCACAAAGTTCTCATTCATGTGGTGATAGTGTGGCACAAACTACTCACTCCCGGCATTCAACCAAAACACAAAGAATAATGAGACTAACCAACTACCAACAGGCACTTTCAATAATCACACAAGAGTTAACGTAAGAATACCCCTCCAAACAAAGAATGGCTCTAAACTCGCAAAAAGGGTTAAGTCTCCACAGCTTTTCATCAAGATTCACAAACAGTCCCTGCTCATCAATCAAGATCATGAACATGCAAGCTAGGCGTGAAGTGCAAAGAACCAAGTATGGATACCATGAACTACTTTAGCAAGAGCTAGCATAAAGAACTATGACGCCAACAACGTATCAAAGACCGAAAAATCCACAACTCATGCTGAACTTTGCAAATGGACAAAGTTAAAGAAGGGATCCAACACTTCTTTTTTTTTAATTTTTGAAAATGAATAAAAGAAAATAACATTACTCCCCAACATCCTATTCCACCCTCTCAACTTAATTGAGGTAATGTCCTCATTTACATCATACTCACCAAAAAGATAGGGCAGAAACCATAAAAGAAAGGTAGGATATCACCTTGGGAATCGTCCTGACATAATCGACTCATAGAAGACGCGTGGGACACGCCCCCCAACTTGAAGTATCCCAACCTACAAAAAGTTAGACCAACACAAAAATGCAAGCAAAAAAGAAACAAAAAATGAAAGAAAGACTCAAACAACAGTAACTCTCAAGACAAACAAAAGACGCAACACAATGTACAAATGCTCAAGTGACAAAACAAGTCACGCCTCATCATCGGAATGGGGGGCCCGAGCACCAGGGAAAGGAGGATAACAGGGGGGCTGGTATGGCGGCAGCGGAGGCTGGCCGGTCAATGCATGGAAAAACACGCGAAAATCATACGCATTCTGATGGCTCTCAGCTCGAAGGGCATCCAAAGAAACCTGACAATAATTCTGGCGCTGAACGAGATCTTGATACTGTCCATATGACATAGTCCATGGCACTTGTGGTGGCACTGTAGCAGGAGGAGGTGGCTGGAATGGAGGAGGCACATCGTTAGCTCCTGCCACCCTCTCAATGTCAGGATCATCACCACCCTCCTCGTCAACGGGAACCCCAGCAGCATGTATAGCCCGAGATTTCCGCAAGGATCGCAAACTTTTTCTCCACGTGGTCTGGTCCATGGTACGAGTGGTACGATCCTCCTCCTCATCATATGGGGGCTCAAAGGGCCCAGGAGGTCCACCTTGGACTGCCTCAAGAGAAGCTGGATGATTCAAGATATCAGTGACCAAGGTAGCGAAGGGCATTAAAGTGCGAGGGCCTCTGTTTTCATAAAATTTTTTCATCTCGGCTAGTACAAGCCCTGGGATGTCAAGAGGGACTCCCAAATGGATAGAGTAAAGGGCTCGAAGATAATCAAGACGCCGCTCGTCTTTGTGACTCGTGGGGAATATGTTCTTAAAGACTGAGTCCACAAACCATAAGCGGGCGGGGAGGTCAACTCGACGCAAATAGCCCAAACCCGTGGGAACCCCCTCACTAAAGGTAGCAACAATCTCATGTGGTTGAAGGTACCGCACAGAATCATGGAAAATGTATTCCTGGTGGCGCGTGGGACAGTTAAGGACTTGTGACAAGATGCGCTGAGAAATTTTAAAATGGAATCCATCCACTACAGTGTAAAGAGAAGTTGACCCATCTTGCTTATACATGTTCTGCCAAAATAAACGGACAAGACGGGGGAATATAGGACGGAAGGGCCCAAAGAAATATTGGGCATTAATACGCTCAAGCTCAGCAATACCCCAATGGGCATCAGGGTTGTGGCGAAGAAACTCCTCAATTGGAAATGTTATAGGGATCACATAACCCCGACTGGCCCACTGTGATTGGAGCAATCCATCATCTGCTTCATCATCACTCTCCACAACTTGGGTCTGTCTACGCTGACGATGGGTGTGTGCACGTGCCTCCGTGACAGGGGCAACTTGGACGGGTACATGAAGTTGACTGGGGCCGCCCCTAGCTTGACGCTTACTGCGGGTTACTTGCTCACTCATGACTCGAAGGGCATCCAAAGAGGCCTGACAATCATTTTGGCGCTGAACCAGATCTTGATACTGTGCATAGGACATAGTCCATGGCTCCTTTGGTGGAATGTCAGCTAGAGGAGGTGGCTGGAATGGAGGAGGGCCAGGAGGCACATCGTGAGCTCCTGCCTCCATCTCGACATCAGCACCATCACCACCCTCCTCATCAGCAGGAACACTAGCAGTATGTATAGCCCGAGATTCCTTTGGTAGCATCGCAGATAGAGCAGGTGGCTGGAATGGAGGAGGGCCAGGAGGCACGTCGTGAGCTCCTGCCTCCCTCTCAACATCAGCATCATCACCACCCTCTTCGTCAGCAGGAACCCCGGCGGCATGTATAGCCCGAGATTTCCGCAAGGATCGCAAACTTTTTCTCCACGTGGTCTGGTCCATGGTGCGAGTGGTGCGATCCTCATCCTCATCATATGGGGGCTCAAAGGGCCCAGGAGGTCCACCTTGGACCGCCTCAAGAGAAGCCGGATGAGTCAATATATCAGTGACCAAGGTAGAGAAGGGCATTAAGGTGCGAGGGCCGCTATTTTCATGAAATTTCCTCATCTCGGCCAGTACAAGCCCCGGGATGTCAATAGGTACTCTCAAGTGAACAGAGTAAAGGGCTCGAAGGAAATCAACACGCCGCTCATCTTTGTGACTCGTGGGGAATATGTTCTTAAAGACCGAGTCCACAAACCATAAACGAGCAGGGAGATCAACTCGACGTAAATAGCCCAAACCCGTGGGAGCCCCTTCACTAAAAGTAGCAACAATGTCATGCGGCCGAAGTTGCCGCACAGACTCATGAAAAATGGGATCCCGGGGGCGTGTGGGACAATTAAGGATTTGCGACAAGACTGGCTGAGAAATTTCAAACCGGAATCCATCCACTACGGTGTAAAGAGAAGCTGACCCGTCTTGTTTGTACATGTTTTGCCAAAATAAACGGACGAGGCGGGGAAATATCGGACGGAAGGGGCCAAAGAAATATTGGGCATTAAGACGCTCAAGCTCAGCAATACCCCAACGGGCATCGGGGTCGCGGCGTAGAAAACCCTCAATCGGGAAGGTGACAGGGATCACATAACCCCGACTGACCCACTGGGCTTGAAGCAGTCCACCATCCGCCTCCTCGTCACTGTCCACAACTTGGGTCTTTCTACGCAGACGACGGCGTGGCTCCGCGGCTTGGGCAACTTCGCCGGCCTCATCCACTTGACTGGGGCCACTCATCGCTTTACGCTTACTGCGGGTTAATTGCTCACTCATGGCTAAGAAGCGACTCGACTAAGTTGGACTCAAAGAACAGAAACTCACTAGTTACCCTAGACCAACAAAAATAACCAGAAGAACATAAAACCAGAGGTTACCCCGGAGCTCCGGCAAGGTTGCCGGGAAATTTCACATGCAGATGAACCGACACCAGGAGAGGAAATTCAACGAGGTGGGAAACTCAAAACGGCAAGGAAGATGTAAGTTACGTGGCCCGGTGGTCGGAGATCGTGCTCGGAAAATAGGAAAACTCACCAGAAGTTATGGAGGTCGAAAACTTGCAAGAGAAATTCAGTGGACGGAGAAGGAGTGTCGGGACGATTTTCGGACGAGTTTAGGGCGCGGTGAAGGGAGAGAGATGAAGGCGTTTGGCTATGGTGATGAGCGAGAGGGGGGGCGGCTACGAGGAGGAGAGAGACAAGTTAGGGCAAAACAAAGGAGTAAAATAAAAACAGCGGCCCCAATTGAATCTAATGAAACCGGGTCCCTACTGGTCCGGACGAAATTAGAGGTTAAATCTAGTATGTTTTTGGAAAGGTTCAATCAAAAGTAGTGTTAATACCAAAATCGTTTTTGTTTGTGTAAAAAATATAGTGTTTAAAAATCTTGTACTACGTGCAAGATACAATTCTTTTATGCACCATAATTTTAGCACAAACAAAAATAGTTTTAGTATTATCATTATCCTAAATCAATTAGATGTTGGGCCAATTCTAAATAACTCTCCCATTATTTTATCGCTACAATTAGGGTGCCAAATGAGCCAAATTGAGCAGGGTTTTAGAATGCGGTAGGGGCAACTCTATGTGATTTGCTGCTCTTGCTTGCATGTCGCATTCTATTTATTGTCTACCAGTTATCGATTTCTCTTTTTCGATAATACAAATCGCTACGCTTTGCTTTTTTCTTCTATATGATAATATGCACCTTTATTACTGCGCTCCCAGCGTGTAATAGCAAGAGAGTGTAGAATGAATGATCCTCCAAACATAAAGAGTGATTGAGGCTGACTTAAGCAAGTGAGTGAAAGGCATGGCAAGAGCGCGAGTTTCAACTCACGAACGATCAACAAGTGAAGGACCGATCCTTTTGCTCCAATACTGTTGCGAGACTAGTACTTGGTAGCCCAGGAGCAATGTATAGACGAAGGTTGCCCTCCCTTCCTCTTTTTTGAAGGCACTTTGTATTCTCTTTCTAGTATGGTTCTTCCATAAAAACACTGAACGCACAGCTTCGTAGAGCGGCTCTCTCCCCAACCCACAACATAGTGTGGAATCTGGATCATTTCATCGAGCACCATTTCTTGTAGATAGAAAGGTGTTCTGACTCTATTGGATCAAGTCATAACCTACACCTTCTACTAATCTAGAAAGTACTATGGAGAGACCAGTGGCGGAGCCAGAACTTCCATTTAAAAGGGTCACTTTATCACAATAAAAAAAATTACAGTAAAATATAGGGAATAAAGAAGAACCAACAAAAGTTCACATGTTCTCCATTAGGCACAAAAGTTTGTAGTATAATATTTTAACACGCTTCTAAATATAAGGAAAAAACTAAGTTTTTGTTGGTAATTTTATTTACAATTGACCCCGACAAGTTTTCATTTTTCAAAGTTTTGCATAATTGTTTCTTTACTAATCCCATAAAATCATCTTGCTTCAAGTATATTGTCAATACTGGCTCAAAGACTCTAGATGAACTCTTTTTTTAAGAAATCATAGAATTATGATAGCTTGCTTAAATATTTGATTCTTAATCTTTTGTGACAAAAATATCAAATCAATTGTAATAAGGATCACTAAGATTGTTTTCAATTATTTTTTGTTTCAAAATTAGTTAGACCAGGATTAATATATGTACTCTTTCTTTGGTCCCATGTGGGAGGAAAAAAGAAAATGGTAAAATCCATCAAAAAACAATACCAGCTAACGCCGTGAAGACTCAAACTCAGGCTCTTCAAGAGGAAGAACATGGACTTGTGCCACTAGAGACAACAGAACACTAGTTATGGAATGAGATAATTATATTATATGTAGTAAACTTAAAACGAGTTGTAAAACAAATAGCAGCATGCGATAAAAATCTAGTGGGGGCACGTGTCCCCCGTGGTCCTAAGTTGTCACTGTCTCTGGGAGAGACTAAGCTCTATTTGAGAGATTGGACTCTCTTACTATGATTAGCATATACTAGTAAGAAGCTGTTCTTGAGCCGGGTTCCTTGGATCCACATGTTCCTAGTCGGACCTAAATGGATGAATGAAGAAGTGCACCCGAGTAGACTTCAAGAGCTCTTGCTCTGTCTATCCTCCTACTTATTATTCTGGGGGTCGTAGAAAGATACGAACCACCTACTCTTTAAAGCCCAACCATTATATATTAAATATAAGGAAATTAAGCTGCTTGCCCTCACTGAAAAAAAAAATCCCTCCCCTTCTGTTACCTACTTTGACTCATATGTTCGGTGTACCTTTTATTAAATTTTAAGCGAACTTGAGCTGAGTTCAAGCTCAAGCTCAAGCTCAAGCTCAAAGAAAATTTGACATGTTGTGCTTGGATCGAGCTTGCCTGATGCATTAGAATTCACAAGAAACTAGTCAGCATACTAGTTCAAACGAATATAAGTCTCGAATCCTCGAGAGTTCTTGAATTTGTGAGAGGAAAGAGATTAACTCTAAAACTGTTATTGAATAAAAGTTGCTGAACAATAGAGATTACATGCATTTTATAGGAAAATCCTAGCAAACCCTAGCAAATACTACTAAAAAATAAAATATCCCAAAAATTTGGGAAACTCCCAAAATTGAAAATTAGAAAGAAAAATAAGAAATTCCCAATTGGAAACAACGTAAACGGAATTACACGCTAAGAATAATTCGTAATCTAAATATTACCTAAAATAACAAAATAACTAAACTGAATGCCTAAACAAAGGAATCTGGCCGAAATCCACCATGTGTCATGACTTGGGGTGGTGAATATTGACCCCAACGTGATTCTGTTTCAGCTCACCAAGTTTGGGCCTATTCTGGGCTCGTTGAAAAATTGCCGAATGTGGCAATTTTCAATTAAAAGTTGTTTGGGCCTCCTAGGCCTTGACTGGTCTAACTGATCATAGAACTTGACCGCTACTTGTTCTGCATCATTGCTTAGGTTTGAATCAAACTTGAATTGTTCACAAGTCTTAACGAGGAAAAAAAAAACTTGGATATTTATACTCTTATACATGTCTAGAACTTCTAAAAAATTATTTTGTACGTGAATAAGTTCATACACATATATAAAATAGTAAAAATATGTTTTAATTTAAGCTTATATGGTATTACTTTAAAAGTTTATATGTGTACAAGTTAATAAAATTTTCATTATGTATATGTAAAAGTTTATGCATATTAAACTTCTATGTGAAATTCTTATGAGACATACATATACACTCTAGATTCGCTAGTCTAATCGAGTCAAATACTATCAAGTTCAAGTTTGCTCATTTATTAAACGAGCTTGAAATTGAGGCTCAAATTTGGTTCGTTTAATATTAAAATCAAACTAGAACTCACATTCACTGAATCAAGTCTCGAGCAGTTCACGAACGGCTCGTTTCATTTGCAGCTNCCTAATTAGAATTAGAGGTTGGGGTAGTTCTAAATGAAAATAGATTTTTGCACTTCCTAATTGATGCAATTAAACTCCCAAATAATTACTCGTCACTAACTAAATTCAAAAAATATACTTGCCCAAGAGAAACACATATATAAACGGGTATATATAATGAAGAAACGGGTACAATGAGGCGGATATGGGTATTCGGTATGGGAGTAGCAAAATCATACCCTCCCCATACCCAACCGGTTATTATGCAATTACCCTTATACCAACTCCTACTGGGTAGAAAAATCGGATAATATCTACCTCCTAATGTCTGGATCGGATCGGGTATCCACGGGCATGGTTATGATTATCATCTCTAATCAAATGTGAAATCTTAAGAGTTGTCCCGGTGCCGCACACAATTTACACAGTCAGACATATTATGTTTTATTAGTACTCCCACCGTTCCTATATGATAGTCCGTTATTCCATTTTGGGATGTTCCCAAATGTTAGTCATTTTCCAAAAGTGGAAGTAAAAAGTCGATAATTTTCCGAATTTTTCCCTCATAAGTGGATAAAAGTGTTGTAAAGTAGGTAGGATATAGGGGTAATGCTGGAAATGAGGTGTAATTATTACATGTCCCCTAAAAAAGTTAGAATCCTGAAGAGGAACCAACAATTTGGAATGAAGAGAGTATTAAATTTTTGATAACAAAGTGTCTCAGTATCCAAGTCAGTTTACGAGCACCTCGATTAATCCTCAAACTGTCCACTAGTGGAGCCCTAGTTAAAACCAAAACAAATTAAACTCTGTATGAAATTTGTGGGGATGTGAGTGTGTGTAAATGTGTTCCATTTTTTATTTTTTTTGGTTCAGCACGTTAACTGAGAGTTATGGAAGTTTTTTCAAGTCCCACATACTAGGTAGTCCAACAGTTATATCCATGGATCCAGAGCTCAACAGATACATCCTTTTGAATGAAGGAAATTAAGGGTCTTGTTCCCGGCTACCTTCAATCCGCACTTGACATCTAATAAGTTCGCTTTTTAAAAAATTAATGGTAAAAGTTGGTAAAATTATTATTTTGCCTTTTTGAAAAGTTAATGGGTAAAGAGTGAATCGGTTAAAGGTGGAGGATAATTTTAATAAGTAAAGATAAAAATCATTGCGAGAGGTGTAAAGTGGAGGTAAAAGTTGAAGTGAAAAATGTAATGATAATGTTTCTTTAACAAGTTAGATTTACGAAGCAACGCATTTAAAACTGGACAGAGGGAGTATGTATTAAGTCTGTGTCTTTGTCTGGACTTAGGTTTGCTGTGGTGTACATATTTTGTTCAGATGGCTTTGCCGGTAGCATTCAAGCAGCTAATGGAAATTGAATCAAGATCTCTCTATGAGGCTTTCAAAGATGAGTTTGATAAGCTGATGGTGTGGGGGCTCACACTTCCAATCAACGTTCCGGGAACAAATTATCATCGCGGTTTCCTGGTAAATTATTGAGAAAGAAAATGTTAGACAGTTCCGAACTAGGTTTTCCAGATAAAAAAAGAAGATGATTTTGCTTTGCAGGCAGAAAGAGTATCCTTGGAATTTTGAGAGACATTATAGAGGGGAGGAGAAATACCTTGATGAAGCATAATGACATGCTTGAGTATCTTCTAGAGGAAGAGGATAAAAAATATAAACTCCGCGATGAAGAAATTATCGATCAAGTAATTATGATTCTGTGTTCGGGATCCGAAATTGTATCGACTACTTCAATGATGGCCGTCAAGTATCTGCATGATCATTTATCAACACTTCAGGAAATCAGAGTGAGCAACAGTCTGCGTTGTCTGTAAACTGATCATTGCCAAAACCCTGAAGAGTCGATAACTCCATTTCAATGCAATTCCTGCAGGATGATCATTTCGCAATAAGAGGAGGGAAAAAGCCTGAAGAACCACTTGATAGGAACTATTACAAGTCGATGGTTTTTATGCGTGCGGTATGCAGATTGACAAACCTACTCAATTTGGCAAGAAATCCTGTCCCCGAGAATCTCTGTCCTCCTGTCCCAATGCACACTGAATTTCACAAAACATACAGAATCTTCAAGTACACAAGTGTATATGCTAATGAAGATGGGGCAGAGGGGGACAAAAAATTGAGAATAAATGCAGTGCCACTTCCCTCCTAAAAACACTTCTTGGAACCTTTTGTCTCTCAATGCAGGTAATATTCGAAACATCAAGATTGGCCACGTTTTTCAACGGGGTTTTGTGGAAGACAACTCAAGAAATGACACTGAACAGCTTAACAAACTATTTAGTTCAAACTAGGGCAGAATGTTACTCAGCTACATGTTTGTTAAGGTTTTCCAGGAGATCGAGTAGCAAAAGCATGCAGTTTTGTAACTTCATATTGTTGTTATCCAGGATATGTTATTCCAAGAGGATGGAGAATCTACGTTTACACGAGAGAAATCAACTATGATCCTTTCCTATAACCAGAGCCTCAAGTATTTAGTCAGTGGAGATGGCTGGTAAGCTACCACAAAATTAAACAGCTCTATTTATTTACCAGCTGTAAGGTTTTTGTATCCGTTTCCAGTGCATGAATCTAAAAACTCTAGGATATGGTTCTTAAATTCTATCCAGGAAAAGTGCTTGGAATCTCACAACTACTGCTTCTTGTTTGGAAGGGGAACCAGGCTTGTCCAGGAAAGGAATTGGGCATAGTTACAATTGCGATATTCGTTCACTACTTTGTTACTAGATACAGGTAGTCAAAGTCTGTGCTACTGATACCCATTTGGTATCAGTTCCATGAAAGCAGTTACTCCTCAAGTTCTCTTCAGTAACAATATAGACCCAGAAATGTTTCTAGGGGGAGTTTTCCGAGCCCTAGGGTGACATCACCTATGTTGCATAGTCTCTTCTTTATGTACAAAATACTCATGTCATATACTCAACACTTGCATAAGAATGTGGGAAACAAGCCTCAGAAAGTAGCCACTCACTCACTTGGGAAAGATGTTCGGAGTTTACTGTAGAATCACGAATAAAAAAATCTCAAGCATAGTGTACGAAATGATATACAACAACAAGCAACATCAAGCAAATGTCAGATATCCAAGAAAATAGAAGCTATGTATATTCATGAGTATGAATGTTTTGTCGTGTCCTGGTGTCCTTGGCTAGAAATGAGATGAAGCGACACTTAGGCACACACATGCACCTGAGTCTATGTAACATAGAGCAGCAGTGATCCTGTTTTGGGCATGATTAATGAGATCTGTTGGGTTTCGTGAATGACGGAAGTATAAGACGGCTAAAATGTAACTTTGCCATTGCTTAAAAGGAATTGCCTGGCTAAGCTTGCCAAGTTCATCTTGTGCAATGAGAATCGGGTAATAAATTCAAAGTTCAAAAACGGTTATGATACTACAAAGCAACCTGTATGCTTCAGTTACCATTATATGATCTGCTTTGCAATAATAGTATCGCAGCGTTTTGTCTTTGTATTGCCAGATGCGAAGAAGTTGGGGAAGAGAAGCTCCTAAAATTCACACGAGTTGAAGCACCAAATGGATTGCATATGAGGGTGTCGAAGTACTAACATTTTGAAGTACGTAGGAATATGCAGAAATTTAGCATAAACACAACTGAAGAACAAGTCGTCATTAAACACAATGTAAATTTCATGTTCCTGTTCAACAAATTCAAATTTCACTCTGAGTCCTGAAAACTTTTTTTTGACATAGCTGTCATGCAATCCGTCCCCTTTCAATCCCGTACTCGGTATCTCATCTAACATGGTCCAATTTAATGCCAAAGTTCAGAAGGTCAAAGTTTTCAGAGGCGTTAGCCTTGGGAGTTTTTACTTTCGTTTTATAAAAAGTTACTATAAATACCACATAAAGAGGGGGATAGGTTTGTGCCTCGGGAAAAACAAGACAATAGGGAAGAATTAAAAAGAACAAAAGAGAGAAAAAAAAAAGAGCATTTTAAGGCGTAAAATCATAGTGCATTTTTTTTTTTGATCCAGTAAAATCATAGTGCATTAACCAACTTTTAAAAGCACTATAAGTCACCTTGCAAAAACACGAAAACCCTGTCTTCCCCCCCCGCAACATATGTTGAAACTTGAAACCATTCTGGATTCCCATTTCCCAATGTTAGCAACTTGCAACCCCAAAAATACGTATTCAGCTCCAATACAAATTTGTTGTTTGGACTCGCAGTAACAAACATTAAGGTTGTATTTTCTGATGTATTCTTTCTGATCATGAAATAGACCTCCTTTTCAGCATCGCATCACAAAGTTTCACAGCATCAAGGCAATCTCTAACGTTGTGCACTCTTACAATATTTGCACCACCAAGGACCCCAGTAACAGAAGCAACACTCGCTGGATCTCTGTCAACTGCAGCATGGCGACCACAAACATCACCTAAAAATCTCTTTCTAGAAGGTCCGATCAACATAGGAGCACGAGACAAACCTAAATTCTTCCTACCGATCTCTGCACGAATGTTCGACAACCCATTGAGAAGGTCCAAATTACTTTCGGTACTTTTAGATAATCCAATTCCTGGGTCAATAAAAATCCTCCAAGCTGGAATACCTAATAATTCTGCATCTCTAACTCGCGAATACAACTCTGTCGCGACTTGTACACAAACATTTTCGTACTTCAGGCTTTCACTATTCTGCATCGTAGATGGGTCCCCCCCTCATGTGCATCGCAATGTAAGGTACCTTAAGGCCCGCAACAACACTAAGCATTTTAGGGTCTAATTGTCCACTGGACACGTCATTTACAATGTGAGTCCCTCTTCTGACTGCTTCGGAAGAGACCTCAGAATAAATATCCACGGACAAAAGTTTCCCCTCGACCCCGGGCATTTTCATAGCAGCTTCTAGGACTGGGATTAGTCTATCTAATTCTTCTTCGGCAGATACCCTTGTTGCCAATGGGCATTGGCCGCGTCGATTGTGCACCAACATCTATTATATCCACACTGTTTGATACCATCGAACGAACCTGAGAAACTGCAGCTTCCACAGACTGAAACTTCCCTCCGTCACTGAAACTATCTGGGGTGAGATTAAGGATACCCATGACAGAGGTCCTTTCTGACCAGTCCCACAAGCGATTTCCAATGGGAAAAACTCTTTTTAATCCATCTTTCCCACGATTTAAAAAGTCCACCGGCATGGGTTTATAAAGCAAACCAACATGCAACAGTATCACTATCCACAGATGATCCTATTAAATCCATCAATGGAGCCATAACAAATGACCTCTCCCAAATTCTTTCATGTGGGACTGTAAGAATCTCAGAATGTATCTTAAGTTTTCCGTAGAACAATATAACCAAGTCAATCGGTCTTGGGCCAATAGTTCATGAGGTCTGAGTTTTGTAACGGCTCTCACGGCAGAGTCAAGGAAGATAGGTTGATCCATCACGTAAGCAGGTTCCGTCTCATATAAGCAGGCATGCCTCGTGATGCATACGCCTGACTCGTTCATCAACTGCAACGCTTCGTTGAAATTGTGAAGTCTATCCCCCACATTGCTCCCTAAAGCGATCGCTACTTCCTCTTCTTGCGTGTGAACTTCCACCGTCGTGTGCAGAGAAGAATGAAATAGAGAAAAGCATGCTGCCACGCAGAGGATACAAGAATCAAGAAATCAGCTGAACCCTCCATTCATTAACAATAATATATGACATGCAATAAACTGTGATTGTTACCCGCTATGTGTTCGTGATATGATCTGTTTTTCTAGTTTTAGCCACTTCCTTGTTGCCTCGGTTTCTTCTAAAACTTTGCTTCTGTGGAGGACATGCATTCGATGTATTCAATGAATTGACTTTGCTTCTGCCTTGTGATCTCATCTTCTTCTTGATTTTTCTTTTTCTTTTTGTTGGGTTTGTATCAAATTGTATATTTCTTATGAGATGTACTCTATTTTTATTTTTGTTTGCTTTGTATGTATAGATATGGCAGCAAAACTAAAAAAAGTTATTTCATATAATTTGAAAATTTTAATTTGGTGAGATTGGTTTGGGAGATGGAGGGAGAGAGAAATAGATAGTCCTGAAATTAATCCGAAATGTAGTTTAGGGAACCAAACATGAAATTAGCCGAAACGTGGATATCCCAATGTTAATCCCGCGAGAACCAAACAAGGAATTATGTGAGATTTAGCACTAAATTAGTCCCAGGACAAATAATCATGGACTATAAATCCCATGACTATGAATCCCACCTATTTTAGTCCGCGAATCAAACGAGGCTTTAACTTCTGCGGTAACTAATATACATGTTGGAATGAAAAATGAGAATAGACAGAGACACTAATACTTTGCATCAATAATTGCACCAACTCTCTCACATATCCCATGTGAGAGAGTTTGTGCAATTATTGGTACTAGCGTTAGTGTGTATAACAAACCTCATGAAAAATGGGATTATTCATGGAAGTAATCATTGTGGTTGTATCCTGTGTTTTAATCACTTTGAGATCATGGATTTCAATATTGGCTGCCGTATCTCAAGTTTTTGGGTCCCATATGATAAGATATCGCTACATCCCGCTATACCACCAGTGCTATCAAAAATTCACATCACTTCAATTCCGATTTTCCGCTCGCTTCACTTCCGCTACCGCCTCTACAAGTGCTTTGGCACCAAAAATATTTTAAAAAAAATTCACTAGTACACCCAATTCCACCCAAAAAAAATTCACCAGTACACCCAAAAATATTTAAAAAATCCACTAGTATTTAGTTGATTCTGTTGCTGCTGGTGGTGGTCTAAATGGAAGGTTTTGCTGCTTCTGATGGGCAATTGAGATCCTTTCACTGCTGTTACTCACACCTTCGGGAGACTACCCTTTTTTGTTATCTTTGTAGCCATGGTTTGTCAGGTTTGGGGTTATCCTTAAGGTTTGTTTGGATTTGTTTCTTGTTGACTTCTGGACCACTTGTTACTTTTTGGGGTCCTTGGTGGCTTTGGTTGGGTGCTATCTTTGTTGGAATACTTTCTAGCATTGTGTTGTAATCCGTTTCCAAAGATTAATATTACTCTCTTTTGCTTTAAAAAAAGAAATCAGTATTTAAAACCTAGCTTGAGATTGGCTTTATAGTCAAACAAATTGATGTCTTAAGCTGATACTAAATACGCTAAACTAAGCTTCTGTATTATTTTATTTGCGACAACATTGAGGTAAAAGAGAATCACAAAGTACCCTTTTAGTTCTTGTTGCCCTGTAAGCATATCTGAGGAATGTCTAAATGTGATAGTGGCAATGACAGCGGTTGCTGCACGTGTGGCTGTTGTGGTGTCCACAGTGGAACTAAGATGTAGGACATAAGGCAAAATACTAAGTTCCCATAAAGGTTACCCCAGAAAAATACCCAGAATTTGAAATTAGTAGCTCAAACTGATTTCAAACTTTTCGGTGTAATTTTCCTGTGTATGTGCTGAGGACATAAAGCCACACCCAGTGATGGGACAGCTCCCAGGAGTCCAATATTGCATCAATAGTCCTCCATGGCGTTCGTTTCTCTCTCGTCAACTTTTTTTTCCCTTGTACATCGCAAAATCAAGATGTAAATTATTAAATACGTAACAACTATGATTTTGGTGGCGAATAGTTTTTGCCCTCCCTAATGCAGTGGAAGTTCTGGTTTTGGGGTTCCAGCATTATCTGATGATCCTTTTGTTCATCACACCTCTTTGATTTTTGTCTATGGACTCAATCTAATGGAGTCTTTTCTTTCTTACTAGTTGAGAAGGCTAAGGTGATAAAGACCTTACTATTTGTTTCAGGACTAGCCACACTAATGCAGTCCTTATTTGACACCCAACTTCTCTCACTAATCGGTGGTTTGTACGCATTTGTTATTCCAATGACTTCAATTCTACATCCCAAAATATATGATCTGTCATCTCCAGAGACTTACAGAGATTACTGCCCATGTCATGTAGTCTTCTTCGATCTCTCTCTTTGATTATTAGAACAATTTTATGGAGACTCTTTGTTTTTTACACTTCGGGATTTCAGGTGATTTTAAGAAGTTTGAAAGGTCACTAGAGGTATGCAGGGTGCTCTCATTGTTACCTCTTGTTTCCAGATGCTCATTAGCTTCTTAGGCGTGTGGAGAAATGTTGTAATTGCAAATTGCAGCTTTTTTGCATAGCTTACTACAAGAAATTTTGCCTTTTTCATTTATTACAAATGTCGTCTACACAGGTGTCGGTAATACTACAAATGCCGGGAAAAGTATTCACAAATGCTAGCAATACTTGACACTATTTTTGGCATTTTCACAAATGCCGGGAAAGCCTATTAATTTATAAACAAAAAATGCCACGTGGTGCTTGTGTGTCGCCAATGTGGCAGCCACGTGTTGCTTGCATGTTAGCCACGTGGCACTCTCGTGGTGCTTGTGTGTCGTCCGTGTGGCGAGGAAATTTGGGGAGAAATTGCTTCCCCCAAAATTCGAACCGGTGACCTTTGCTCCTTCTGCGTGCATGCTTACCAACTGAGCTAGCTCACATAATGTTTAAAAATGCACAATGAAAAACATATATATTATACTGTTGGAATTTTTTTTAAAATTAGACTTTTACCGGCATTTGCATAAAAATGCAAGTAAAAGTACTTTTTCCGGTATTAACAAAAATGCCGGTTATATTTTGGCGGGAAATTTGACTTTTGCTCGGCTTTTGTGTAGCTTAGTTACAAATAAACTGTTTGGTGATCCGATCTTTTTGGTGACAGATGATTTTGGAAATCTTTCTCACTTGTTTTAGGTTTCTTACCCCTCTTTCCACGGTTCCTTCCTCTAATGACATCTACTGGACTTGTGCTATATTATTATCTTTGTTTTCCAATGGTAAGATTAGTTTATTCTTCCGCAGATGGTTTCACCTATTTAGGCTTAGTTTGTCAAAAGATTTTAGCTTAGCAAATGAGTTGAGTTGCTAAAATAATGGAAATTTTAAATTACAAAATTAAGTGGTTCCGTTTATTGTTTTTCGATTTTTTTCGCATCAAGTTAAAGTACTCGAGAAATACTTTAATTTGGTGCGAAAAAAATCGAAAAACGATAAACGGAACCACTTAATTTTGTGCTTTGAAATTTTCATGATTTTAGCAACTGAACTCATTTGCTAAAATCATGGTTGATTTTAGCAAATGAGTTGCTAAAATCTTTTGGCAAACTAATGCTGAAAAATAAAGTTAAAGGCCCTTCTGAAGGGACTAAATTCTAAGATCCAACTCATTTGGACAGATTTATCATACCCCTCCTACCCCCCTCCAAAACTCAGCATTTTTTACTTTCTTAGCCTGTTAGAATTTGGAAGGGAAGGAAATGAACCAAGCTGAAAGAGTGAAAGTCACAGGCGGCTAAGCATGGAAGGAATGCGAATGGACCAAGATAATGCCCCACCACCCCCAATGAACAAAATCTGCCATGTATGATAACAGATTTTTTCAAAATGGAAAGACATTAGCCATTTTAAAGAGTTGATCAAGAACAACAAATTGAATATCAACATTCTTATTAGTCTTGAGGAATTCAAATATATACAACAGTCAAGCCTCCAGAGCTTCTGCTACTGGAAATTCAATATTAACGAATGCAAGCCTACTCTCATAACTTATTTGTAGCATCAATCTACATCCGAAAACTACTTTATGGCCAATGGTCAGTTGAAACGACCAGCGTGCATGTAGGGTATTCGTGAACAAGAGAGATCCTTTAAGACATCTGAGCACATTCGATGGAAAATAGGGCATAATTATAGGCGTTAATTAACGCAGTTCAAAAGAAATAGGAAACCATGCAATCTTGCATCTTGGTTATGATCAAGCGTGATCATTTACTCAATTGCATACACTTGAGTGATGGCTTAGCAACCCTTCACACAACTTTTAAGGAGCATTTAGGAGGAATATTGCAGCCCCTATCAGTTAAATAATTTCCTTGAAAACAAATCCTTGTTGCTGTTTATATAACTAAAACATCTATGCAGCAGGTGTTTTCACCTACTCAACAACCTCATTCCATTCATGACATTTCCACTAGATATCATTTCATTGGCATAACAGATAGCCAAATCCTGTTAGTGTAAACTACCATTTGAAAAAAATAAAAGGCAGATTGATTCCCTTATCCCTTTGTTTTTGTAGCGGTTGTGTGCTACATACTGTACAAAGACGCAAACGAGGCAAATGGAGGACCTTCCTCTCTATGAGCCTATCTCGAAATGCTTCCGAATGTTAGGTTTGGTGTGATAAGAATGTAAGTGCAAAATGTGTTTTGCAAATGAAGCACCTGCTTCATTACCAAGAGAGATACTCTTTATCTTTGTCCACTGTGTCAATTTTGATCACAATAGAAAATCAATTAGCAAAAGGAAATGGGATCCAAAAATAAAAATGGCCGGAGTTAAGCCAAAATTGAGAAGGATGGAATCTGATGATGAAGTGGTTAGGGAGTTTCTCCCTCTTGAGTTAAAAGTTCACAGTAAGTGAATGAATCTATTAGGATCCAATTAGTTCAGATGCTACAAGAAATTCCAACCATATTAACTAGGGATAAAATAAAATGCGTCAAAAAACCAACTAGAGAGTTCAAATTTTTAACAAGTTTTTCATTTTGCAACTCCATCAAAATGGGTCACAACTGAATGTATAACAGCCATCTCTATTTTGAACAGGAGCTCTCACATAAGTCTTTTTCAGGAATCCTTCATTGTCAATCCCATACTAATCATCAAACGTGGTCTTCTTCCCTGCATCAATAAATAAGAGTAACATAAGATCAAATGAAACATGGCGCAAATGAATGAGAGTAAATAGGAGAGATCCAGTGGAGAAATATTGTGTTATGACTAAAACAAGTTCGAAGACAACATACTGGTATCAGATGTATACTGCATGCACCTTATGTCCTACAAACATACATGAAGAAACTAGTGATCCCATTGGGTCTTGTCATTCACATTGAGGAATGTGATGCTATCAATTGAGTTTGATTTTCCAAGTTTCTAATTCAACACGGAACAAATTCACAACGATGGTGCAATGGGTTCCACTTATGCATTACCAAGTTCCAACGATTGTGAAATGAGTTGCATCAAACACTAAGTGAAAATGGCCAGCAGAGTATTTTCATCATCAAGTGAAAATGGCCAGTAGAGTATTTTCATCATCCATGGCAATATGTGACGAAACTCAACTCACCCCTAATTGAAATATGAAACATTTCCCACTCTATGTTATGCAAGAGAGAACAATTATCAATGGCAGTAAAACAATTTCGAGTTCTAATTTTTTGAAAATTGGGGGAAAATCAACAAAATGGGGAAGAATGGGGAGTACAACTGCCCATGAGGCTTGAAAATGAGATATGCTTGGGTAGAATTGGAATGGCAGATCTTTTACAGCTAGTGTGTTCAAGCTAGCACTCCCGGGATCTATGTATCATAATGGGGGACTGGAATAGCATAATCTTTTCGAGGAAAGGCCTTTTATTTTTATTTTTTTGTGATCAGTAACAAAATTTATTGAAAAGGGAGTGATATTATAAACTTGAATGGAATCTTGGAAGAAGGTTTCATCTTCGGTCAAAGCTTGAAGTTTTGGGAAGTCTTGGGTAAGTAATGTCATGTAAATTTCTACTGTATCTGTCATGGTTTCGATTTAATGTACATGGTGACCCTTCGAGATCAGGGTTGCGACTGTAGTAGGTTGGATATTGGTTCTCGGCGCCATTGGTATTTGTTTTTCTTGGTTCTTGGTTGTGAGGGTTCTGCCTTGTTACTTAAGGATTTCAAAGATACTCCCTTGCTTTCATTTTTGGTTGTCCCCTTAACGATATTAACTTCCCGAGAGTAAAAAAGAACGACATTAACTTCCCAAGAGTAAAAAATAACTAACGACTTTAATGAGGAAAAATTTGATAGCAGCAATAATACTTCAAAAAAAAAAAAAGCATCGGTGCTCGTAGTTCCAAACTATTATTCCAATGATGAGCTGACTTCTTCAAGATGAAACAGAGCAACAAACATTCTTTCACTTTTAAGGAGCATTTGGTTATTAGGAAATTACTTCCCCTACCAGTTAATATTTTTTGCTTCAAACTGAAATCTTTCTTTCAAGTAACAGAAAAAGCATCCATACATCCAACGTATTCAACAGCATAAATCAGCTCCTAAACAAAAAAAGCAAACCAATAGGCATATACAAGAAGCAAATCATTAGGCAAACAGAAGAACCTCTGTATTGATTAAAACATTCATAGTATAATATAATGAATGGGTTCTAGGAATTAATTACACAATGATCCTTTGGACTTTGTCTAACATTAAATTAACAATCCAACTCCAAAGCAATTTGGCTCTCCACTCCATAAGTTTTCTTGATACGGCAAATCTGGCTCCAATAAGTAAGTCAAGAACTCTTCCCCATAGTCTTGAGAAGTGTCTTCGGGAGTCAACGGATTATAGCCAAAAGCATCATAATCAAGGTTGAAACTTGGTTGCTCCTCCGATTCCAATAGAGAAACTTGTTCTTCAAAATAGCTAGCCACCATGTCTTGAGAAGTGTCTAGTGCCACCGGTGCTGAAGAGGCTAAAACATGGCTTGACATAATAACTTCGGCAGTCAACGAATTAGTGCCATAAGCATCACAATCAAAACCCAAAATTGGTTGTTCCTCTGAATCCAATAGAGATATTAGAGAATCTAGTTCTTCAAAATCGCCATCAACCACGTCAGAATGCATCGGCAAATTCTCTCCTTTGCTTCTCCACTTCCAAAAGTTCTTCTGAGAATGGAACACCTTCTGTTGCTGATGCCACAACAATATCACAATCCGTCTTATGTTCTTGAACAAACTCTGTTCTAATTCTCTTTCCGGGCTTCGGGACTATAAGATCATCACCAACGTTCTTCCTTTTCCTAAGAGATTTCTTGGTGGACTTTGAATCGACTCTTTTTATCCTACAAAGAACATATTTAGTAATTTTACCGCCACCGCTTACAGAGTACTCATGCATGATCCAGTGGCCTTTTGTCACACTCTTGTCCGTAACTCCAGATTCATTCGTAATCTGAAAGCACAACATTCTCTTGTACCTATTACACGACCGTAATCATCCACCACTTGTTCAAGAGCAGTCTCAGCATGTCACACACCACAACCGGCTATCCTGGCAATCCGGTTCTTGCTAGCCTTGATCAAGTTCGTGAACACATAGATGGTACCTTCTGTCTTCATTCCGTTCTTGCATATCTCCCACGGATCTTCATCGGAAAAAATCTGCCATGGCGCTTTGTCGCCAACCCCATAGATGTCACGATCAATGAACACATCACAAGGCAGCGGTAGGCCCTTAATCTTTCTCCCAAGATAGAACACAAGAAGTTCTTCGTCAGTGGGCCTGAAAAGATAGCCCAGTGGTATAATCATGTCTCCCGGAGACGGCTCTCTGTTTGCTCTCATCTTTCTTTTGCTACTCTCTCTTGCAATACGTACGCACGATCTCTCACGTTGTCACTTGATAAATTGTATGAGAAGCTAGGGTTTATTTATACACAATCTGAGGCAGCAGATTTGTGTCAGATTTGTGTAAAGATAAACATACATACTTGTTTCCTAAGTTAGTAAACAAATATATTTGTTTTTGTAAACAAGTACAAAACGAACGGCTGCCATTTGTTTTTGGTGTATTTGTAGAGGATCACGCTCCCAACAAAAAGAAATAAATTAGTTTGGCAAAAATAAATCATACGGATTGTTTTTTCTTTATTTAAAAATGTTAGATATTTTTTGCACTTTCCAGGGTTGTCCAAAACCATCATTCGTGTATGGGTAGATTTTTTTTAGAGGGTAGTTGCTTGCTTGATACTTTTATTTTCTGCGCCAAATGGACTGCTGTGAAATTAATCTACTTATCTGAAAGGTAAATGCATTGCACAACACATCATGCATATTTTCTTCCAAAATTGAAAATTCTGCTCTTCTTTCCTATGAAACTCTTCAAAAATTCGCTTCCCATACGTAAGCATATTTTTATATCAAGGAAACGATTTTCTTTTAATATGCCAAAATTTTTGTTTTTCATGTGTGTCATTCAAGAATGTTATTTTTGGAGAGGATAAAACAGTTTGTGTTTGAGAACCTCATAGGCGTCCAATCTTGCCTATATATGGTACTATGCCTCATTAGTTTGATGCACATGTCGTTTATGGAAAATAAATCAAATATTTTGTTCACCATGCACATGTAGGCATCTTTTTGGAAAGGATCAAAAGATGGGAGGTTTTTCCCTTTGCTTTTATACATATGTTGGAGCACCAACCTTAAAACATACACAGCACATGTTTTGACGTAAAAGATTGATTTTATTATTATTATTTTTGGAAAAGCAATTAACGTTATTTTGTTGCCATGCACATATGCCATTTCCCTTGCCTATATAAGGGGGTTCACAACCATGATAAGAGGTAGAACATTTTTTTATGTAAGAAAAAAAAAAGCCGAGAAACTCTTTTATTGTGCTTTTAGTTCTTTTAAGCATACATTATTCAAATCATATCATTTTGTGTTCATATTTTGTGGTGCCGTATACTACCTTGGCCAAATTTTTTGGAGATTGATTCAGAGCTGGTTGAATTCAAAGACCAGGCGTGGAGTCTGTGGTTCATCTATTGAATTTTAAAGAAGCTCTGGGAGCATCGGAGATTGGCGAGAATAGGTAAAGGCTTGGGGTAAGGTTTTTTTTTACTATTTTGCAATCTGTACTTCTTTTTTATTAATAGAATAAGGCAGTAGTGTTAGGCTGTGGTTTTGGCTTAGGGTTATTTAGGACCCTAAGTTTTTTCATGTAAATTCTGCATATCTTGTCTCCATTTTATTTTCATAGCACTACTTGTGGTTTGGTTAAATTGAATTAATGAAGAAAATTAACCAGCATTTTATTTGATAATTTTTAATTCGTTATTCTTCTTAAAAACTGGTAATTTTTATCAAAACTCCTATTTACCCCCCTCTAGGAGTAAATTAAACGCTTCCACATAATTTCAATAAAAAATTTCCATTTGTTAATTTAGCGTCGGTCTTTTGTGAATTATTGATTCGTCTCAACGAAGGAAATCTAATGAGTAAAAATTATTAACTAAACGAAAATAAGGGTAATAGGTCTAACAACAAAGCTTGGTTGGTCTTAATGGGTGAATTATTGGTTCGTCTCAACACGTTTATCGATAAATAAGGGTATTGTTCAAACACCACATTGCAACAAGACTATAGAATAATTACTTCAAAACAATTCTTTGAAAAGCTAATAGGTCTAACAACAAAATTTGTTTGCAAGCAATTAATCACTTGTTTTTTTATACTCGTGAGTATATTAGTACCAAGCGTCCGTGCCGTTTGATCCACGGAAAAGCGATTAATAAAGACTTTTTTCACAATGAACAAGTAAATTATGCATTTAATTTTTTTTCAAACTTAGAAGAGCTAAAAGAGCCAAAATACTACTTGTGTAAATTATTTTTAACATTTTGGCAATAGGCTTAGTTTAATTATTTTTTGAATGGTATTGAAATCTAATCCAGCATCAATGTGATAGAAAGAAACATTTTCTGAAATTTTTTTCTCACAAAGTAATTATAAATTTATACAATTTTGTGTTCCTCTATCTATTTTAATAGAAAAATAAAACTTCAAAAAATAAAAATTTGTCAGGCTTAACATTAGTTTTTGAAAAGCTGTTAGCTGGGTGAGTGTGGAATTTTTCAAAACGATATAGGTGTTTGATCATCCATAATTTTAAGAGTATTGAGAAAAAATGATTATAATAATTTCAATAAAAATTTAGAACATGGGTGGAATGACGGCGACTAGCATTAACAAAAAGGTGGAAAAAGAAGTACACGAGTATAACTGCTTGTTCGATTAGTGAGTCTGGCTTTAGGTTTAGGGTTTCCTAATATCACATAGATCAGCTGGGCGAACTTTAGCTACCGTTAGTTTGTGATCGATTAATTGAGCATCACGTTACTTTTTAGCAAACTTTAGTTACCGGCCGTTAGTTTGTTAAGATTGGCCTCAATTTCCAATTTACCTCTGGTATAATTTTTCATTTGGTTGGTATACAGCTGGACTAATGAGTTTCATTTAATGTTTTCAATTTTGCAATTTGTGATTAATTATTGTTGTACATACTTTATACCGTTAGTTTTTGATGAATGACTTGAGCTGCAAGTTTCTTTGGGGAGCATTGGTAATTAATTAATGGCTGATCTCATTTGTTATCACTTATGACTTGGAATTTAATTGTACATTTTTTGTTATTAGTTGCTAAAGAGACTTAATATAAGTTGTAAACATCCATGTTTTATACAACTTTTTATTTCAATAGAAGTTCAAACTGTTTGGCTATAATCTAAGATGAGTAGTCCTCTTCCCCCTAATCCGGTGTTTGGTAGCGATTTAGTAGGGATGGCAATTCCGGCTCCGTTCAGTTTGGAGTTTTGGGGATTTTTTCGGGGATCAGGTCGGATTTAGAGGAAAAAATAAAAATAAAATCAGGGATTGGGTTGGAGGTGGTTCTACATGTACCTGATCTATTACCCAACCCGTCCCCGACCCGTTTTTAATTACTTATCTATTGTGCTATTCACATTGACCCCTTGAATTATTGTTAATTGCTATGGTTTCTTCAATATATATATTACTAGTTTACACATAAATATACTTTATTCTTCACATTCTTAAACATAATTTAGTTAGTAATTTCAGCCTTCAAGGTTGGAATCATTGACTATTACATAATTTTATTTGGTTGGTTGAGATTTTTGGTGGAAAATTGTAAATTGTTGTCATGTTTTGCATAATTTGATGGTTTAGATATCAAATATGTTGGTAAAGTCTAAGGGGTATTTTTATAGATTTTTTAAAATTTTTTTATTGGTTTGGTAACTTTCGGATCAGGGCGGGGATCCCCGATCCCTGTTAGGAGTGGGGATGGAGGGTGGAGATAATTCCCCGTTCGAGGATCTGGGCGGGGACGGAGGTAGATATGAGATTCGGAAATTGGATGCAAGGATGACCAAATCCGTCCCCGTTGCCATCCCTAAGCAATTTGGGAAGGGGATTAAAGGAATGAGGGGAGCTGCTTTCCCTGAACTCCTCGGTGATTCCGGTCTACTCCGGTATTGTTCCAATGATCGGGAACGATCACTTTGAAGAGCTTGTTGAATAGAACAAGTGTATAAAAAATTAGCTCAATCTGATATCATTAACTACAAAAAAATTGATCTTTAGTGACAATTAAGTTGTCATTTAAAGCGTGTTGCTAAAAATTTTCAGTGACAATTTTTTATTGTGTTTGTTGGGCCTGGAGTGCCCTCATGGATTTGGTTACACAATGTCACTCCCTGCGACTGCTCTAAAAACAGACTTGCGGGTGTGATGTCAAATGCCATAAAAGACATAATTGAAGCCCTTCCTAACACCAATTGGTTTTAGGAGAGCTGGTGGAAAAGCGGTCCAACAGTGTTGTCACTAGTTCTAGGGTAAATTTCACCTACCTCCCCTGAGGTTTTTGACAATTACGGGTGCCTCCCCTAAAGTTTCTGAAATTCCATGGACCTCACCTACTTTTGAAAATAAATGTCACATACCTCCCCTCCATTAACTTCCATTAGAAAAGCTAATGGAAAACGTTGATGTCAGCGCCACCTCACTCTCCTCTTTTTATTTTAAATCTTAGAATGTTTATAATATTTGTTTTATATATTTACTTTTTATGAAATTTATGTATTTAAAATCTACTCGAAAAGATCTATAAAATGAGATCAATATTCAATGTGAAATTATGAAAAAATAAAATATTAATTTTCAATGTGAATTATCATGCTACATAATTTAAAATTTTCAATGTTTAACTCAAAACTTTAAACCGCAAAATTCTTACAAACTTTTTTTGTAAGGTTTTGAGCTCGATTTCTATGGAAAAGAGGCCAACCATTGTAGTTTACTAACATCTAACAACTAACTCTATTGATTAATATCTAATGGCAAAAAAAGACAATATAATTAAAACTGTCATTGAAAAATTAAAATTTTATTGGGACAAAGTCACCATTAAATAGAAAAATGGACTTACAAATTTACCATGTTCATTTAATTAAGAATATATATGGAAAAAATAAAATTGTTAAACAAGAAGATTTTATGATGTTTTGTACTCCCTCTGTTCCAAATTGTTTGCCCCCCTTTTGGGAGTGTGTGCATTTTACACTAAAAACATATTGTGTCTATGAGAACTTCTTTTGAAAAAGAATTACACCATTTTTTTTCTTCTCAATAAGATCTTTAAATTGGTATAAAATTTGTCAAAAAAATTTAATGCATGTACATTATTTTTTGCGTGTAAAATGCATGCATTCCCAAAAGAGGCAAACAATTTGGAACGGAGGTATTACAATTGTTGCATAAAATTTTGAATTACACATTGAAAATAATTTAAATTATGCAACATTATAATTAAAACTCACATTGAAAAATAAGATTTTATTTTTTCATAATTTCACATTGAATATGGATATCATTTTATAGATCTTTTCGAGTAGATTTTAAATATATAAATTTCCTAAAAAGTGAATTTATAAAACAAAAGTTATAAACATTTTAAGATTTAAAATAAAAAGAGGAGAGTGAGGTGGCGCTGACATCAGCGTTTTTCATTAGCTTTTCTAAGAGCATCTCCAATGCATCTTCAAAATGAAGAATCGAAGTGACATATTAAGGGGAAATTTTGTAATTTATACTCTCTTTTCTTCAAAAAATTGTACTTTTTGGAGGGACCCATCCTTCTTTTTGTCACATCCATTCTTTAAATCTATTTTGGTTCTTTAAATTTGAAGAACCAAAATAGATTTGAAGAACCAATTCTCCAAAAAGGAGGATGGGTCCCTCCAAAAAGTATAACTTTTGAGCAAAAAAGAACATAAATTACAAAATCTCCCCTTAATATGTCACTTCGGTTCTTCATTTTGAAGGAAAAACACCCCATTGGAGATGCTCTAACAGAAGTTAATGAAGGGAAGGTAAGTGATATTTATTTTGAAAAGTAGGGCAGGTCAGTGGAATTTCAGAAACCTTAGGAGAGGTCCCTGTAATTGTTAGAAACCTCAAGGGAGGTAGGTGAAATTTACCCCTAATTCTATAATTAGTGACAGCTAAGTACAAAAGCTATCACTGAATACCCTTTAGCAACACACTTTTAGTGACATGTCGTTGTCACTAGGGTTTCACTAACACTACAAGAAATTAGGTCTTTGGAGACGAATGAAATCATCATGAAATGCATGGTTTTTGTCTCCGATAGTCTTGGTGACGAAAAATAGTTTTGACACCTATAGGTTTTCTCTGAAAGTCCACCTGGTGAAAAATTATTGCTTTGTCACCTACAGTAAATTTTGGGGATGAAAATTTTCATCACCAATTTTCAAATTATTTGTCACCCACTCACTAGTTTCGTCACTAACCGTGACTAGAAATTGATGAAGGAAACTACATAGGTGACTAAAAATTTCATCACCGTATAATTTAATTTCACTATTATTAAAATAGTAAACATGACAAATAATTAATTCCGTCTCCTATAATTGTATAATTAAACCCAATTGGTGACAAAAAAATTTGTCTTTGTAAATCTTCACATAGAAACTCCTTTAGTGATAAAAAAAAAATTGTCACCTAATTCACATATATTAGAAATATCGGTGACAAAATAAATCGTCTCCCATTATTCTGAGAATATAATATCCTGTGCATTTTAGAATCCAATTGAACTCAAACAAGAAGCTATTTTATGATAATAAACATATTGTCGCAAGGCTGCTCTAGCTTTGTCATGAATTGCCTTTACATAATTCTAGATATTTTTTTGATCAACAACAAAATTGTTCAACAAAACTCGACAAAACAGAAAGTGTAAAAGGAAAAGGAAAAGAGATGAGGATGACATATCCGTAAGGAAAGGATGATTAAACTCAGGCCTAGAAGAAACAAATTAGCAAAAATCAAACCGGGAGAGTTTATCCTTCGTGATTGGCTTGTCCCCTTATGAATTCTTGATGCTCCTCATAGTGCCATTAAGGATGATTTAATAGCTTCAGTCGATTGACGACATCAAAGGAATGATTCTACAAGCAAGATCAGCTTCAATTGGAATAAATGGGTAGGAATAATACCCTTAAGAGCATCACTAGTGGTATACTCAAATATGGATACTCAAATTTTGCCACATCACATTTTGAGTATTCATTTAATGGGTTTATAAGTTTGAGTATCTACCCTTCTACAATAGTTCATCTGTGTCCATAATAAAAAAAAGTACTATTCACTCGATTTTTATTCATAAAATGGGCATAACTTTAAATTTGTACACACACACACACACATATATATATATTTATAATATTAGTACCATTTACAAGATATTGACAATATGTTTAAAATGAGATCAATCTTGAACATATTTTGGTAAAGATTAAAAATTGATAATTTCAATTTTTGAGAGAAAGTGCAAAAAAAAATTGAGTTCTGAATTAAGTATTTGAAAAATGAAGAGAGAATATTGTTACTTTTGATAGGTTGTGGTCCCCAAAATTTGGTTATTGAGAAAGATTGGTAGTTTTGAGTATCCAAATGTCAAAAGTTGAGTATTTGTAACAAATGTTGCTAACTTTGAGTATTTATCCAAATACCATTGTGAGCTTCTTTTGTGTATCAAAATACTCATCTTTGAGTATTTTTGTGATTGAGTATACCACTAATGATGCTTTAAGAGACTGATGCACAGACTTCTTGTGATCTATTTGAAACCAAGCTGTTGCACCTATATAATCTGCTTACTTCCAAGCGACATCAATAACAAAAAAACAAAGCTCTTTTGAGTTGGCTTCGAAACCATGCTTTGTAAGCCAAAAAGGTAGGCGCCATCAATAACAAAACAACAAAGCTCTTTTGGATTGACTTTGAAACCATGCTTTGTAAACCAAAAGGCGTTATCCCCACAAAAACTTCTTAGCCCACTACAAGAGAAAACACATTTGGCGACCAAAAAATTTGTCGTCAAAGGGTTGTTTTTAGTCGCCCTAATACTTTGGCAACCAATATTTTAGTCGCCCAGTTTGTCGCCAAACGTCCGTCTGGGAAAGTCTACGCCGACTAAAAATTTGGTTGGTCGCCAAAGGAGAGCCATACGTCGACTAAAATATTTTGTCGCCAAAGGGGAGCCATACGGCGACCAAAAAATTTTGTCGCCAAAGGGGACGGCAACCAAACCGTTTGTCGCCAAAGGGGAGCCATACGGCGACCAAAATTTTGTCGCCGAAAGTTCATACAAAAAAAAAAAATTTGCCCATGCGCCTCTG
Organism: Vaccinium macrocarpon; assembly: GCA_022606695.1. Taxonomy (NCBI): domain Eukaryota; kingdom Viridiplantae; phylum Streptophyta; class Magnoliopsida; order Ericales; family Ericaceae; genus Vaccinium; species Vaccinium macrocarpon. Next base: position 31,265,478 of record CM040177.1, read on the forward strand.
CCAAGAATTGAACCCACGACCTCCCACTTCTTAACCCAACACTTAACCACTGGGCTACCTATGCATTTATGTTCCATTTGTTAGAAACAATTTATATGTATTATCTTTTCGTATATTCCTTTTTACATTAACAAATGTATATAACATTATTTATCATAAATTATGTAATGCACTATATTTTATTATATATATTATTATAATATATTTTATTATATATATTTTTTGGCACTAACCACTGGACTACCTTTGCATTTATGTTCCATTTGTTAGAAACAATTTATATGTATTATCTTTTCGTATATTCCTTTTTACATTGACAAATGTATAACATTATTTATCATAAATTATGTATTGCACTATATTTTATTATATATATTATCTTTTTGCGTTGTATATTTTTTGGCACTAAACATTCCACGACCAAAGCCGATGTTTGGTCGCCAAAGCCATCGCATAGGCGACAAAACAAAATTTGGTCGCCAAAGGGGAGCCATACGGCGACCAAAAAAAAAGTTGGTTGCCAAAGCTATCGCATAGGCGACAAAAAAATTTGGTCGCCAAAGGGGAGCCATACGGCGACCAAAAAAAAAAGTTGGTCGCCAAAGCTATCGCATAGGCGACAAAAAAATTTGGTCGCCAAAGGGGAGCCATACGGCGACCAAAAAAAAGTTGGTCGCCAAAGCCATCACATAGGCGACAAAAAAAATGTGGTTGCCAAAGGGGAGCCATACAGCGACCAAAAAAATTTGGTCGCCAAATTTGGTCGCCAAATGTGTTTTTTCTTGTAGTGGCCCTGAAAAAGAACAGAGACAACTTCACGGCTAAATGAAACATTATTGGGCACACACAATATGGTCCACAATTAGGATATTCTCTTAGAACACCTCAATCATACTTTAAACACAAAACTGAAGTTCAAAACAAAGACGCCAATTTGGAGTCAATTTGAATACAAAGAAACTTTCAATTCGATTTCCCTCGCTCTAATCATCCAAACATATTGAAACTTATATGCTATCCCATATTAATCCAAAAATACAAGCATGAGATTAAAATTGATGGCGAAATACATTCACCAAAAAACAGAACCCATGACAGCTTTGCCCAATGGCATATTCACTCTTTCATTTTTCAAAATTACACCAAAATCCATAAGTGAAAGGGTATCTTATAAATGTATTTTTGTACAACAAAGAGACATGAAAATTGGAGACAAGCAGTTGTAAAATTACAACTTAACAAGACACAATTCCCTAAAATCTCAGAGTTTGAACCTAGTTGAAAAGTGGCCTACGGATTTTGGCTAAAGTGCCAAAATCTGGCACCCTAAACCAGATTCAATGAGTGCAAAACTAGAGCTCCCAGGAATTCTCAGTGATGATATTGTGGACGTAGGGACTCAAAAATAATATTCATCTGCTTGGTTCCATAAACGTATTTGGCAAAAGTGGCTTGAATATTATTATTAAGTTGATGATGTGGCACATGTTGAGACCCACCAACTTAATGAAAAAAAAAAAACAAAAGCCACTAGGTGTGGCTAGGTTAATTATAGTGCAAACTCTGTACTCCATTTTGAAGCACACTAAAATGTACAATGGAATCTGGGGACCACTTTTAGATCTCACAAGAATGTGGTGATTGGTAACCACTATAGTTTTTGGAGCCCTGTATGATTTGTAGTTTTGTTTTAGTTTTGGTTTTGATGACATCATCATTTCTTTCATTTTTTTCTTTCTATCTCTCTCCACTCATTACACTTGCTTACATCATCAAAACTAAACTAAAACTCTAAACCAAACACAACCATTACAATTTGGGAGCCATGTCTTTGAGCAAAATGGGAGGTCAGAACACTTGTGATCCCAAATATTGGGACAACCCAAATTATTTCTGGCATATCCTGAAATTAGTGTCATGACCCAAATCCCTAAAATCTGGATACATCTCTAGGTTCAAAATGCTATATACCATTACCAATTGGTAAAGCTGAATATTTGAGATTACTCAATTATCAAGTACTCAATTACATGAGGGCAAAATGATTACTCTCTCATGTAATTCTGGGCAATTTTCTGTGTGTATGTAGTAGTACTGCTGAGGACATAATAAGATCAATTTATTTGTACAAATTTATCATTCGCTCCAACCCTACCTCTAAAACTCAGCATTTTTCACTTTCTTGATTTGTCAATTGGTCAATGATGTATTTAAGAAAGTTTCTAGGTTTTTCTCTTAAATATAGGCAAAATCACCTTAAGTCTTTTAGAGTTTCGATTATGCCTGCATTTGGTGATTTTGAAGACCCTCAAGATTGGATTAAGGTAGGACAGATAGGATTTTAGTGTAGATAAGAAGAAGATCACCTGCATTTGGTGGTTTTGAAGTCCCTCAAGATTGGGTTAAGGTAGGACAGAATAGGATTTTAGTGTAGATAAGAAGAATATCCTTGTACTCGCAGCCTCCATTATCCTTGAATATCAACAGATTGCTAGGTTCCATCGCACCCTCTTGAAAAGTGTCACTATCACATGGGAATCTAGAAAATCACCATGCGAACATCTCCTGAGTACTACGAAGGTCAATTGTTAGCTACCAAACCTTAAGATATCGCTAAGAGGAGGTCAGTGTCGCGATGACCCAAGTGGAGATGACCTAAGCGTCCTAGGCGGATGATATTTCTAGGTTGAGAACACAAAAAGAAAAGATGGTCCATTTTGAAAGCATTGAAAACCACCCAAGTTATGTCTAAACCACCTAAGTTTTGGGAGGGGAGGGAATTGAACTAAGCTCAGCTGGCCTCTCAGCATGGAAGGAATGTGAATTGGGCCAAGATAATGCCCCATCACCCCAATGAACAAAATCGGCCATATATGATTCTTAACAGAGTTTTTCAAAATAGAATGACATTGGCCATGGTAAAGATTCGAACAAGAACAACAAATTGAGAATCAACATTCCTATTACTTAGTCTCGAGGAATTCTAATACTGTCACGTCCCAAAACTCAAATAAGCGGCGGCGTGACCGGCTGGTAGCATAGCTACCAAAGCCTGACTTCTTCTTTCTTACAAACAACCAAACACATACTATCATTTCAAGAGAGATTGCGGAAGCTCTATAGACATTCATTCTCCAGAGCCAACTACGTGTTTCTAAATACAAACATATAACTAGTTACATTGATAAAAAAAAAAAAAAACTTGGACAAAGAAAGGCCCCACTATCTAAACAGCCGCAATATCCACACAAAAAAAAAAACTGCACTTCTTTATGCCTATGCAGCAGCTCTTCCTGCCACATCCATTCACATCAACCTGGAAAAGGTTCAAGAAAAACATTTCATAAGCTAAAGCTCGTGTGGTACGAAATACCGGGGTTACAAGTTTGGCCGTGGAGTTGTTTGGTACTCTACAATACTTCAAAACTTCAGGAAAGAGAAAATGCAATTATCATCAAACATCAAAAGCCATAGTATAGCCCTTTCAATCATTAAAACTAGTCCAGTAAAAGACCTCATTATCCTTTCATGGAAGGACACGAAAATAATACTAGTGTTCGACGGTATTGCCAAACGTAATGGGGAGCGAGCCCGTCAAAGAGAGAGCGACCTATGATACCGATATCATATTGGTGTCTGGCCTGCACCCCTCCCTTATTTCATCGTGCCTCTAGCTTTTTTAGCGTCCCCTAGAGCTCGGGACCCATGCGAACCGCATACCATATCAAAACCCAACAATTAAGATATTATAGAGCTCACAAATCATATTCCATGGTCTGATTCATCCATAGTGAAAATACATGTGAATAAGCCACTTTCCGATAATTCACGGTTTACTCGAAATAACACATTTCACAAAGAAAACACAATTTCATTTATATATGTATATATATATTCAGCATTTAAACAAATAGCATATTGTTCACAAAAAAATTTAAATAAAACACGTGATTTGCCCTTTTCCAGCCATTTGAGCAAAACTTTTTTTTTGAAAAACATTTAACAAAATATGAGTAACCGAGGTATTGCGTACTCACCAAAAAGTAGCTTCGAGCTTAACACACAGCTATCTACTCTGCAGTGCTTGCACCTAAACACAAAATTATATAGATGTCAATCAAGAGCCATATTCTAATTCCTAATGGGAGTAGTATTTGCTTAAGGACCAGCAGTACTTGACCCAAATTGGTCCCTCACAGAGGTTCTAAAGCCTAACAGGAAAACCCCAATTTTATTCACCAAAGACTCTTTAGATCCTAACACAGATTCCAGCAGCAACTAAGAAGAACTTTAACCCAGATTCATGCGTCTAATTGAGTCCTTGTAGAGAGCCAATTTATGGGTTTGAATTCCCAATTTCTGGAACCATTACTGATGGGATTTGTGAAACCTAACTCACCATGGACACTATATGTATTTGTATATATGCTAGCTACCACAGAAGTTAAGAAGAAAAGGGAGTTTACCAGAAGGAGAGAGAAATCAACGAGCTACGGTGCAAACAAGGGTTGTCGGTCGGAGGAGATCTGATCTTCTTCTCCAGAAGTCCACGTCCACTTCTATTTCCTTATCCTTTTTACTCTTTTCTTTTGTTAATAGGAGTAGAGCTAATTCCTAATAATATAAGCATTATATATATGTATGTATAGCGGTGGATTGGGGGTGAGTCAGATGGGGGAATTACACTTGTAATTCTCCCTTGGCCAAACTACACCACGTGGCTTCGTGGTTTCGTTCGACGCCAAAATTTGTTCGTACGCGTCTAAATTCTGGTATCTGGAAAATCCCAAAAATTCCGCATAAGCTAATTTAAATACAAGGGTCATCATAGCGTGGTCAGTTTTGTAAGAAAAATTTCTTATTTTGAGACGACGTATTCCGTACCCTCGATATTACTCAATGGCTCCTAAATGTAGATAATATTATTCGAGTATCGCACACGACTAATCAATCAAATCGCTTCTGACTCCGTACACTTAAAATGGTACTTTGGATTCAACTAACATTTCGGTCACTGATAGGGGCACAAATGTGCCTATTGGCGGCCCCTAATTTGTTATTGTTACGCCCGTTTATTATGTTATTTGGAGTTTGATGCTCGTTTTATCATTTTAGGACTTTTGAAGGCATTGGATGCAATTTGGAGCTAAAAGCGCAACATCATATTTTAATTTGGTGCGAAAGCAAAGCCGGTGCGGATCAAATTACTAATTGAGAGTTGGAACCAAGTTTAGTATGGGTTACAAAAGTGAGAAGCATTGAATCAAATTCCTATATGGAGATTTACAGCATAAAATCAATATTTGCAATGCACGTGATTTGTGAATTGAGTGCAAGTATGGCCCATAGTTTACTAATAAGAAATTGGGTGGGGCCATAAGAGTGGAAAAAGGAATTGCCGTGCTTTACTAATCTCGGCATATTAAGTTAATTGGGGCCCATTAGTTTCAATTAAAAAGAGACATTACTTTTGCCTTATCATGGAGTCGGTCAGCAGCATATATAAAGGCAACAAGGGTTTGGAAAAAGGGGGGCATCAGATCACGCATAAGTTTATAACGGAGAACTGCTGCGGCACGCAGCAAGGGTATCATGCACAACAGCCGCGGTATCACAGTAGTTATGGGCAACACAGACAATTTTGAGAAGAGCACATCCACGATGATTGGCTAAATTATTCGACTAGGGTAACGAGGATCCCTTTCCGAGTAATATAATTGTTTAGATTTCTTGGGTTTTTATGCAACTTTTGATTGTATGACTCGGATGATTCATAATTTATTATGAAGTTTTTATTCTTCCAATTTTCGTAATGTATTTAGATACGCGTTATTAAATACGGTCATACAATGGTTAAGAATGCTTCAAGATAGTTTCTGAGATAGACTATACGACGTGAGACGGATCGTGCCGCCCGTTAAGTCCGGTGAGACGGTCCGTGCCGTGTTGAGATAGCCTATACGGAGTACGAATCTTGATAATACTTTTTGGGGATTATCGCTAGGAATTGCTACCCTACGGTGGTCTGGTTATTAGTTGAATGAAACCATAGATTTCACATAATTATATTATGAGGGGAGGTTGAATCGGAAACCCTAGTCCCTTCTCTCACTTGTTTTCAGACCGCAATTGCTTTTTATTTAAATTTTTGCTTAATCATTAGTTTAATCAAATCAAATCCAATCATCCAATTTATTTTCGAATTAAATTAGAAATTAGTTGAAAGTACTGCAACTTAGCTTTTTACTCTCCGTGGACGATCTCGGACTTAACCACTGTTCTTCGGAATAATAATTAATTCCCTGTTTTATAAATTATATTTTTGGTACAAAAACGACATACCAAATTTTGGCGCCATGCAATGGGAGTTGAAAACACGGCCATGATTTTCAATTTATTTTAGTTTAATTCTTTGTTTCATTTACTTTTTTTCTTTTTAGTCCTGCTTCAAAATTGTCCGTGTTTTGAGCTTCATAGAGTTGCAAAGCGAGTTCATTGGTGGTCAAGCAGATCAAAGCGATTTTGTTTACCCACTGTGAGTTTTCTTTTCAATTACTTTAGATATCTAGGACTACTGAAACTTTGGTTTAAGTAGGGTTCTATAGTGACTTATGCGTCGGTATCGGTCGCAATCACCTACGAGAGCTTCCGATACTGATCCTGATTTTGACAGAACCCTTAAATCTATTTTCGATTCCATTAAGGCAAAACGAACTCGTAATAAAAATTTAGACCTTATGGGAGACCAAGGTGGAAACGGTGGGGCACAGCGCCCCCCATTGGTGGAGTATTTTGTTCCGAGTGAGTACGAATCCACTTCCTGCATAGCCATGCCCACGGTCAGGGCCAACCATTATGAGATAAGGCAGGGCACTTTACAAATGTTGCCCTCATTTTATGGGAGGCCAGACGAGGACCCTTATGCTCACTTGGATGAATTTTTAGAACAAACTCAAATTGTTTGCATTCGTGACTTTGATAAGGAAGCATTGAAATTACTTCTTTTTCCATTCTCATTGAAAGATAAGGCAAAACAATGGCTAAAATCCTTACCGGCAAACTCCATCACCTCTTGGAATGAAATGAGTCGTGAGTTTCTAAAAAAATATTTCTCCATAGGTAAGACAACTCTTCGTAGACAGGAAATCACTAGTTTTACCCAACATGATGGAGAACAATTTCATGAAGCTTGGGAAAGATTCAATGATCTTCTTAGGACGTGTCCTCACCATGGTATTCTCAAGTGGCAACTTGTGCAATCTTTTTACCAGGGTTTGGCGGAACCACATCGCCAAATAGTTGATGCTTCTAGTGGTGGGACCTTTTTGCTTAAGGATGAGGAAGTTGCATGGAAATTATTTGAGAATCTCAGTGAGAACTCTCAACACCGTGCATCTGCCCTCAAACATTCGAGAGGAACAATGTCTAATTCATCCAAACAGAGAGGGGTGTATGAGGTCCAACCCTCTAATGACCTTACACACCAAGTAGCTGCCTTGACCCAAGCGGTTAAGCAACTCATCACTTCAGGTCAAAACCCTCTCCCTGTGGGTCAACACCAACCCACTTTTCAGGAGGCATGTGGGATTTGTGCTAGTCCTATGCATTACATCACTGATTGTCCGTCCGCCTCCCAATACCCAGAATTTGTGCAAGAGCAGGTTAGTGCTGCACAAGGGTTCTCAAAGCCAAGCTACGATCCTTTTTCCCAAACATACAATCCTGGCTGGAGAGATCACCCAAACTTCTCTTGGAGGACGCCAAACCAAAGTGGCCCCTCCTCTTCCCATCAGAGACCAAACTACCCTAGCACTTTCAACCAACCAAGGCCCAACAACCCAAGCAATTTTAATCAAATGGCCTTTCAAAGGGCACCACAGCCCTTCCAACAAGCTCCTCTGCCTCCCCAATCTCAACGGTCTTCCACTTTTGAGGAGACAATGTTACAAGGAATAGCAACCATGAACCAAAAACTCCAAGGGTTGGAGAGTACTACCCAACAGTGCAATTCCAATTCTCAATCCATATCTCGGCTAGAGGCTCAAATTGGGCAATTAGCCAATGCGCTTAACAAGAGAGAGGAGGGTAAGCTGCCTAGTCAGCCAATAAACAACCCCAAAGGCCAATATCAAGTCAATCAACCGCATGCTCCCAATCACTATCAAGAGCAAGCTCAAGCGGTTATCACTCTACGGAGTGGTCGGGGTGTAGACAATGGGGTCATAGAGGACAACCCTAAAAAGCAAGATGTTCAATCTTTACCCTCTAAGCCCAAAGGCAAGGACACAGTCCATGAGAAGGAGGTTACACCTCCCTCCATCCCTACTTCGCCTACCACTTCCAATGTGGCCCCACCTGGAGTGCCACGTGTTCCTTTTCCAACAGCCCTTAATTATCCGTCTCCTTATTCCAAGAAGGCTGCTGCTATGGAAGATATGATCGAGACTTTCAAGCAAGTCAAGATCAATCTTCCCCTCCTTGAGGCCATAAGACAAGTACCCTCTTACGCTAAATTTTTAAAGGACCTTTGCACCCAAAAGCGTAAAAGCAGTACCAATGTTACGCAAAAGGTCCTTCTAGCTGAGTGTGTCTCTTCAGTGTTCCACACCTCTACACCCCCTAAGCTACCTGATCCAGGGACCCCTACAATCTCTTGTATCATTGGTGACCATCCCATAGAGAGGGCGCTCCTGGACCTTGGGGCAAGTGTCAATCTTATGCCATACTCCGTGTATGAGAAATTCGGGTTAGGGGAATTGAAACCCACATCCATAACCTTGCAATTAGCTGACTGATCCGTGAGAACCCCAAGGGGTGTCATAGAGGATGTTTTGGTCAAGGTTGACCAATTTCTCTTTCCAGCAGACTTTATCGTCCTTGACATAGAACTGGGCCAAACATCTAAGCAAACCACTCCTATCATCCTTGGCCGAATTTCTTTCTCGCTACCAATGCTAATATCCATGTTAGGGCCGGGGTGATGGATGTATCATTTGGCAATATGAATGTGAAGCTTAACATATACAATTCCTCTAGACACACTCAATCAGAAGAAGACTGTTTTGCGGTTAACGTACTTGATAGCTTAGTTGAAGATCCCTTGCAAGCATGTCTAGATCATTTTGGTTTTGAGGAATTTGATATTGACAAGTCCATAGAGGAAGTTAACACTTTACTTGACTCTACACACCTCATGGACATCTCTTTGTGGGCGAACCAAGTTGAGCCTACACCCTCTCTTATGGGTGCACCGGTCATTTCTTCTGTAGGGATCTTATTGCAGTCTGATTTGGAGCCTTTGCCTCTGGAATCTATAGTCTCATGTGTAGATTTGGTTGACACTGTTATGATCAATCAAGGTGATGTGGATTATATTCAAAGTCGAGAGGTTGGTGGTACAGGCATAGAGGATGAGGATCATTGTACAAATGGATGGAAGGAAGCTAAAGTGTGTTGTTCGGTCTTAGTTCCTAGGGTGCGTTTTGAGACATTTCCATTTAAGGACACGTTTCCATGGTATGATGATTTTATTTGTGTGGTGACTAGTGAAATCATTCTGACTCATTTATGTCATCAACTATTTGTCCTTACTGTAGTCGAGTCACTTGATTTTTTTTGGGATGATCCAACTCGAGTAAATTTTAAAAAGCGAATTAAATATGTTTTTTGAGCATAAAGCGGATAGTTTAAGTCTTGGTGGAGTGTTTTTTGGGGGGTTTTACTGTTCTTCCTTAGCTTAGTGCGTTTTCTTTTAGTTTTCTTTATTTTCTATATTTTTTGTGTTGTGGGACTAACACTATGCAGGTATATGCGGTTCAAGTTGGGGGTGCTCTCTCCCCTGTATCTTATTTATGTTTGTCGTACCCACGTCCGAGGTGATCTCTTTCCTTCTCTTTTACCATACTTGCATTGTTCTATTTATATGATCGCCAATGAGGGCATTGTCTAGTTCAAGTTGGGGGTGGGAATCCCTTTGGATTTTGAGTCTTATGAGTATTTTGAGTCTTATGAGTCTTTCAAAAAAAAAAATGAAAATTTTGAAAAATATATAGTGGATCCTCTTTGCATGCAATTTGGGATTAGTTGAGATTGACTGTTGATAGCTTAAGTAGAGGTGTGTTAGTTATTGCTTTGATATTTTGTGGCATAATGGTTCTTTTTGTTAGTCTTTTGTGGAAATTTATCGTGGCACTTATTTTTAGCACCTTTTGAACTTCGCATACATTGGGCCTCGGTCATTTTGTGAGTTACATTTTGATTGTTCTCGATGGCTAGTTTAGTGGAGACTTATGCCCGAGTGAGCTTTAGAGCCTTATCTTTCTTTGGAGTGGTGTCACATAAACTCTTTGTTTGTCATGAAAAGAGTCAAATCGTTGTTGGTCTCATTATTCTTGCTGCCAAGTATTGAAATATATTGCTTGTTACTTATCTCTTGGATTTGGTATGAATTCATGGTTGTATTGCCCCTAGGAGAGGATAATAGGCAGTTTTTGCTATTTTGAGCCTGTTCGTTTCTTTTTCTCAAATGCTTAACCCTTGTAAACCATGTTGAGCCCTTTGCATAATGCCTTTTCTTTGTTGAGCTCCACTATCTATATTGTGTCTTGAGAATGACAAATATGCGGGTTACTTTTTGAAGAGAATGGAGTGACTATAATTGAGAAATGTGCGCTTGAATGGTGGTGTTTTTCCCAATTGTAGAAGAAAAAAAAACAAAAAAAAAAGAGAGAGAAAAAGAAAAATGAAACCAAAAGGGGACACACTAATTCGTTGTTGAAAGAAAGAAACAAGTGATTTTATTGTGGAACTGTGTTGTAAGGTGAAAGAGAGATGTGGTGAAATTGATGAAAAGAGGGCACATATTGTTAAATTAGCCCTATCCTATATTAATGATTTGCCTATTCTCAGACACTTGCTTGTTTTGCCCTAGCCCTACAACGTTTTCCTTACCTAACGCTATAACCGGAATTAAAGTCCTGTTTGATCCTAGGGGCAATGGGTTGTGGATTGGTGGATAGAGATTAGTTTTGGTACTTGGCATTTCATTCATGAGACCGTGTGTCCACATTATAAAGCATTCTTTTCGTGTCAGAGTGTGCAGGGTACTTTGATTTCTTATTACACAATCTCCGCCCGCACACATTGAGAGTACATAATATGCACCTTGTTTCGAGTGATTTTATTTGTGAGTGCATGACACAGTGAGATTTGAAGTCGAGACTCGGTCCGGAGGGAGCTTTCAATGGTTTCTCACTTTTAGATTGAGGCCTGTGTTCACACACACACGCTAAATTTAGGTGCCATGCTTTATTTTCACGACTTGAAAACATTTAGAATTGTTTGTGCCCGTTATATCTTTGCAATAACTTCATTCTCTCTGCTTGAGATATTGGTGAGTCGTCTTGCTGGTTTTCGAATTCCATGTGAACGGATACACAGTGTTTTGTGGGTGATCACTGCTGAAAACCCTCACGAGACTCCACTCGTCCTACCGGGGCCGCCTGGGGGTTTAAAAGATATATCCTTAGTTTGCTTTTGATTAGTTTTTCTATTCTCTTATTTGCTAGGGACAGCAAATTGTAAGTTGGGGGTTGTGATAGGGGCACAAATGTGCCTATTGGCGGCCCCTAATTTGTTATTGTTACGCCCGTTTATTATGTTATTTGGAGTTTGATGCTCGTTTTATCATTTTAGGACTTTTGAAGGCATTGGATGCAATTTGGAGCTAAAAGCGCAACATCATATTTTAATTTGGTGCGAAAGCAAAGCCGGTGCGGATCAAATTACTAATTGAGAGTTGGAACCAAGTTTAGTATGGGTTACAAAAGTGAGAAGCATTGAATCAAATTCCTATATGGAGATTTACAGCATAAAATCAATATTTGCAATGCACGTGATTTGTGAATTGAGTGCAAGTATGGCCCATAGTTTACTAATAAGAAATTTGGTGGGGCCATAAGAGTGGAAAAAGGAATTGCCGTGCTTTACTAATCTCGGCATATTAAGTTAATTGGGGCCCATTAGTTTCAATTAAAAAGAGACATTACTTTTGCCTTATCATGGAGTCGATTCAGCATATATAAAGGCAACAAGGGTTTGGAAAAAGGGGGGCATCGATCACGCGATAAGTTTATAACGGAGAACTGCCGCACGCAGCAAGGGTATCATGCACAACACCGCGGTATCACAAAGAGGTAGTTATGGGCAACACGCATAATTTTGAGAAGAGCACATCCACGATGATTGGCTAAATTATTCGACTAGGGTAACGAGGATCCCTTTCCGAGTAATATAATTGTTTAGATTTCTTGGGTTTTTATGCAACTTTTGATTGTATGACTCGGATGATTCATAATTTATTATGAAGTTTTTATTCTTCCAATTTTAAGTAATGTATTTAGATACGCCGTTATTAAATACGGTCATACAATGGTTAAGAATGCTTCAAGATAGTTTCGAGATAGACTATACTGACGCGGAGACGGATCGTCGCCTCGCTAAGTCCGGTGAGACGGTCCGTGCCGTGTTGAGATAGCCTATACGGAGTACGAATCTTGATAATACTTTTTGGGGATTATCGCTAGGAATTGCTACCCTACGGTGGTCTGGTTATTAGTTGAATGAAACCATAGATTTCACATAATTATATTATGAGGGGAGGTTGAATCGGAAACCCTAGTCCCTTCTCTCACTTGTTTTCAGACCGCAATTGCTTTTTATTTAAATTTTTGCTTAATCATTAGTTTAATCAAATCAAATCCAATCATCCAATTTATTTTCGAATTAAATTAGAAATTAGTTGAAAGTACTGCAACTTAGCTTTTTACTCTCCGTGGACGATCTCGGACTTAACCACTGTTCTTCGGAATAATAATTAATTCCCTGTTTTATAAATTATATTTTTGGTACAAAAACGACATACCAGTCACTCCTAAGGACCACGTGACTCCTTTAAAAGAGAGAGAAAATAAATAAATTAATTAATTAATTAGGATTTTACAAATACAATAGTTGAGCCTCCAATAAAGCTTCTGCCTGTGGAAATTGAATATTGGCGAATGCATGCCTACTCACATAACTTATTCGTAGCATCAGTCTACATCTGAAACTACTTCTTTATGTCCAATGACCCGTTGAAAATAGGACATAATTATAGGCATCTGAACACATCAATGGAAAATAGGATATAATTATGGGCGTCAATTAGCACAGGTTCAAAAAGAATTGGAAGCCATACAATCTTGCATCCTGGTTATGAACAAGCAGTGCATGTAACTGATGGCTTAGCAACCCTTCACACAACTTTTAAGGAGCATTTAGGAAGATAATCGGAGCTTCTATCATTAATAATTTCTTTCAGAATAAAATCTTTGTCGCTGTTTATGTAGGAACAACATCTACGCAACAGGTGTTTTCACCCACTCAACAGCCTCATTCCACCAGATATCGTTTCGTTGGCATAATAGATAGCCAAATCCTGTTGGTGTAAATTATTGTTAGGATTTTCGCAACCCCACAACACCCTTACAAATCTTGGAAACAAAACTAGACACAGATATACATGAAAAACCTCAACGCGAGAAAAAATCATGGGAGCCAAACCAGTCCACTACGAAATCGAAATCAAGAGTACAAGTCTTCTCGCAATCTCTCTGAGATCTGCGTTTTCTCTCGCCTCTCTCTATTTTCTCTGAAAACATCTTACCCTAATTACACACTAACAGCGAAATAATTAGTTCGGAACTATGGCCGAAATTACACACCAAGGTCCCTCGAATATCGTGTCCAGTGGAGGCTCCCGCCCCCACCCCCGGTACTGCTGAAGGTTGTTTGCACCCCAACAACTATCATTTGAAAAAATAAATGACAGAGTGATGCCCCTATCCCTTGTCATTGTAGCAGTTGTGTGCTACAGCCTACTTACCGTACAAAGAAGCAAACGAGGCAAATGGAGCACCTTCCTCTCTATGAGCCTACCTCAAAATGATTCCGAATTTTAGGTTAGGTGTGATAAGAATATAAGTGCAAAATGGGTTTTGTAAATTAAGGACCTGCCTCATTACGGAGAACGATACTCTTTATGTTTGTCAACTGCATCAATTTTGATCACAAGAGAGAATCAATTAGCAGAAGTATATGGGGTCCCAAAAATAAAAATTGCATGAGTTAAGCAAAAATTGAGAAGGATGGAATCTAATGAGGAGGTGGTTAGGGAGTTTCTCCCTCTTGAGTTAAAAGTTCACAATAAGTGAATGTACCTCTTTTGACTGCACCTTATGTCCTTCAAACACACATAAATATACTAGTGATCCCATTGGATCTTGTTATTCACATTGAGAAATGTGATGCTATTAATTGAGTTTGATTTTTCAATTTTCAAATCAACACGGAACAACTTCACAACGATGGTGCAAAGGGTTCCACTTATGTATTATCAAGTTCCAACGATTGTGAAATGAGTTGCATCAAACACTAAGTCATGAAATTGGCCAGCAGAGTATTTTCATCAACTCCTCCAATAATCAAATGGCTTAAAAATGATTCTTACAAATGCAATGAAACTCAACTCACCCCAAACTGAAATATAAAACGTGTCCCACTCTATGCTATGCAAGACAGAACAATTGTTAATGGCAGTAAAACATTTTCAAGTCCTAATGTTTTGAAAATTGGGGAAAAATCAACAAAATTGGAAAGAATGGGGAATACAACTGCCCATGAGGCTTGAAAATGAGATATGCTTGGTAGCATTGGAATGGCAGGTCTGTTACAGCTAGCGTGTTCAAGCTAGCACTCTCGAGATCAATGTATCACAATGATCAATGTATCACAATGGGGGAATTGAAAAGCATAATCTTTTTGAGGAAAAGCCTCTTGGAAGAAAGTTTCATCTTTTTGAAGTTTTGGTTTAATGTACATGGTGACCCTTCGAGATCAGGGCTGTGACTGTTGTAGGTTGGATATTGGTTCCGGGAGCCATTAGTATTTGTTTTTCTTGGTTCTTCGTTGTGAGGGTTCTCCCTTGTTACTTTAGGATTTCAAAGATACTCCCTTGCTTCTCGATAGTGAAAAATAACTAACAACTTTAAACAAGGAAAAATTTGACAGCAGCAATAATACTTCAAAAAGGAAAAAAAAAAAAAAAAACAGAATCGGTGCTCCGAGTTCCAAACAATTATTAACGATGAGCTGATTTCCACAAGATGAAAAAAAGCAGCAAACATTCATACCACTTTCAAGGAGCATTTGGTAATTAGAAAATTACTGCCCCTATCAGTTAAATCTTTTTGCTTCAAACTGAACACTTTCTTTCAAGTAACAGAAAAAGCAAGCATGCGTAGGACATATTCACCCACTTAATAGCCCTATTCCATTCGTCACATCGCGACCGGACATCAATTTATTTGCAGCATAAATCAAAAAATCCTGCTGGCATAAACTTCCATGACAGAAACGAGTGACCGTGACTACTTTCTTGCCATTTGGTATTTAACAAAAGAAGCAAACCAATAGGCATATGCCAGAAGCAAATCATTAGGCAAATAGAAGAAGATCTATATTGATTAAAACATTCATTGTTAAATATAATGAATGGGTTCAAGCAATTAGTTACACATTGATCCTTTGTACTTTTTCTATCATCAAATTAACAATCCAACTCCAAAGCAATTTGGCTCTCCACTCCATAAATTCTCTTCATACAGCACATCTGGCTCCAATAAGTAAGTCAAGATCTCTTCCCCATAGTCTTGAGAAGTGTCTTCAGGAGTCAACGGATTATAGCCAAAAACATCAAAATCAACATCGAAACTTGGTTGCTCCTCTGATCCCAATAGAGAAACTGGTTCTTCAAAAGAGCCAGCCACCATATCTTGAGAAGTGTCTAGTGCCACCGGTGCTGAAGAGGCTAAAACATGGCCCGACGGAATAACTTTGGGAGTCAACGAATTATTGCCATAAGCATCACAATCAAGACCCAAACTTGGTTGTTCCTCCGATTCCAATTGAGATAATAGAGATTCTAGTTCTTCAAAACCAGCATCAACCATGTCAGAAATAGAATGCATCGGTGGATACTCTCCTTGCTTCTCCACTTCCAAAAGTTCTTCTGAGAAATGAAGACCTTCTGTTGCTGGTGCCGCAGCAATATCGCAAGCCATCTTCTGTTCTTTAACAAACTCTGTTCTAATTTGTTTTGCGGGTTTCGGGACTGTAACATCATCACCAACGTTCTTTCTTTTCCCAAGGGATTTCTTGGTGGACTTTGAATCGTCTCTTTTTATCCTACAAAGAACATATTCGGTATTGTCACGGCCACCGCTTAGAGAGTACTCATGCATAATCCAGTGGCCTTTTGTCACACTCTTGTCCATAACTCCAGATTCATTCATAATATGAAAGCACAACAATCTCTTGTACCCTAATACATGACCGTAATCATCCACCACTTGTTCAAGAGCAGTCTCAGCATGCCACACACCACAACCAGCTATCCTGGCGATCCGGTTCTTGCTAGCCTTGATCAAGTTCGTGAACACATAGATGGTACCTTCTATCTTCATTCCATTCTTGCATATCTCCCACGGATCTTTTTCAGAAAAAATCTGCCATGGCGCTTTGTCGCCAACCCCATAGATGTCACGCTCGATAAACACATCACAAGGCAGCGGTATGCCCTTAATCTTTCTTCCAAGATAGAACACAAGAAGTTCTTCATCAGTTGGCCTAAAAAGATAGCCCGGAGGTATTATCATAGCTCCTGGAGACAGCTCTCTGTTTGCTCTCTCTGATCTTATTGCTACTCTTTCTTGCAAATCCTACGCTCGATCTCACACGTTGTTACTTGAGAAATTGTTTGAGACGTAGGGTATATTTATATAGATTATAAGGGCGGCAGATTGGTGTAAAGATAGACGTGTAACAAATTATAAGACGGCATAAGACGTAAGACATACATCCTTGGTTCCTAAGTTAGTAAACTAACATACTCCTATTTGTATTTGGAAACAAATACAAAAACATGCGTGCATGCATATCGAACGGGAGTACTTGAGGAAAGAAAATATAGGAAAGGAACGGCTGTTATTTTGTTTGTGTATTTGTAGAGGATCACGCTCCCAATAAAAAGAAATAAATTAGTTTGGCAAAAATAAATCATATGGAGTTTTTTGTCTTTATTCAAAAAGAAATTGGCGTTTGTTAATTTTGCGTCGTCTTTTGTGAATTATTGCAACAAAAAATCAAAAAAGAAAAAAAATTAGGAAAAATTAGTGAAAAATGCAACATCTTTTACCTTTTTTAAGCCAAGGACACGGGATATTCCCAACTGATTATAAGCACTCTTAAATTGGCCGACAAAGGCTCCAAAACATTGACGATAAACATCAGGAAAATCTTCTACCCATTACCCACTCCTCCGACGATCTACCGCCTGAATTCTCTATGAATTTTAGAGGGAAACGATTCCCGCCCCAACAAGATCGTAACCATTTACCCTATCTTTTTGTCCTCTGGTTGTTCCTCACCCATTCCCGATTGCGACGTCACTGAAATCAAAATTGAAGAGGAAGAGGCCATGATTTGTTGAGTTTGATTGGGTGGTGAAAAAGTGGATTGGTGAGAAAAAATGGTCTGCTCTTGTTGATAGCAGGTCTGTACAACTAGTGACGTTTCAAAATTAGAATTATAAAAAAATTGTGACATTTCATTAATTTTTTTGGTCGCTAGAAGTGGTCGGCTTGAGGTGGCCTATCTCGGTTTTTGGAGAAAAAAAACTAGTTAGTGGAACACCTCAGAAAATCTAATAGGTCTAACAACAAAACTCATTTGCAAGCACTTAATCACTTTTTTTTTTAATACTCGTGAGTATATTAATACCAAGCGTCCGTGCCGTTTGATGCACGGAAAAGTGATTATTAGAGTCTTTTTTCACAAGGAACAAATAAATATGCATTTAATTTTTTTTTTTCAAAATTAGAAGAGCCAAAATACTGTTGTGTAAATTATTTTTGACAAAACGTAAAATTTATCACTTTGCTCATAGAAAATATATAGATTTGAGTTGTTCAATCTTTTGAGGAATTTTGTACGTATGTGATTAGATTTTTAGACCATTCTTTGTTCTTTTTTTGTGCGGCACACATTTTTTGAACATATTCCATTCTACATGAAAACACGCAATTCATCCTGAATCATTCAATGTTTGTGTGTGTTTGTGTTTTGAATACACAATTCAAATATATTCAAGTGAGCAATAATGTAAATTGGTGACAGAAGTATTGTAAAGCATTTCATTTTTTTGGCAATAGGCTTGGTTTAATTACTTTTTGAATGGTATTGAAATCTAATCCAGCATCAATGAGATTTTTACAGACCACTAATCCAGGGCTAATGGTCTTTTTGAAGAAGGAAAATCTATCATCCCTCTTATCAAAATTCCGCAAGCAATGAAAATAATTTAAGCCGTAAAAATCAACATATAACACACACAAAAAATAGCAAAAAATAAACTTCTTCAGATTAATTAAATTATGTACTGCAACGTAACCCTGCACCTAGTAGGCTTCTCAGAAAAGGTCGGTGAACCTCGTGCTATTTTACATGATGAACCTCGTACAATGTTACATGGGTATGGGTACAAGTGTCGGGTGAAGGTATGCATTCAGGTGTCGGAGTTATTGTTGGAATTATGCCTTGAATTTTAAACATTCGAAGAAGAGATGTAGAAGTTCATCGCGCACGGGTTTAGTTTCTGGAAAAACCGCTCGGGCAAGTTTGGCAGGTTTGGTCATTTGGTTGGTTTTTCTAGAAATCCTGCCCAGGCGGGAATCAAACCTGCATGGGCAGTTTTAACCGACTTCCGTATGGATTGTGCGTGGCTACACCTTTTTTTTTTAGGGTTTTAACCTAATTTTCTATACTTTTTTTATAAATAGGAGTCTTGTGGGCTTCCTAGGACTTTGGACTTCTTGAGTGAATCCTTTTGAGTGTGTTAGGGTTTCTCGGTGGTTCCATTGATAGTCTTTAACTCTTGGGATTAGATATTAGGGTTTTTTGCTTTTCTCTTTTGCATTCTTGAGACTTTGTCCCCAGATATCTATTGGATGTTTCAATTAGAGTTACTAGTATAGCCAGCTATTTGTATTCTCTCCCATTTATAATGAATCCTCTCTTGTTTTTCGCCCGTGGATGTACCTTTAGAGCTTCGTGCTTAGGGGGGAACCACATAAATATTTGTGTCCTTGATTTTTGCTTGTTGGTTTGCTTTCTCTAACTCCGTGGCCTATCACAACAGTTATAACTTCCATCTCTTAAAGACATGGGAAAAGTTAAAATATTAAAATTACTGCAAACAATTTTTCTCACTCAGCAAACAACAAGTGTTTACAAAGTGCCTTAAGGCATTTCATGCGAAAAAGGCTACAATACACACCCCCTTATGTTACAAATTTTTTTTATAAAAGTTACGAGTTACACTAAAATGTCACGAATCATAAAAAATGTTATGAATCATAATACTGAAAAGTTGTGAAAAAGTTAAAAATTGTTGCGATTGCCAATGAGGGGGCACAATCTAAACCATACAATAAATGCATATGGTACACACTTTTAATGGGTGTGAATTGTAAACATTTCCTTTCAGGACACAGATCTCATATGGCCTTAGCCAAGATATCGTGTGGTACCTCTCAAGCATGCAGTCTTCCAATGTTAGAAGATTGGAAACATGTCTAATTCTAAAGTAAATTCATTGATCATAGATTGAACTAATACAACTTCGATTCAACATGAAGTTTGGAATGTAAAACCAACACAAATTCCTATTGAACATGAAAATCCACGGAATATAAAGATTGGTAAAACAGATATGAAAAAGTAACGGTTCTCAATTTATGGGGCTAATTTGAAGAGTGCTGGTAATCGCTTCTCGAAGTCTCTCTCTCATTTTCCTTCGGCTCGACCTTTCTATTCTTCATGGGGCTCTTGGGAGGATGAGCGCAGTATTGGAAAAATTCAGAGGCCAAGTGAACACCTGGATCGTTGGTGAAGTAACTTTCACCAAGCAGGATAAGAGTTGTTGATGTTCTGGGAATTACTTTACATGAATGTAAACTGTGAAAATCCGAGGGAAGAAATATATTGTTTTCAATAGAAATAACATGTAAATACGGTCTTGTACATAATATTTCTTAATATTATGCTAACATAAACCTTCCTCCCCGTGATCATTGTGGCTCTGCGTTCCCCGTGACCTGACAGTGAGTGCTGGTATACTTCTAACTGCCCCACGTAGCTGCTCATATGTTCCCTCCGAAAAGCCTGACGATTCTCATGCCATGGTAGTCCTCATCATTCTGAGGGGCCAGCTGCTGATGTTGGCGGTGGGTTGAACCAGCTTCTGGTTGTTCATGAAAATAATCATATTTATGTTGGAGTTGAACGAAGGAACGAGTCATTGTCGAGATCATCTCTGTAAAAGACAAAGAAGAACATGTATAATTGATTGGTGGGTTTAGCCGATATTTAAACTTCCATACTTAGATTCCTTTTGTGACTTCTATAGTAGCCAAGTTCCTGTCGAAGAGTAACAGTCGAACAACGAGAAATAAAATAGAGAATGCTTATCGGAATAGCACTTGAACACTATGCAACAATAAGTATAGCTATAGTCGTGGAGGGATGATGCATGCTATAAGTGGTGCCGTGGTGATATGCGAGGAGGGTTCAGCAGCAGTGTGCGCAAAAATCATGACATCGGTTGATGGTGGAGTTGTGAACAAAAAGAAGTATGATCAGGTTAATGTCCACATGCACTAGAATCGACAGCGATAAAATATTTTGGCATTATTTATTTGGAGGAGATTACGAATGAAATGTCTAGGCTTTGAATAACATCAAACTGCGAAAATCACCATAAGATAAGCAGCATAACTTGATGTACAAAACAAAATAATTGACCCAATCACCCATCTAAAACCCCCCAAAAAGGAAAGATGACTGAAAAACTGATGGTATCAATTAACAATCTGAGGTAATCAGGAGTAAGTAATTGCAGGCTTGCAGCATTAAACTCAATACCTGAACTAAATCTAATGGAGAATAATAGAGTGGCAGTCATGTTTTTCCCATGCCAATTGGCCAAAGCATTTACAGAAAAAAATCAAGTTGGTCACAGAGCAATGCATACGCGAAAAAAACTGCTTAAACAACACATAATCAGCAGCTCACTGGCACTGAAGATGAATACCAAATTTGATGAATACTGGTGGAACTGCAGATTGACTTTAGCTGTTGCAGCCATCTTGGATCCTCAGGTTAAGATGAAGTTGGTCGAATATTATTATCCACTAATTTATGACAGTAGTTCAAGAGATTTCATTGACATTGTTTCTTGCTGTATGAAGGCGCTTTACAATGGCAATGCCATCTGCTCCATGTCGGATTCTCACAGTCAAGGTTTGGCTTGTCAAGCATTGGTGGGATTGAATCAATGGATAGGATAAAGGTTCTGACCGATTCCTTCGAGAAACTTCACAGAGCTAAAACACAGAGTCAAATTTGGAAAAGTATTTGGAGGAGCCTCTGCATCCTGTCTATGATGGCCCGCTAACGTTTTTTGGGAATTCCCATGTCAAAAGTTTTGATAGAGTTGGACTTCAGTGGGATATAGAATGCTTTATCAATGTCGGAGGTCACTGAGACCGGATACTGCACAAGCCCTTATGTGTGCACAAGACCGGATTCAGAATAATTTTAAGGTTAGTCATTTGTCACTGCAATACATTTGTTTGTGTAATTTAAATGACTTTACTGAGAGTGTGCTATTATTTCTGTACCAGATTCCAAATCAACCTCCAGCCACTCTATTTTACCTTTACGGACGCTGCAATGGGAATTAGCAGCATGGTTAGTATGGTTTTTGTGGTTCTACACTAACAGCTTAGAAATGTATGTACCTTGAGTCAGGGAAATTGTTTTATTTAATTTGTACTCTTTTCTGTTCTAGTGTCCCATTATTTAACTTTTTAAATGTTCATGTCTTGCCTCTTGTCACCACAAAAAAAAAGGGTCTGGATTATGGCTCTCACAGAAGCCTCTCAAAACCATTATTGAAGAAGGCTATCTGCCTTATTTTGGGAGGATGCCATGACCTTTCCTCGCTAAAAATACAATGACAGTAGTTGATTGTAAGTCCATTTTCATGCATTTAGTCCAAAGTACAAAACTCTATGACAGCTGGTAGAATGGACATAAGTTGATTCATTGATATTCAACTGGTAGCTCTTGAGGAGTTAAGAAAGGCTTAGGAGGCATTCCAAGAGCTTCAACATTTCCTTCAAGCATCTCTACAACATTGTTCATCGAAGGACGATCGCCGGGTCTCAATTGGATGCACCACAGTGCCGTTATAACCATCTTCCTCACCATCTCCCTTTCCTCCTCTGTTGCTTCACCCAATTCTATCTCCTTTCCTTCTTTGAATTGGTCATAAATCCACAAAGGGAAGTAAATTTGGCTTGTGTGATCAGCAAATGCATTCAAGTTTCTCCTCCGTCCTGCCATTTCCATCAACAGCATTCCGTAACTATAGACATCAGCTTTGTACGAAACACGTCCAATGTTTTTGTAGAACAACTCTGGAGCCATGTAGCCCATTGTTCCTCTTGCCGCCGGAAGAGACACCTTGCTATTATCTGTCGGATACAATTTTGCAAGCCCAAAGTCTGAAACTTTTGGATTGAAATGCTCATCTAAAAGAATGTTGTGAGGCTTGATGTCAAAATGTAAAATTTGCATGTCGCATCCACAATGCAAATATTCAATCCCACGTGCCACTCCAAGGGAAATATTATACATTTGCTTGCAACTCAAGGAGATAACTCCTCCTTGAGAAAATAAGTACTTCTCAAGAGAGCCATTAGGCATGAATTCGTAGACAAGAGCTCGTTTAGATCTTGTAGCACAATATCCGATTAGTCGGACCACATTGACATGATGAATCCTTCCAATGGTAGCGACTTCATTGATGAATTCTTGGCCATTGGCTTTGGACTTACCTAATACTTTTATGGCTGCGATAGAACCGCTTCGGAGCTTCCCTTTGTACACAAAACCATAGCCTCCTTCTCCCAACTTGTCCTTGAAGCCTTTGGTCATCTTCTTTACTTCGGAGTAAGAGTACCTAATCGGCATCAGGTTGTTCTGACTTTGTAGAAAACATTCAATGGAGTCAAACATTGACCAATTCCTTCTCCTGAACTTATAGATCAAAAGGGCAAATAGGCCTAGGAAACCAGATAATGTTCTTGCACCAAGCATGATTCCTGCCCAGGGAAAAACCAAATATGACCAAACGCGATACCAAAAAAGAAAGAAAAACAAGAGAAACAGAAACTTCCAAGTCTTTCCAGTTATCGCCAATGTACTAGAATTACTGTTCAGTGTATTCTCAGATGTATTATGGCCATTTTTTGTTTTTCAATGGTACCAAAAGGACGGAGCCACGTGGTGAGCACAGAGTGTAGTATGCTTTCGCCTTTTACTAAAAAAAATTGCATCAAAAGAGATTGGAAATTTTTGGAACAGTGCTGCACATTCCAACAATTGATGTGCAATGCCACATAATCAACATAGTCCCACTCCTTCTCCCTGATTCCTTTCCCAGCACAACTCAAAGGGACCAGAAAAAGTATGATCCCTAAATTTAGTACTTACTGTCCCACCAAAGTAATCCCACAAACAAATATGTCCTAAACTTTTTTCCATATTTTCCTTGTTCTTCCATTTACAAGTGATTTTCTTAAATTTTTGGGTAGTAATTAAAGAAAGAACAGCGATAGATCTTACCTATGATTTTGGGCGGAGAAGCGACATACTCTGCAATAAAAATGTTCAATGGTTCAGTCAACCGACCAAGGTAGTTTGACAGAACTAATGAAATTTTAGCTCAATCGATATCTAAGACCCATTTTACCAGTCTTACCAGAAATATGGACCATTTAAGGAGTTAGAATTGCAACAGTACCAAGCTTTGTAGCCAAGAGGAAATGTGTCCTTTTGTTATGTTCGAAAGTTTGTAAACGAGGGAGGTTTTAAGCTTCCTTAAGATTGAATGAACTTGGGACATCTAGTAACAATTCGATAAGTGGAGATAGTTGGATGTCAAGCTATAAATCCGAAAAAGTAAGATAAGGAGGTGACAAAATATTTTTACTTATGATCACGGATAATGCTTATTGTGCAACGCCAATTCTCTAGATGCTGAGTGAAAGAAACATGGTAATGTGCACATAAATCAAAATGATTCTTGGGTCTGCCCTCTCTGATGCCTTTTGGCTTTGATTTGAGGGCATGTTTTCGCAGCAAACGCGACGGTATAGGGGGACCACTGTTTCAGTGGTATTCTGTGAGCAGCCACTTTGTCCATTTATTGTCAAAGGTTAGGTCTGTCTCCAATCCATCTGTTTCAGTGGTATTCCGGGAGCAGCCACTTTGTGCATTTATTGCCAAAGGTTAGGTATGTCTCATATCCATCTCCCGCCCATACCCCCAATTATTGGGGACTAAATGGGTTATGTTATTGTTGTTGTTGTATGATCACGGAGAATGCTTCAATACACATTCCCTTTTGAGGGATACGATATGCACCTCGTAACATTATCTCTAACAAGGGTAACATTTATCATTGATTGGCATTACATTTTACCCCAATGGGCGTAACACCTATAAAGGGTGGATACCATATGCACTCCTAACCACACAAAGGCATATTAACGTTTACTACAATACAGAGAGGCGTAACATTTGTCAAACTTAGAGCAAGCACAACAAGACTCAACAAATTTTGAGCCAAATAAATTGTTGAACAATGCTTTATCTACCAATGTCATTTTCAACACTCCAACAATACTACCTATACTACCTCTCTACTATTAAAATAATATAATATAATATAATATAATATATTATATTATACATACATACACACCCATATATTATATTATTTTACTTTTCAAAATAATATAATATATTAACACATATATACATACACACCCATATATACGAAACCCCCAGATCCCGTCGAACGAAACCCAAACCCTGATCCCGTCGGACAAAATCCAAAGCCATATCCCGGAAGAACTTGCCGTCGAATGAAGATTTCGCCATCACCGTTGGTCAAGTCAAACAAAATTTGTCGCCGTCGAATGAAACCCAAATCTCGCCATTTTTGCCGACCCCATCTGGCGAACCCAGACCTCCATCTCTGGCTAACCCATCGCCGGCCAACCCAGATCGAAACCACGCCGATGTCGCCGAATCTGCTATCAAGGGAGAGATGTCACAAAGGGTTGTTGTGTGGAGAGAGAGAGAGAGAGAGAGAGAGAGAGAGAGAGAGAGAGAGAGAGAGAGAGAGAGGGGTGAGGGAAAAATGATTAAAAAATAAATTGGGAGTGAACAGTGGCTGAACAAATAAGGGGTGATTTGGGGAGCCACTGTTCAGGTTTGTATTTTATTCACCCGTTTGAGTCGTCTGTTGGAGGCCATTTTTACTCCTGATCTCGGTAAAAGAGGGAGAGGAGTTGTTTTGAGTCATCTATTGTGGATGGCCTTAGGCGTAACATTTTCAAAAAATAAGGAGCTATGTATTGAAGCGTTCCCGATCATCATTTAAGCTTATTTTTTGATCGCATAGAGTAAATTTAGTACAACATGCTCTTTTGCTTGAATCTGACCAACTTGTCGGACACATTTCTCACATTCTAACTTCAGTATTGGATCTACTGGAAAGGTACCATCTCTGGGCACATGCCCAGGAAGAAGCAGACGTTTTACTTCGGTAAAAGAAAATTAGGCCTATCCATAAAAGGTGAAAGAAAAGGGTAATGCTATGCTACACACCCCCTTTTGAGCTCAAGTATGAGATTTAGTGGCTAAAGGGATGAAAGGGTATACGGTATGTACTCTCGTACGGATAGTCACAAAATTTCATATTTAGTCCACAAAATCTCACACCGTTAAATCACATATTTGGTGCATACTTGTTCGACCTCATAACGAATAGTTACAAAATCTCATATCACAACAATAAATATTGGAACACCAAAAATGCAATAAAGAGAACCACAAAATCTCATATGATCAAATGGCCAAAGGTAGCATAAAATCTCACACGCGTATGTGGCGCAATCTCAGCCGTCCATCCATATGAGGTGCATACCGTACACCCTTTCATACCTCTAGACACTAAATCTCATATTTGAGCCCAAAAGGGGGTGTTTACCTTAGCATTACACGAAAGGAAATTATACACATTTATTACATTAACTATATCATTGACAAAATTTGCAACTCAAGTTGGCCAGGTGGTCAAAGCCTTAGACTAAAGGGTTTGCTTCTTTGGTTTTAGGTTTGAAATCTTTAAGGTGCTATTTAACTTCTATTGGGTCATTCCATATGAAGCTTTACTTTCATTTTACTTGGTCCTAACTAGTGAAAGGTGAGATTCGTTGCCAAGATTAATGGAGGTACGCGTAAACGGGACCGGACACTTGAGTAATCAAAAAACCAAAGAAGTAAACGAAATTCAACAGGGTTGACCGAATAAAATAATGGAAGACCAAAGTAATCTACATTATAGTTGGAGGGAGGGACACTTACGTACACGGGTATAAACGAGTCGAGCTTTCTAGTATTCGAGTTCGGCCTTTTCACTATACGAGCCTCAACCTTGATCTCGGTTACTAAACAAGTCGAGCCAAGCCTCGAGCAACTCGGTTTATTTGCCGCCCAATATACTTGTGGCTATCAGGTTGTAGCACCGTTTCAACAACATACTGTGCACTAAAAGGGTAGAAAATAGAGGAGACAGAGTAAACATACCATTGTAAAAGATCTCCAAGCGACCTGCAGTTTTTGAGGGAATGAATTACGCCTTTATCTTTATTTTAAAGTCATAATCATGGTTAAAATAAAACCGCACTTCCCATTCAAAAGAAAAAACGCACTCCAGTTGAATAATATGTTGTCTTCTCGGTATAGACAAAAAATACCATTTACACGTTTGGAAACTCAATCCTAATTTAGAGGTTAGTAACTAGTACAAAAGTTGGCCAAAAAAAAAAACCTAGTACAAAAGTAGCGAAGCAGAGTTCACATTAGTTTTTCATCAATTTTTTTTATTGTTCCGTCTCAACGAGAGAAACATAAAATGTAAAAAATCATCATCAAATTTTTTAAAAAGTTCACTAAATAAAAAAATAATCCAATTTTTTTGTGGATTATTGGATTATTTTTGTTTTTATTCCCAAAAAATTATGTTTAGTTAATAATTTTTTTACTTTTTAGAATTATCTTGTCGAGACAAACTAATAATCCACGAAGTCACCACAAAACTAATTTCAATAAGGTAAAAAAAAAAATCCATTTTTGCCAAAATACCTAAGGTATTGGATTGGAAATCTTAGGCCCAGTTTTTTTAAAAAAAATTAGCACCCAGATGCTAAAATCATGATATTTCAAATTAAAAAAAATGTAGTGGTTCCGTATATCGTTTTTCAATTTTTTTCGCATCAAATTAAAGTATACGAGGAGTACTTTAATTTGGTGCGAAAAAAATCGAAAAACGATACAATAACTACTTCATTTTTTTATTTGAAATATCATGATTTTAGCACCTGTGTGCTAAAATCTTTTGAAAAACTAAGTCGGCCATTCCAAAAGAAACAAAATGGAATATGAAATCTTACGCACATCGAATCCAAAAGAAACAAAATGGAATAGGAAATCTTACGCACATCGAAATGACCTGGTTTCCAACAACTTATTGCCGTATTTGTAGCAAACGACAGTAGGGGTCGAAGTGCCATCAGACCCCCAGACCGGGAAGCAATCGCCTTGGCATTGTCCACAGAGAATGGACAGCCTGGAAAGCTCAAACCCGTACTCCAATTTTCTATGGAAATCAGGGAAGGAAATGTTTCCTTCAATTCCATAACCTGGCGACCGCGACAGCAACGTTGTTGAAACAATCTCACCTATTTTGCACTGATCCGGCACATCCGAAGCTGATAAGCTTGTCCCGTACAGAAAGTAAGAATATCTCCTCTTTTCCCAGGACGAGAATGAAGAAGAAGTTTTTTCAATACAACTGGAAGCATTAGTTTTACCGTCGGGGTGGAATGGAAATATTTTTACTGGCTTTTCGCAATCTATCCACAGTGCTACGGCTATTTCCCATTCGCGCCAGTACCATCCGATTAGATCGAAAGGGCCCTTAAGTTTTACTGAGTCGCGATGATAGTGTGATGACATTAAAGAATAGGGTGTGGCGTCTGAATTAGGAGTTGTGAAGTTGAGATCCGACAAAGAATAAAGAGGGAGGGAGGAGCAATTTCCTTGTTGTAAGCCAACATCGACTAGTCGGATTGAATAGTCGGTGTAGTTGATTGCGTGCACGTAGTATTTTCCAGAGGCGAACAAGTGAAGTACAGGACGATGGTGCTCGCAATCCAGTTCGTATTTCTTGTTTCCGCAGTTTTCTGGATCTCCTTTCACTCGAAATGGGTGTCTGATGGCGATATTTCCACAAGAGGAGACACAATTGGGACTTGTTTTAGCATGGCAATTGCCCCAAAACAGGGCAACCAGAAGAAGAAGATTATGGATTTTGTAGACATCGGAGATAAGCATTCTGCTAGACATAGGAAGGAGAGAGAGAGAGAGAGAGAGAGAGAGAGAGAGAGAGAGAGAGAGAGAGAGAGAGTTCAATATTGCAGTTGGACATGGTTTCCTCTAACTCTTTTAACACGGTGAGTCTATACATGACTCCTATTAGTGTACATGTAAACGCAAGGGAGTAGATACACAGTAAGTATTTGATACACGAAAAAAATATATATGAAATGGCAGCTAACGGTTGAGATCCACTCGGTGGCTCATGCAAATCCTAGAGGTGGCTCCCACCATATAGACCGTGATTGCTTTGCATCAAAATCATGGAAGTGTATTTAATATTTTTTGTAATATTGTCTCGGCCAAAAAAAAGGAGCTGCGAATTGTAGTAGTAGACAATTAGCTTGACACATACGGTCAATAATGATGCCGTGGTTTTGGAACCCCACGTGTCCACGCGATGTCCAACATTTTTATCCACCACACATTGTGGTGTCCACGTGATGTCCCAACACCCTTATCCACTACGCATTATGTGTGTGGTGGATAAGGGTGTTGGGCACTATGTAGCATTGCACCAAAACCATGGAATAATTTGTCATAAAGGTCCTTTGAGTAAAAGGAGATAAAGATATAAAAGAACTCCATATCAGGGGATCATCAACTAAAAACAAAATGGTGATCTTCCTCTTGCTCTTATGCTGCTTGTTGTCCGCAGGGGCTGGAGCCAGAGCAAATGAACACGATCGCAATCTCGATGAGGAGTGCATGCCCATGAGGTGCGGAGACGATGGCCCAGAAATCCGGTTCCCGTTCTGGCTGAAGGGTCGTCAACCAGACCGTTGTGGCTATGGGCCTCACTTTGCTCTAACCTGCTCTGACCACAAGGAAACCCTGTTTGATATCGCATTTTTTTTTAAGGCAGTGGTCGAAGAGATCAATTACATTGACCATCACATAAGATACAAGTTCTCCGGTTGTGTTCCGCGTCAACAAAACCAAAGCTTAATAACAGACACCTCTCCCTTCCAAAACTCCTCTACCTGTGAATACTACGTGTTCAATTGTCCCTCCTCAGTAAATCCATATAATGAATACACACCACTCTCGTGCCTTAGCCGTCCAGGACACAATCTCTACTTGATGTATTCGGATTCTTTGATCAGGCAAACCCTGTTGAATTGCACAAAGAGGTATACCATTCAATCATCTCAATGTACAATTGCCCGTGACTTTGATTCTGGTATCGATAGCTATTGGGACAACCCTAAATGTTCGGAGTGTGAAGCAGTAGGCAAGTATTGCAGAAGGAGTGCTAGCATTAATGACAGCAGGAAGCATGAAACCGAGTGCTTTGACATCCCTAATTACCCACCAAGAGGTACTCTTCATCATCTCATCCCGTTAGAAGAAAAGAAAGAAAGAATGTTTGGTTCACTTTTGCTCGCGGTTTCATTTTATTTGCCTTTTCAGTTAATTAAAAAGCTCGAAATAAACTTCTTCAAGTTGGGTTTTAGATGATTGTTTAACGCTGTTAGTATGTTTTTACAATGACAAAATTTAACCGAAAAGAAACGGGGGTTGTACGTGAGTTTCACCCTTCAACCTCGCCACAAATTGAATATGACTTGCTGCGGTGGGAGGAGGCGATGCTTAACTACAGTATTCACCTTAACAATTATTGACCTGAGAGAGTTCGGGTTTTGGTAACGTCATGGAAAAATTAAAAAAGTTTTGATTTATGAATTCCCAGGTGCGATACATTGACTGGTGTTTTCTGTGTGATCTTATACAGATAAAATGGCTAGAGGTGTAACGAAAAGCCTACCTGTTAAAGGTGAATTGTCTTTCTATTTTCTTTCATCTTTCTTCTCTACATTCCCCTTGTAATTTGGTTGTTTAAACTTGCAGGTCTGATCCCACCTGGCCTTTTTCTTCTTTTTGTACTTGTCAAAGCCGCACATTTTGTCCACAGATCAAAGATTTCAAAGAAAGAGGATCAATTAAAGGTTGAAAGATTCTTAGATAATTACAGGGTTCTCAAGCCTACAAGATTCACATATGCTGAGATTAAGAAAATTACTCATAATTTGAAGTACAAATTAGGCCAAGGAGGTTATGGAACAGTTTACAAGGGAGAGCTTTCGAACGGTATTCCCGTTGCAGCCAAGATCCTCAACAACTTCACAGGAAATGGCGACGACTTCATCAACGAAGTTGGAACGATCGGTACGATCCACCACATCAACGTGGTTCGCTTGGTCGGATACTGTGCTGATGGATATAAAAAAGCTCTTGTTTACGAGTACTTGCCATATGATTCTCTAGATAAGTACATATCTTCTGATCGTTACATATGTTTGCTTGGTTGGGAGAAGCTCCAAGATATTGCTATAGGAATAGCCAAAGGAATTGAATATCTTCACCAAGGGTGTGATCAAACAATCCTTCACTTTGATATTAAGCCTCATAACATCTTGTTGGACAAAAAATTCGTTCCAAAAATATCTGATTTTGGGTTAGCTAAGTTGTGCTCAAAAGAAATAAGTGTGGTGTCCATGACAGCTGCTAGGGGGACCGTGGGTTATATTGCTCCAGAAGTGTTCTCTAGGAACTTTGGCCACGTGTCACACAAATCAGATGTCTACAGTTTTGGAATGTTGTTGCTTGAAATAGTTGGAGGGAGGAAGAAGAATGTTGATGTTCATACAAAAGAAAATAGCGATGAAGCTTACTTTCCTGAATGGATTTATAAACGTTTGAATTGCGAAGAAGTAAAGAACAATGAAGTTGAGGGAGGCAGAGATGCCAAGATTGTTAAGAAGCTAACAATTGTAGGGCTCTGGTGCATTCAATGGTGCCCAGGAGGCAGGCCCTCAATCAAAGTTGTGGTTCAAATGCTTGAAGGAAATGGAGAGACTTTGGCCATGCCCCCGAATCCCTTTTCCACCAGCAATCCATCAATCACAAGGGGAAACATGGGTGGAAGTCCTTTTAGTAGTATGTTAGATATCATTTCTGAATCCGATTGAGAGAAACATAACTGGTGCCTGCTTAATTGTATGGAGTTTTTACTAGAGTCAAAGGTGGTACTAAATATAATAATAGAAGTGTGTAATCTTGGAATTACTTGTTTGAGTTTTTAGGAGAGTCTAGTCCTTACAATGCATGGTGCATGTATAGTTTTGCTTTGTTGGTTTTTTATGCATTGCTTTGTTTTGTTTTTGCAATTCAATAAAGTGCACGCGTACGCCATAAGAAGGATGAAGCTGCAATTTACATTTTAGGCTTTTCAAAGAAACTTTTTTCAAATATCCTCTCAACAAGATTTTAGATTTCAGGTAATCTGTATGTAAACATAGCCTCAAATTTTTTTATATTTGCAATTATTTTTATCTGGAAAGAAAGGAATTTGATTAATCATTGAGAATTAGAATACAAGTTACAAAGATTAAAGGGATCAACGGCACAAAGGCATTAGAACAGGGAACAAGCATTTCATTTAGGTTGGCACCCTCACACCTGACAATCACATCCCACTCAAAACCCAAAAGATAAAACAAGGTGGGGAAGGAACCAATCAAAATATCAATCTACAACATCCTGCAGGGGCCAAAAAATAACAACAAAACTTGTAAAAGTCCAAACCAGCAAACCACTAGCAACCATTCAACCTCAAGTAAAAATAGATGAGAGGGAATCGGCATGTGCTGCCCATAAAACAGCTTCATCACTAGCATTCTTGCACTATATAAAGCTTCCCCAATACTACACATCTAAATGGTTTTAGGATTGCAAGTGGTGGCTAGCTCATACAGTAGAGCTTTTGAATGCCCCGCATTGCATTCCGGGATCGAGTCTCGTTCCCTCCTTCCCCAATGTAAAACATCAAGAATGACGAATGACAAAAAAAACAGGTTTTAGGATTTACGGCTTTTGGTTATTTTCAACTTTTTGTGAGTTATTTACAATGTCATTTTCAGTTTTTGCTACAAATGTTACTATTTTTTGTTACCACTTAATTCATAATCTACAATTCAAATTAAATGTTTTTGGTTTAGACTCCAAAATCGATACTCTATAGTACTAAGTCAAACTTTTATCCATAATCTAAAAAACAAAAAAGTATATTTCGAATATTGTTATTGAAAATACCTATATTATATGACCTGTGAAGGTTGAGTTATTTAGCCAAATGAAATTTTTCATCAGAATAACAATTTAGGCTTTTTCTCATTTTAAAAAGCTTGCAATTTTCAAGAACACAATTTCCACGAAGTAACCATTATTGTTTTTTTTGGGGATATGTTGTAGTGTCCGCACCTTGAATAATATTTAGAAACAAAATAGTAAGTAGGAACAGGGATGGAGACAGGGGGTGTCAGTAGGGGCAGTCGCCCCTGCAAGAAAAAAAAGAGAAAAAAAAAAAAAACACTTTACTTTTATATAGGGTAAAAGAATTCAAAAACTTTCCTACGAATTATTTAGGCTCGCCTCTGTATAATAAAATTTTTGATTCCGTCTCTATGTAGGAACAATAACTTAGCAAAGTAGAACACCAGTGTTAACAATTGTGATAACAGTCTTTCATGAATCATTTGTCCAAGTCCGTTTCCGTTCTGTTAGACTATTAAGGTGGGCTTGACTTCGTTCGAAAAATCTAAGGAGGGACCAGCTGATTTTTCCAAGTCTATGATGATTTTTCCAAGTCTATGCTGATCGTGCCGTGTCGGGAGCAGTGAATAACTAACTACTCTTTGCAAGATTTTTCAACGAGTCAAGTTCCACTTTAATTCACGTCAATTTGGCAATAATGGGAAAAAAACTTTCAATCACGATCAGCATAGACTTGGAAAAATCAGCTAGTCCCATTATTGGCGAATCGACGTGAAGTTATTGTATAGCATTAACGTGGAACTTGACTCGTTGAAAAATCTTACAAAGAGTAGTTATTCACTGCTCCCAACACTCCACGGTGTAGATCAGACTCCACACAATTATCTAATATTTTAGGGATAGTGGTTTGAGAGCTTCGATCTCTCCTGCCTTTAAGAGAGAATGCCCCATCCTCTTTGTAGAATGTTAGATAATTGTGTGGTGATTAGGCACTTGATAATTTTCACATGATCAGTTTAGATTATTTGAAACACGAGGCAAAGACCCGGCAAAGTCATACGAGTAAAGACTACGAAGGACTAATGTGGGCCATGAATAGAAAGGCTAGCAAAGGAGAAAATTTTGGGTGCGTGTAGGGCAGGGTACACGTGGTACCCTGCCAGTGCATCCGAGCCGTCCAAAAATGTAACGGACGGCTCGGATTGAAACCCATTTTTTAATTTTTTTTTGCTTTTTTTTAAAATCTGTCCGGCACTTTTAATCTGAGCCGTCCGTTGTATTTTTGGACGGCTCGGATGCAATGCACAAGCACCACATGGTGCCCTACCCACACCCAAAATCTTCTCCTAGCAAAGACTTGGCAAAGTCGCGCAACGTTCTGGAGAAGTTGAGAAGAATCTTTACTTTATTTCCGAAGTACCAAAAAAAAAAAAAAGAGAAGAATCTTTACCCATCTAACAGTCTTTAGGGCCTGTTTGGCTGGGAGAAAAAGGGGGCCGGGTGACATTAGCCCCCTCCCCCTAATCCAGCCCCAATCCACCTTAAGCCGGATAAATTATGGACAGCCCATTAGATGTTCATGTTTAATTTGCTCGGGTCAACTCTCCCTGGTCCAAGTCAATTCATCCCAAACCCTCTACTTCATTATCTCCCATTTCAACTTTGAGATTAACTAAGTACTAATTTAGGTAATTGATTTTCACACTTTCAAATTGATATCCACGCTCTTTT
Organism: Vaccinium macrocarpon; assembly: GCA_022606695.1. Classification (NCBI taxonomy): domain Eukaryota; kingdom Viridiplantae; phylum Streptophyta; class Magnoliopsida; order Ericales; family Ericaceae; genus Vaccinium; species Vaccinium macrocarpon. The sequence goes on from CM040177.1 coordinate 31,299,996, forward strand.
TCTTTTTTCTTTTAGTGAAACTTTTACACATAAAAATTGCACAAAAAGACAAAAAAAAAAAAAAAAAGAATGGATATCACTCCCCATATTTTATCCCCCTTATTACCGAAATCTTCCAAACCAAATGTACTATTATCCCCCTATTTTATCCCCCTTATTTCCCTTCATGAATTTCACATCGATGTGAGTCCTGCCTCTATAAATAATACCCCTGCTATCTTATCTCTCCTTATTATTTAATCCACCCAAATTTCATCCCACTAACAATCGGGCCATTAGAACCTTAGTTGGCTCTGTCTGACGGCTTATTTTCGTTTCTTTGTGTTATGAAGAAATACTTAAATGAGCCCTTTTCCTCGCAATTTCTTCACTATTTCTCTTTTACCGATCTTAGATTTAAACAAAACCAACAAATATTGAACCAAATAGCCCACATCGAGCAGGCTTTTTCTACCCGCAGGCGATTTTAGTTTTGAAATGAATATACTTGACCAGTTTCTATTTGGTATAGGAAGGCGGGGGGTTTAAGCGCCAGCGCTCTGCCTTTAAGACTCCACCATTTTATATCTGATTAGGGCCACTACAAATCTTTTTTTACCCAAATCAAGAAAAAAAATCCATTATAAATTACAAAATAGCGCAACTATATCTGAACCGAATAGCCCACATTGAGCCAGCATTTTCTACCCACGGGCGATTTTAGTTTTGAAATCAATATACCCGACCAGTTTCTACTTGGTATAGGAAGGTATCCACACCGAACCCAAATCTAAACCACAACATCCTTAGCACTTCTTAGGGGGAGTTTGGCTAAATTTGGTTTTTTGGTTTATTGGATTATTTGATTTTGTCCTTATTCAAATTTTTTTTGCATTTGTTAGTTTTCGGTTGATTTTTTGAGGTTTCTTGGCTTGTCTCAACGAAAGGAATCTAAAAAGTATAAAATTATTAGCCAAACTTAAAGTTTTGTGAATAAAGACAAAAATAAACCAAATTGGATTATTGGTTTATTGGTTTTTTGGTTTATTTTTGTCTTTATTCACAAAACTTTAAGTTTGGCTAATAATTTTATACTTTTTAGATTCCTCTCGTCGAGACAAGCCAAGAAACCTCAAAAAATCAACCGAAAACTAACAAATGCAAAAAAAAATTTGAATAAGGACAAAATCAAATAATCCAATAAACCAAAAAACCAAATTTAGCCAAAGCACCCCTTATTTACCGAATCTAAAGATAAAGCAAACCTATACAGTATCCTTAAGGTTTGGCCTAATAAGTTGGTTGGCTTATTTTTTTCGTCATTATTTGATTTTTTTTCACATTTTTTAGTTTTTTCATTAACTTTTTGTGTATTATTGATTCATCTCAGCGAGAGGAATCAAAAAGTAAAAAATTATGACTGAAGCTTAAATTTATTTTCATAAAGACAAAAATAAGCCAAAAAATCAGCTTTTTACACTTTTTTCGATTTTATTCAAAAATTTGAGGGTTCTAATTATAATCTCTTTCCTTTTTGGATTCCTTTCATCGAGACCAACCAATAATACTAAAAAAATCGATGCAAAACTAACAAACGCAAAAAAAAATCAAATAAAGACGGAAAAAAAGAAGTTAAGCTTACTTGTTTAGCCAAACCAAGGGGTGGTTTGGGTAAATTGAAAAAACTAGTTTTTTGGTTTTTTTGGTTTTGTCCTTATTCAAAAAAAATTTGTATTCGTTAGTTTTCGGTCGATTTTTTGTGGTTTCTTGGCTTGTCTTGACGAGAGGAATTTAAAAAGTATAAAATTATTAGCCAAACTTAAAATGTTGTTAATAAAGACAAGGGTGACATCCAAAAAACTGGTTTTTTGGATTATTTTTCGTCTTTATTCACAAAACTTTAAGTTTGGCTAATAATTTTATACTTTTTAGATTTCTCTTGTCAAGACAAGCCAATAAATCACAAAAAATCGACCAAAAACCAACAAATGCAAAAAAAATTGAATAAAGACAAAACAAAAAAACTAGTTTTTTCAATTTACCGAAACCAAGCCCTAGTACATCACTTTGGGCTTTGGACTTAAGGGTGGGCAGTAGCTCGTTGGTCTGCCCGCTCACCTATCTAAGGGTTAAGGATTGAACTTTCGGCCTAGAGGAGTGGGCTGAGAAGAACTTTTAACCTGTTTGACAAATGAAATGGCCCGAGAATGATCCCTTTAAGTCCAACCCGGTGTTACCCAACCAATAATTACTTGGAACTATAAATTCTTATGTTTTGTGCAATTTAATGGTCCTCCTAGAACTCTGAACTCAGACTAATGATAATGGATTATTGACTTATGCAGTGGCGTAGCCAGAAAATCATACCAGTGAGGGTACAATTAATCCATAAATGCCAATATTTTGTAGTGTAAATTTAACATGTCATGATTATTATTTAAAAGGAGCCTCTCTAAACTTACATTTTATCGGCAAATGTGCCTCATAGCCTATTTTGGTGTACCCTTTGAATTCCAATGGGAGGTCTATGGTTCAAGTTACTTGAGAGATTTTGAACTTTTTTAGTAGTTAACACTCTAATTTTTCCACTAACCCCTGGTGATTTATATCATAGGGATTAAAAATATTGACTTACATTCTATAGTAATATAGTAATTATGAATCTGTAAACATCTGATAGTTTTGAGGTAAAAATTTAGTGAATTGAAGTTTGTTTGCAAGCAATTAGTTATTTGATGGTTCTGGAGTATCGCCACATTGTGCCCTAAAATCCTTCTCCATCACTTCTTTTTCCTTGGCCTTCATCATCACATATTTAGGTAAAACACATATATTTAGTCTTGAGTCCCACATGAATATATACTGGAGAATGATGTTATACCACCACATAATGGCACCCTCAGAGCAGTAATTAATACTCCATTTTGTATAAAAAAAAGGCGATGTACTGGTGAAATTTCTAATGCATTTTTCATATATATATATATATATATATATATATATATATATATATATATATATATATATATATAGGAGAGAGAGAGAGAGAGAGAGAGAGAGTCTACTTCCTATCCAAACTACTAAATTCGGACCTACCGTCCAAACCTCACTTTCCAGACCAAATTTAATAGCGTTTTTATGAAAAACTGCTCCGATCAAGCCCTTTCGGACTTTGTTTTTTTTTTTTTTTCCAAATCCTCACCTTCAACTTTAAAAACACGTTTTTAACACATCTAACGGTTCAGATTATCAAAATTTGGTCCAAAAAGTGGAGGTCCGGAACTTAATAAAATGCGGGAGTTTGGACCGGAAGTTTGGTGTATATATATATATATATATATATATATATATATACACACACATACATATACCACTAGCTTCTAATCCGGGATCCCGGATTGAAGCATTTGTGGTGTTTTTTTTGTGTTGCCAATTGTTTTGGCCAAATCCGATCCATCCAATGTGTTCAGACGGTGTTTTCCAAAGACCACGCGAGAAATCTTAAAAAAAATACCAAGAAGGGCTTGATCCAGCGGTTTTTTCAAAAAATCCGTATATTTACTGATTTTGCGGCCGCTGGATCAAGCCCCTTCCCGGTATTTTTTTTTAAGATTTCTAGCGTGAACTCTTGAAAACACCTTCTAAACATATTGGATGGATCGGATCGTCAAAAAAATTCTTGGATCATGGAGGTCCGGAAGTCCGGATCCCGCACTAGAAGATGACCCATATACCACTATATATATATATATATATAGTGTGGGCACAGGCCCACACTGGTCCTGTAGTGGCTCTGCCATTGGACTTATGCCTAGGGTTGCAAGCAAACCAAGTTGATCACGAGCAACTCAAGGGTCAGGTCAGCTCACATTTCATGGGTATATTGCACTATTGTTTTACCCCTGCCTTTTGCTTGATTTATTCATTGGAATTTTTTGCTCCTCTCTCTTTTGTATGCTTTCATATCAAATAAATGATTGTGTGATACTCACTTCAGGATCTCACACAAATAATGCGAGTCGTTTAATAATTAAGAAGTAATTATTTTTGTGGTCTTGTAACAATCATCTGTATTAGATAAATGAAACAAATGATCTACTTATTAAATTTGTCATTCAGAATTGAAGATCCACTGTGTGGCTAGAAATTTCTGCCAACACCCATAACGTGAAGCAGCAAAATGCAAAATGCGAAAATTGAGCTCCCAAACGGGCTCTTAGTATTAGATGGTTTTCTAATTCTTGCACACCATGTTTCTAATTTTGTGCTACGCAAGAAAAATTTATGGACCACTGCCATAATACCATTTTTCTCGACCATGTAAACTTGAACGAATTTTGGACTTATAAACATGCGCACGTTATTTCAGCCGGACAATCATGGGCTGATTCGATGTCTTTCTTTTAAAACTGGACCAAAAATGTCTGTTAGTATTTATTATGGGCCTCCTAAGACTGTTTGGGCCGTATTTTATTTTTTATTTGATGAAAACTGGAAGATCCCGACATTAGTGGAGTCATTACGGGACTAGGGACATTTATGTCCTAATACGTTAATTAGCCAAAACTACATTAAACTTGACCTTTTCTGACAAAAGGACACGCACATTTTGACATCTATGGGAAGGCCATCCAAAACAATTGAAGTTCACAGGAAGGCAAAAAAAACATGTTCAGCTGCTTCTGTAACAACTGCCACCACTTCCGTAGCCTCCACTACCACCCATACTACCTTCTCCTCCTCCGCTGAGATGGGCAGAGCCATTGCCAGACCTGAGCTAGAGGCATCCAAGAGAGAAAAAACCCCTATTTTCTGAACCTATTCTAGTATACGTGAGGATGGAAAATTGATTGAGTAATTGTGGGATGATTTGAGAGAGCAATGAGCAGAATGGGGAAAGTTAGGGTTTTTATGAGAAATCCAACGGAGTTGCAGAAAGGGAGGAGAGAGAAAGAGAGGGGAGATCTTAAATCTATTTCAATGAAAACCACATCGGGCTTTTACAAAATTAAAGCTTATGGCCGTTCTCTTTGATGAACAAAATGTACTTTCCTTCACGCTTTAGGAGAGAGTTGTTCCCTTCTCTCTTGATTTATGATTAGTAAGTGGTTGATCAAAATTATGGGATACAATTGTGAGCGTCTTTTGGGTATTGATTTTGAATATTATTTACGGAATTTGAGTTTTTAAAAATTAGCGACATTTTATTAATTTTTTTGGTCACCGGAAGTGGTTGGCCAGAGGTGGGGTGGTTGTCGGCCAAGTGAGGAGGTGATTTTTTTTTTTTTTTCCATTTTATGTTCGAAATTCAAGTTTTTAAAAATTAGTAACATTTCACTAATTTTTTTGGTCGCCGGAAGTGCTCCGCCCAAGGTGGAGTGGTAGTCGGCCAGAGTTGGAGCGATGATTTTTTTGAATTTTATTTATGAAATTTGAGTTTTTAAAAATTAGTAACATTTCACTAATTTTTGTGGTCGCAGGAAGTGGTCAGTTAGAGGTGGGGTGGGGTCGACCGGAGATGGGGTGGTGATTTTTTTTAATTTTTTTTGAAATTAAAATTTTTAAAAATTAGTGACATCTCGCTAATTTTTTTTCCTGCCGGAAGTGGTCGGCTAAAGGTGGGGTGGAGATTTTTTTTGAATTTCATGGTCGAAATAAGAATTTTCAAAAATTAGTAACATCTCACTAATTTTTTTTGTTGCCGGAAGTGGTCGGCCAAAGGTGGGTGGTGGTTGGTCGGAGGTGGGGTGATGATTTTTTTTATTTTTATGTTCGAAATTAGAATTTATAAAAATTAGTGACATTTCACTAATTTTTTTGGTCACCGGAAGTGGTTGGCTAGAGGTGGGGTTGTGGTCGGCCAGAGGTGCGGTGATGATTTTTTTGAATTTTTTGTTCGAAATTAGAATTTTTAAAAATTAGTGACATCTTACTAATTTTTTTGGTCGCCGGAAGTGGTCGGCCAAAGATGGGGTGGAGGTTGGTCGGAGGTGGGGTGGTATTTTTTTGAATTTTATGTTCGAAATTAGAATTTTTAAAAATTAGTGACATTTCACTAGTTTTTTTGGTCGTCGGAAGTGGTCGGCTAAAGGTGGGTGGTGTTCGGCCGGAGGTGCGATGGAGATTTTATTGAACTTTATGTTCGAAATTATAATTTTTAAAAAATTAGTGACACCTCACTAATTTTTTTTTGTCTTTATGTTTGATTGCAAAAATTCCTTGTCCTTCCCTTTAAAAATGTCAAATATTTTTTGTTTTTATGTTCGATTGCAAAAGTTCCTTGTCCTTCCCTTTAAAAATGTCAAATATTTTTTGTTTTATGTTCGATTACAAAAATTCCTTGTCCTTCTCTTTAAAAATGTCAAATGTTTTGAATTTTTGGCTAAATGACCCTATGTTATACTGGTGCTTTATTATTTTTAAATTACTACTATCATATCAACTTTGATAATCGTTAAAAAATTCTAATAATCTTCGGAAAGTACACTTTCAAGTGAAGACTAATAGGGGTGGGTTTGCATTAGCCGGAATACGCACTGATGGAGTAGTGGGATTAGTACTGTATGGTTAGTTAAGGCTTTGAATGAATTTCATCAAGTGCCTTTAGGCAAGGGCAAGGCAATTGTACATATATATCGAGATTTTATGTTGTATGTATAATTGGATTCGGGTATGGGGCGGATACGGGGATTTGCAGATTGGGATAACAAAATCATACTCACTTAATTTATATCCAAGCAGGCCGGTATTCCCTAAATTCTACCATACCCACTACTATTGGGCAAATTTTTGGATAAACCCTGCCTCCACGGGACAAAGCAAATATCCATCGGATGTTGGGTAAATTGTCATCCATAGGCTGGAACTTCTGTTTCGTATTTGTATATACTCCCTCCGTCCCAATTTCTTGGCCCCTTTTGGGGAAACGGGTTTTTAAGGAGTGTGAAAATTTTGTATTGACTTTTTTAATTTTGCCCCTAAATTCAGTCAATATTACTGTGACCAAATTTGTGAGGCTAATTTATTATTTGAAAGTCAAAACATATTCAATATGGATCTTGTTTGATAGATATCAATTAGTTTTATTATACAAAATTTTCAAAATCTTAAAAAACGTTATAAAATAAAAGATAATAGACTAGCCAATTAAGATGGTAAAAGTACTTTTTAAGGGTAAAATTGGAAAGTGACTCAATTTTGATGGATGTTTTTAGAAGTAGGACAAATATTTTGGGACATCCCAAAATGGAAAGAAGGACCAAAAAATTGGGACGGAGGGAGTATAAAGAGTCTTGCTAATCTCCATCCATTAGGCAGAGGATAAGATATATGCAATGAAAAACAAGTATGGATACCAATATACATTTCATATATATTAATACATTTTTTCGAATACTGATGCACTTTTTACAGATTATCCTCCACCCTAAGAGCGGAGGTCAACATTTTGCATATATAAATGCTTGCATAAAACATGTACCCTTCCCTCCAAATGTTATCCAATACGAAAAATCATAAAATTTTCAAATCAAAAAATAAAATACTTACGTGCATAATTTTTTATTTCTTCCAAATTTAAAAACTCATGAAGTACTTTAATTTGACTGTGTCAAGAAAATAGGGGGAAAAAAAAAACTACGCACGGAAATATTTTATTGTATGATCCAAAAATTACATGATTTTTCCTAGTGGACAAATAATTGGTACAGAGGGCCAAAAAAATTTTGTACAATTTATTTGTGTAAATGTATGCAGTTGTAGAAGAGTTCTTAAAGGGAATTCATCAGTGACAAAGTGGACAACGAAAGAAACTTTCCTTCTTCGGCTCGAGAGAAAAAGAATCTTTCCTTTTTCATGAAGCATCCATTTTAGTTTCAGGTCGACCAGGGACCATAATAATTTTTTCTATTTTTAGTACGAGGAAGGGTCTACGTGTATTGATGTTCAAAAATTACCATGGGTATCCACCCTTTTTTTTGGGTGCATAGGAAAGCAAAGCAAAAAAAAACGAAACTAATCCCTCTCAAAAGCTACACCCCTCATATCGGCTTCAAGGAGGGAAATGATATCTGCAGGCGGAGAGGTGTGCGAGACCCACTTGTGCTCTTATTCAACTCCTATGTTGGCGAGTTTGTCGGCTACTTTGTTGCCCTCCCTGTATATATGCTTCAAGGAGCACCCCGTGGGTATCCACCCTAGTGTATTGAATGTATACAAATGGCTGGCTAAACACACATCATTAGAACTGTTTGTTATTTTTAAAATTATTTATCAAAATTTTTTATAAAACGTTCCTGTAACTCTTTTGTTATTGGAGGTTTAGGGGGGCATTGTTTCAGTGCTTTTCTGAGAGCAGTCATTTTATACATATTGCAAAAGGTTAGGTTTGTCTCCAATCATCCTCCGCCCATACCTCCAATGATTGGAGAGTAGATGTGTTTTGTTATTGTTGTTCCGTAAAAAATCACTTTAATCAAATTAATACAGCATGTCTCTTTTTTCTTTCAAATTTTAATTCAGTATCTTGAATTCTGAATGAAAAATTAAAATATTGGATTAACTGCATGGAATTATGTGATTGAATTGTTTTTTTTTATGGCAACCGGCAACTTTACTTCAATATCAATCACTCCACTATGAGTCGATACTCATCGTTGAGTTTGTTGATGACTTGAGACTTACATAGTAGAAGCTATAGATGTAAAATGGGTCATGTCGTGTCGGTTCAGCCTGTTTAGTTTCGTGTCAAACGTGTTTTATGTCGTGCCAAGCCAAGCCCAATTATTAGTCATGCCATGTCGCGCCGGCTCATTTTAACTTTGTGCCATGCCCGTTAATGAACGGTAGAAAAGAAATGATTCAATGCATCACTCTACACAATACAACCCCACCTAATGGGGTCTTCTTCACATGTCCTCGAAATCTTTTTTTTTTTTTTTTTTTTCTTTCATCCAAAATTCCTCTTTTCACCATCTTCATCTACATAATCCTTTCTCTTCACTTTTATTGAAACCACCCCAAGATTTGAAGACTAAAAAACTGAACTGGTAAAAAAAAGAGAGAGAATTTCTTTAGGGAACCATTAAAAAAAAATGTCCATGAAAGTGAAAACTAAGAGAAACGAAAAAGAAAGAAAGAAAAAGTTAACTTCGTAGAGTTAAAAGTAAAAGATCAATACTACTCCTAATTATTAACGTACCCTCAGTAAACATTTGAGGCCATATCATATCGTAGGAACTGAAAATTTACGAGAATAATAGTAAATATCATAATCATAAGAGGTGGCAAACTTCATATCGAAATAAAATCTCCTTGTTTAAGCAAGAAATAGATAAAGCAAGAATGCTACTGAATAGCGACTTCAAAATTTTCCGCGCAAATATAAAAAAATCTTGTCGCGTCACTACTAGGTTGGTATCTTAAAATTGGGTTGGTCGAAATAGAAATCTAGACTTGGTTCCCGATATTATGAATCTCATGCGCCATGCGAAATCATTGTTTTTGTCTCGTATGCCTATCTTTGTATTTATCTCCAATTTTGTGTAATATCAATTTCCTTTTATTACTGTCAATATTTTAAAAAAGAACTACAATTCAGGCATGCATACACTGAATAATGCTTGTATTGGGTAATGTATTGAGCATGGGCTAGCTTGCATCGCACGTGGCCGCCTCATTAGTGGATAGAGTAATAAATTAAGCCAAATTTTATGCGATAAATAGTTTTCTTATACGTTTATGAAGCAAATAAGTAATTCCGGACTAGGTGGAGACTAACGTCATTTGTGGATCCAACTGTGTGTTTATGAAGATAATAAGTAATTCCAAACTAGGTGGAGACCACCATCATTTGTTAGTTCAATTGTGTGTTCATTGTGGTAATCTAAACCGTTCGTATTGTAGAACTGGCAAAATAATATACCTATGATATATATTAACTTGATTGGACAACGATAGGTATACCAAAAGTTTGAATTTCGGTTGATAATATTGGGAACCAGGGGAGGTGCTACGCAGCATGTTGTGCGGCACACGTTGTAGCCGCACCCAGGGCCGGCTCTGAGTTTCTTGAGGCTTAAAGCAAATTTTTTAAAGGAAAAAAAAATGGGCTTTCAATCTTTTTTGCATAGTAAATGATACTTGAGAAAGAAAAAACATTCATAAGGAAGGCAATGCAATAATTTGAGACCATAAGTACTCATAATCAATAGCCATTACAATATATTAAAATTTGTCATTTAAATATTATTCTTCTCGCGTTTTTAGCAGCAAAAATACTAATTAAACTTGCATAATTAAGTTTCTCCACCATAGCCTTTTCAATAAACAATATAGCCAATCTGTTCAGTCTCTCTTGTGACATCGTCGACCTAAGATAAGTTTTGATCAACTTTAACTTCAAAAAACCTCTTTCACCAGAGGCAACTATAAATTGGAATAGTCAACAATATTCTATACGCAATACACACATTCAGAAAAACAAACTATCCATTATCTTCAAGTAATTGAGCATATCAATAGGCTTTCTTAGCTCTTTTGGTAAAATTTATCTCAAGACTTTCAATTCCGAACATAATCCTTCTTATCAATATTAGAAAGCTTATCTCTTTTCAAAATATCTTCAAGATTACATTTAGGCCATTTCACTCGGGTCTTATTTTAAATTAAACCCTCAAATTTTTTAGACAAATTAAACTTAATTTTTTTATTAATACCTAGTAACTATATAAACCTATATTATTGGGGGCCCCAAAAATTAGACAAAATTTGGAGGCTTAAAGCGGTTGCTTTACAGACTTTAGCCCAAAGCCAACTCTGGCCGCACCAGTGTTAGCCTGACGATCGGAGATGTTTATCGCGTAGAGCTCGTCAAATACTACAATTGTGACGAAGATCAACTCGATTGGATATTGTTAAATACCTTATCGGAACACAAATTGCTTGAAAAAAAATGGATTCGATGGTCTTCATCTAGTGTTTCAAGTTATATGTGTTCCAATTTTTTTCAAGTTATGTGTGTCCCGCGACACGCACTTTAACGATATCCAATTAGTTGATTTTGGGTACACTTTTAGTAATTGATGAGCTCGATGCGATAAATATATCTGATCGTCAAACCAACACCAACATGGCCGCGCTGAGCCCAACGCAGCACACTACGCAACATCCACCTTGTTTCCAGTGAAAAGAATCTGGAAATGCGAACCATTCTATTCGTACAGATGGCAATGCACCGATGGGCTACGGGTACCCACTTTTGGGTCCCACATGGCAGATCCGAGCCGTTCAATCATCTCAAAATCAAATTCCAAGGAGTCCACGCAGAGATCAAGTCAATCGGACATCCATAAGTGCTCGATCCAAAATCACTCCATTTCATTCAAACATTGCCATCTGTTCCCGTGGAATTTCCGCCGGAAATGCAATGTGTAACTTTCTGTTCCGGGGTTTCGCGCCATATGCATGGTCCTCCATCATGAATTGATCACAACGAGAAAATAACTCTCGTGACCAAACTCCATCAATAATTGATTTTAACGGGCAATTACTCTCGTGACAAAACTCCATAACTCATCAAACTCATCTCTTTCTCCGATCAAAAGCCAAAAAAACTCATATCCTCTCTCTCTCTCTCTCTCTCTCTCTCTCTCTGAAGTACAGAAAGACGATCGAATCTGTGAATGCTCGACCAGATAGCAAATCTAAACCCCATGCCACCTCCAACTCACTCAGATCTACTCTTCCAACTCTGCCCTTCTTCCTCCCCCAACTCGTTTCCGCTCCAACTCTGCTTTGTGGGGACCGATCGGGAAAGAAATGGTGCTGGAGATGGCTTGGCTTGGCTCACCGGCGAATACGTCACCGGTCATCATCCACCCCTCTGAGGATCGGGTTGAATTTGCTACGGTGAGTTCATTTTTCTTTCATTAAAAATGTTTGAGTGCAAGGGCGGAGCTACACCCCGAGCACCCAAATTTTCTATTTTTGAGTATATTTTATATATTTTGTTTAGATATTCTTTAAAAAAATATAGAATTTCGCAAATACTCCTAAAAAAGTTAGAAATATTTTCATTTTGATACCACTAAATTATGGTAAATGACAATGTCCGATATTGATAGTGCGTTCGTAATAAAAATAATTGAGATTAATTTTTTAATTTATGTAAACCATCATATTAAAACCCGAACGGCTAGATTTAGTCTTGAAAAAATTATGGTAAGAAGATTTTTTTTTCCATAATTCGACCCCGTCCGAAGTTAATTTTGGGCTCCGCCACTGCTTGAGTGTGATAACTCAATTGATTCTGATATCCATGCTTCAATGGCTTGATAACGAATCTTATTTCCTACTTTGTTAAGATTAATTTTTTCCTGCTTCTTAATTTTTGTCCAAAGTGGATATCCTTTTCTTGTCTACTTAGGTTCTTAATATACGTCAATACGTGTAGCTGTATTAATAAGCACACACAAGGAAATTGTAACACATGTACCGGTATTCCACTTACAAAAAAAAACAGTTTTTTCAAAAAATCAAGACATGTCATTCTCTTACAATATATGACATAAAAAATTGTAAAAAACTAGTTTATTCTAAAAACTGTTGGGGATTCGTGCGCTTAAACCCACAGACAAACACACACAATCGAAGAACAAACCAAGAACAGAAAACAATGAGAAACAAGAAAGAACAAGACACAGAGATTTTACGTGGTTCCGACTTAAGCTGATTGCTTAATCGTACTCCACGGGGTGCTGGGGTGTTTCACTATGATGAACAATAATTCACACGTTACATTGGGGGCTGCCCTAAGTGTCCCTTTTATAGTGTAAGGCGACACAATACATCAGAAACCCTAAAAAAACGCAAAACCGCGCATTTTTTTCGTGTGGACCGTCCGGACCGACTTGACGCCCGTCCAGACCAAAAACCAATCCCGTCCGGACCGACTTGACCCCCGTCCGGACTAGAATTTCAGCAACTTCAAAATTTCACCAAAAACCTGCAGACAGCTTTTTGCATTTTCTGTCCGGACTGCCCGGGACCCTATCCGGACCAAAACTTCAGAGATCTCTCTCTTGGCTTTTAGAACAGGTTTCATCCCAACAAAAACACCCTTGGCAAAACACCTAGTGTTGTCCTGTCCTCTTATATATGAACCCTTATCCTATCAATCTTATTTCTTTCGACATGACTTGTTCTCTTTCTAGGTCACTTGCCTATATTTATGGGACTGAACCTTTTTCATCCATCGTCTACCTCCAGTTTACATGCACAGTTATGTTTCACCCAGGGCTAGCCCAAAGTATTTGGGTGCCCTAGGCCCAATCGGTGAGTAGTGCCCTTAATATTTTTACAATTAACAATTATAGTGGAACAATTTGTCTACATAATTATTTTAGTTCATGTTGAACAATAAATATGTTTTTGTTCTAGCGGGATAGGAGTCTCCTTTGGTTGTCTTTGACACGTGTTCAATACTTGACAGCTCCAAATAAACACTTAAAAAAGAAAGTGTTGTGATAAAATTTGAACTCAAGCAAAAATAGTGGAATTCATTCACCTCACCATTAGACCAAGAGTAGCATATCTTCATATGTTGCAGAAAAACTAATATTTATAAGTATTCCTAACTGGTTTCCCTTTTTTTGACCCAAAATCCGAGGCTCCAAGGCCCAGGTCTCTTGGCCTTGTCCTAGGGCCGTCCTGGACTTTCACCAATTCTTTTTTATTGGGTGACAACTACTCTTCATAACCATATATGAAATCTGCTTTTTCCGTGTGGGTAACCATCATCGATCTTCTAGTCCTTTTCGATAAGCTGTATTTTTGTTTTATGTGAAGTCCATGTGAAATTAACTTTACCATGAGAACCATGATGATCTCCATGTAATTAGAAGGCAAGATTGCTAACAATAGCTTCTCTTGTTAATAATTGAATTTCTCACAGAGTTTGACCTAGCAGACATTCTTAATAACTTTGACACTTCATTTATAAGCACGGATAACAAGTTTGTGGGGTCCACATGGGCGTGCGTGATGAAGAATTTTGAAATTTTATCTTTTATTGATTCCTGGAAATAATAATTCAAGGATTGAGTGATGTTTTAGCTTGAATTTGCGGAGTTGGTGAATGAGCTTATGTTGTGTTGAACCTTGGGGTAGTTGGGTTTAGTGTCGTATCATGTGACATGCCTTTAGTTGTGACCAAAATTGATTATCACTCCCAACGAGTGGTACATTGCACCAGACTAAAAAAGAGTTCATTATGTTCTCTTTGATTGTTAACGGAAGGTCCATTAGTCCACATTGAAGGTTTTGGACTTTAAAAAGAATTAGTTTTTGGCTTTTTGCCTTCAACAATAAAAGCCCTTTAGATTCATTGAAACTATAAACTACATAACTTGGGCCATTGATTTCAAATTCTGGGTATCAACTTCTAATCTTCTATGATCTATCGCTATTTCTTTGACAAAAACTAATTAGGGAAAACTGTTTCATGCTTTAAAAAAAATTGGTGTTTGCAAATCTTATGGTTCATGTCTTAAGCAGTGATTTTCTTGCTAGTTACAGATGGATGTGTATGGGATGTGCATCTGGTTCATGTCTTAAGCAGTGATTTTCTAAAAGAATATGGTACTAATTTTCATGAACATATGATTTCGGATGTATGCTGGATTCAGCGGTCCATCAATATGGTCCAATATGCATCCAAATGCCTGTGAGTATTCGATCTCTAACTTAAGTGACGAAGCTAGGATTTTAGTTAGGTGGGAGCAACTATTGTACACAAATTCGACAATATTTCAGTAAAATCAAAGGTCGGTAGTTAATTCGTTAAAAAATTATATCACAAAAAAGGTTATAGATTGTGTGCTATCGAAATGTATTAGTAAAAAGGCAGTAGCTTCCCTGGTTGTTAAACTCAATTTCATAGGCATGTAGTGGCTTAGATCGGTTGGATGTCTTTAACTATAAAAACATGACTTTGGGTCCTTATAGTGCCCCAGGGCACTCTATTAACTAGTCTTTTTTTGGCTAAGTTATTAACTAGTCATATATACACAAATTTCTATATGTTAGTGTGAATAACGTAACCAAACAAACCGAAAATACATAAGATGTCACAATTGTTTTTAGCGAATTCTATATTTTGGGCCAAGCAAAATTAAATAGGCATATAAATACACTAGTATTTATTGTAGTAAATTGTGTAGCGAATAGGTTTGCACATATCTTTTTGGACATATGTTCACAGATACTTTTTTCTCACACTATTTTCCTAATTTTTTGTCTTTAAACGTGTGCATTTAATTTGTTTTGGGCTAATGTATTAGTGTTGTGAATTACCTAGATTGATGGGTGTTCATAGTAGAAGACTATAGTGCCTTGATGCACTACGAGGACCCAAAATCCAGTTTTGATAGTTCAGGACATTCAATTGATCTAACCCACAACTGTTCATGAAATTGAGTTTAACAGCCAGGGAAGCTATCGCATTTATACTAGTACATTTCTACAGCACACAATTTATAAGCTTTTTTGTGATATAATCTTTTGAAGAATTAACTATTGACTTTTGATTTTACTAAAATATTATTGGATTTGTTTATAATAGTTGCTCCCACCTGACTAGAAATCCTAGCTTCATTACTTAAGTTAGAGATCAAGTACTCACAGGCATTCGAATGCAGATTGGACCCATATTGATTAACCCTTGAATCTAGCACACAGCGGAATCATATGTTCATTTAAATCAGTACCATAAAAGATGGCAAGCTCAAAGTCAGCAATTGATGGTTCGCTTCTAAACACTGTGAGTATTGGATCTCTCTCTCTCTCTCTCTCTCTCTCTCTCTCTTAGCTGTGACTTTGCGCTTGCCATATTTACGGGGGCGGCCACCCTTTAGCAAGGGTGCTTAGGGTGGTCACTTGAACACTCTAAAAAAAAATTCATTTAGAATACAGTAATATTTTAAATTTTGTATTAGTTTATCGTGAACACCCATCTCAAAAAATTAGCCCTCAAATCAATCCAATGTAACAACCTAATTAAAGCCCATTAGCTTCTCCATAGATGGTCAATTGAACATTCTTTAAGTTTTTCATTTCTTATATTACATGTAGAAAATATAGCTCGGGTTTTTCTTTGAACACTTAGTCCTATAATATGAACACCCATCAATCTAGCTAATTCACAATACTAATACATTAGCCCAAAACAAATTAAATTCACATGTTTCGTGACAAAAAATAGGAAAATAGCGAGAGAAAAAAGTATATGTGAACATATATCTAAAAAGATCCGTGCAAACCTATTCGATACACAATTTCCTACAATAAATACTAGTGTATTTATGTGCCTGTTTAATTTTGTTTGGCCCAAAATATAGAATTCGCCAAAAACAATTGACATCTTATGTATTTTTCAGTTTGTTTGGTCACATTATTCACACGAACATATGGAAATTTGTGTATATATGACTAGTTGATGAAAAAGGCTAGTTAATAAAGTAAGTAGAGAATAAAGGTAATCCTTGAACACCCTATTAAAATTTCTTGGCGCCGCAACTATTCTTTTATACTAATTTCCATGAACACATGATTCAAATGTGCCGGATTAAGGGCTCGGTCTACATGGGCCTCCCAATTCCAATGTCTCTTAGAATCATACTAAAAAATGTTGGGCGCATGACATCTGGGTATGGCAATAACAAATGTGTTTTATAATTTAGAGCAATGTATAACACGTAGCAATTACACTTCAAACAAAGGAAATTCCAAAATGACTTGGGCACTTAAGAATGCAACATCAAATAATATTTGAACACCAACCTTAAAGCGCAAATCATATCTTAAAGCAATTATAGGAATTTCGACGGCCATACTTTTGGGAAGTAATTGTTGGAGTTAAAAGTGTATTAGGAGTTAGTTAAGTAGTTAGTTAAGGACTAATATAGTGAGTTTTTTGAGAGAGAGGTCGGTTGGTTAGTTGGAATTCTTTTCTCCTTCGTCTCTCTATTTGTATCTGCTTCCCATGTAATTCCCTCCTTCAATTGTATCCTCCAACCTGTGATCCAATTTACCATTAATAAAGCCATAGTCGAGTGCTTGAGTTTATCAACCTATGACCAAAATCATTTTTAGGAGATGCTTAATAAACCTATGACCACAATCAACCTGTGATCCAATTTACCCTATAGTTACAGATACGAGTACGCCAGGATTTTAGAGGTACCCGTGCTATATTGGTCATCATTTTTAGGCAATGCTCAATAAATCTTTCTCATAGCTTCATTTTATAACTCGTCAATTTTATTCCTCTATAATAGTTGCAACTTTGTTTTTATACTACAAGCTAACGCGGATGTCATCACCAATGACTGGGAGCCCAATCTGGGGTTTCTTTCGAGTGGATGCAAAATATGTTTTTGTATTTGTCTAGCAATTCTGGAAAAGAAGTGGGTAAAGATTTATCAATGGAAAATATTGTTGTTCAAAGTGCAACAATGAAATTCAGTCCATCAAAATTCCAAAAAACCAATGAGAGATGATACATGTGGATTCACGGAATCAACAATCACTGGAAGCCCCAAAAGGGAATCAACCCAGAGGACGACCTCAGATAGTAATTACTATGGAGGATCTCTTTTTATATTTGTAATTTCTGAAATTGTATGCCTACCACGGAGGTTCTTTGTAGCAGCCTTTAAGGTGTAGCCTTTGCATCTCCACAAATCCTCCATAGTAATTACTATCTGAGGTCGTCCTCTGGGTTGATTCCCTTTTGGGGCATCCATTGTTGATTCCATGAATCCACGTGCATCATTTTGCGGAATTTCAACAAACTCAATTCTATTGTTGTCACTTTGATCATCGATAGTTTCCATTGATAAATCTTTACCCACTTCTTTTTCAGAACTGCTGGGTAAATACAAAAACAAATTTTGCATCCACTCGAGGAACTCGGACTGGGCTCACGGTCATCGGTGGTGGCATCTGCATTATTTTTTAGTATTAAAACAAAGTTATAATTATTATAGAGGTATTAAATTGATGAGTTATACAATGAAGCTATGTGAAAGAGTTATTAAGCATAGCCTAAAAATGATGGAAGCAGGGGCCCTGTAGTGAGATCTCAGTCGTTGATTCTTGTTTTAGACGGTCCAGATTTTTAATAAACTATTTGCACAAATAAATAGACTATTCGTGCAAATAGATTAGTGAAAATCCGGACCATCCAAAATACTTTGAACAATTAATAACTCACTATAGGGCCCCCGGTTCCAAAAAGGATGACCAATAAAGCATGGGTACCTCTAAAATCTCAACGTATTCGTATCTGTAACTACCGGGTACCTTTACTCTACATGGTACTTCTGAATCCTTACCACGTGCACAAACCATGTACCGAAACTTCTCTTTTAATTTTGTCGTATTCCAGATGTACCCCAATATATATCAATCCGTACCCCACATAGAGATGAATCTAAGTTAATATAACTTCTTCTTCTTTTTATGCTCAAGCATGATTGTGGTCAATAGATTCTCATATCATCTAAAGGAATGATGTTACCGTAAGTTAAAAACATTAGGAGAGAAACATCAAACTCCCCTAAAAAAAACATGAGAGAGGGGGGGGGGGGAGGGAGAGAATGCAAGGGGTGCTTTCTTTTCTTGGAACACCCTGAGGAATCCACTCTCTCTCAAGAGAGAATGCAATGGGTTGTTCGGTTATGATTGTGGCTTTTCATAATATCGGAGAGAAATGCAGCTCTTTATCAATGAACTAGATTAACTCCATAATGATGCATATGAGAGCTCAAAAATATACAAGGTTAGGTCTAAAGCTTTTCACGATAAAAATGTCCATAGGAAGTCCTTTGAGCCCACTCAAAAAGTGTGGCTCTTCAATTCGCTTTTGCAATTGTTTCCGCAAGTTAAAGTCGAGTTGGGAGATGGGCCTTATATTATCACACGTGATTTCCCCCCATGGGGCAATTGAAATTCGAATCCATGTGATGACCGAATGTTTAAAGTCAATGGCCAACAGTTAAAGCCATATGTAGAAGGTGTTTGTAAGGAGGGTGTTGTTGAGTCCATCCACTTGGAGCACCCAATGTGCCCCAATACTTAAAATTGGCCAAAAGTCTAGGAGACTTTAAGTTGTTCGAATGCCATTGGCTTAAGGATTTTTTGGTTGTCTTTATTTACTTTTCTTTTTGCGTGCGTTAGTTTTGAGTCAATATTTTTGTCATTATGGGTCGTCTTCAGCAAGGATTCAAAAAAAAAAAATTTAAAAATTATGAGAAATATTTTGAAAAATATATTCAAGAAAGTATGACGCGAAACTAAAAAACACAATTTTTTTTAATAAAGACAACAAAAAATCCTTAAACCAATGGCAATTGAAGAGAATCTAAATAGGATCCAAAGTTCCTCGTGCTCCAACGGCAACAAGAGTCAATTGCTGAACTAGAATCACTTGCTAATTTAGAATCACTTTTTGATTCAGAATTAGATCACTTTTTGATTCAGAATCACTTTCAACCATGGATGTCTAAAGAAACAAAACAAAAAATGCAAGAATCGCCAATCTCTACCACCATTGCAAATAACCCACCACCACAACCCAAAAATCCCTACCAAATCACCTCTGCGCCAAACCACCCACCACCATTGGCCAAACCACCAAATGGATACCTATCACCAACAGCCATCACCATACCACCACCTTGATTGCCGCAAACCCTAACCTCAATTTCAGAACCCAAAAATCCAATTTCAAAACCCAAACCCCAAATTCAATTCAGAATCAATGGGGGTTGAACACTTACCTTTAATTTTAGTTAAAGATTGGAAACCACCAGCTCCCGTCCAATGTCGCCGTCACCAATCAACACCTCAGCCGCCACATTGAAATCACAGAGAAAGGGGGTGGATTTTTGAAATCCCAAATTGTAGAAAGGTGAGAGAGAGAGAGAGAGAGAGAGAGAGAGAGAGAGAGAGAGAGAGAGAGAGAGAGAGAGAGAGAGAGAGAGAGATGATAAGTGTGATAGAGAAAGGGAGAGGTTTTCTAGTCACCTGAGAGAGAAAGAGAGAGACCGGGGGGGTTTGGCGGGATCAATTGGGGCAGCATGGTAATTTTACCAGGGTGGTAAGGGGGTTTTAATAAATAACACCCCTCCACCCCCACTAGTTAGTCTGGGTGTTGAATAACATGGTGGGACCAGTATTGGGTTATACCCCCCATCAAGACCCCTTCCAAATGAGCCCCTATTTTCTATATTTTGTGTTGTGGAACTAATAAGTGCAGGTTGATGTAATTCAAGTTGGGGTGCTTTTTCTTCTTATCTTAGTTATGCTTGCCATACCCATTTCCGAGGTGATCTCTTTCCTTCTTTTTTACTATACTTGCCTTATTCTATTTATATGATCACCAATAAGGGCATTATCCAGTTTTGGATGGGGCTGGGAAACCCTTCGGATTTTTTGAGTCTTTAGAGTCTTGTTTTCTTAAAAAAAAAAAAATTTGAAAATTAAGAAATAGTTGGATCCTCTTTGCATGAATGTGGAATTTATTGAGATTGACTTCCAATAGCTTAAGTAGGGGTATGTTGCTTTATTGCTTGGATATTTTGTGGCACAGTAGTTATTTTTGATAGCCTCGTGAGAATTTATCATGGCACTTACTTTTAGCACCTCTTGCACTTCACATTCATTGGGCCTTGGTCGTTTAGTGAGTTGCACTTTAATTGTTCTTGATGGCTTTAGTAGAGACTTATGCCCCTGTGAGTTTAGTTAGAGCCATATCTTTTCTTGGAGTGGTGTCAAATAAACTCTTTGTTTGTCATGAAAAGAGTCAAGTCATCGTTGGTCTCATTTTTTTTTTTTTGTTGCCAAGTGATGGAACATATTGCTTGTTACTTATCTCTTGGGTTCGCTATGAAAATTCATGGTTATGTTGCCCCTAGGAGAGGATAATAGGCCACTTTTGATATATTGAGCTGGTTCGTTTCTTTGTATCAAACACTTAACCCCTTGCAAGCCATTTGTGCCTCTTGTATGATGCCTTTTCCTTGTTGCGCTTCACCCTCTATATTGTGTTTTGAGTATGGCAAAACAACCATTTGACGAGATTTTTTGAGGAAAAAAGGGGTGGGTGTAGTTGAGAATAATTTTGATTAGTTGGCGAAAAAAGAATTGAAATGAACATCTGAAAAAGTGGAAGTTGAAAAAAAGAAAGAAAGAAAGAAAGACAAAGAGGGAAGACACCATAACACTTGTTGAACGAGCCAATATTTGTTCTTAATTTGGGTTTG
The DNA here is from genome assembly GCA_022606695.1 of Vaccinium macrocarpon. Classification (NCBI taxonomy): domain Eukaryota; kingdom Viridiplantae; phylum Streptophyta; class Magnoliopsida; order Ericales; family Ericaceae; genus Vaccinium; species Vaccinium macrocarpon. Next base: position 31,321,298 of record CM040177.1, read on the forward strand.
TGTTCAAGGGGAGGAAAGAGAGATGTTGTACAATTGATGAAAAGAGGGAGCCCAGCCGCCAATGGTTATTAAATTAGCCCTATGTTAGTTGTTTGCCTATTCTCAGACACTTGTATGTTTTACCCTAAGCTTGATACATTTTCCCTTACCTAACGCTATAACCGGAATGAAAGTGCTATTTGATCCTAGGGGAGATGGAAAGAGGGTTTCCTACACTTGGTGTTCCTTTCATGTATTGAGAGTTCATTATATGTACCTTGTTTTGAGTGTTTTCATTTGTTGAGTGCATAACAAGGTGAGATTTGAAGTCAAGACTTGGTTCAGAGAGAGCTTTACATTGTTTCTCACTTTTTGATTGAGGCCCTTGTTCATAAAAGTTTAGGTGCCATGGTTTATTTTCATGACTTGAGATCGTCTAGAACTGTTTGTGCCCGTTATATCTTTGCAATGACTTCATACTCTTTGTTTGAGACATTAGTGTGTCATCTTAGAGGTTTCTAAGTTTGATGGGAAAATAATTCACTGTTTTGTAGGTGGTCATTGTTGAAAACCCTCACGAGACTTCACTCGTTATACTGGGGCCACCCGGGGGTTTAAAAGACATCCATCGTTTGTCGTCGTCGTCATCATCATTATTAATGTAATATATATATATATATATATATATATATATATATATATATATATATATATATATATATATATATTAGTCTTATTTTATTTGCTAGAGACTAGCAAATTGTAAGATGGGGGTCGTCATAGGGGCATAAATGTGCCCATTGAGCATGTGGATGTGTTTGGTACTTGTTCAAACAAGCACAATAGGCTCGATTTTTTCCTTTCTTTAAACAACAATATGATGAACTTTTCCGTACCAAAATAATGGTAATGTTATTAATTGGAGGCTTGGAGGCTTGAGCTTGTTTGCTGATAGTTACTATCTTCTTATTAATTGGTTTTTCTCGGCTCCAGAGATTGAAGAAGTGTGTGAGATTGTGCTAAGGGCATCACGAAGTGGGGTATTAGAGTCCGACTTCAGGTTGTTGTTTGATAATGATTTCCAACCATCGGGAGATGAAACGACCCTGTTGAAGGGACAGCTAGGTACAGTAGTGTGCAACCCCCACCAAGTTTCCCCAACTTATGACTTGGATGCAATTCTTGAAGAAAGCACCATTTGGAAGGTGACCATAATTATTTTGAAGTTTCGAGTCATAATTGGGAAGGATATTAGATGGACTATTTGAATCCCGCAGAAGGACAAATGGCACTAGACAGGTGCTTTACAAATGATCAGATATTGTTTTTTGTTATATGTTTACAGGTTTTAAGCATGTCATATATGTTTACAGGTTTGTTTTCGTTATATGTTTACAGATTGATATTGGTATGTCATAGATTCCGTAAATTAGGGAGTCTGTAGGAGATGCCATCCAGGATGGTGAGCAAGTGGCCTCTTCTTTACCAGCAGCTTCTCCACGACTTAATGGACTGGTCTGTTCAGTTTCAGTTATTGTTGCATCCAGGATGGTAAGCCAGTTTCGGTTCTTGCATTTTTTCCGATGCAGTTTAATTTTCAGCAAGTTCTTATTTGACATTAATAAGGTGTTCAGTTCGTTTTCATTTTCTGTCAGTACAATTGATTTTCTGAGTTGTGGAAAATGAACGAGGAGCTGAAATGAAAGCTTTGCACTGATTGAATTTCAGTTCAGAACAATGCTGAAAGCGCAGTTCATGTGTTGTTATGAGCATACAAAAATGACCTAGTTTGTGTTATTGAGGTTTGATTTCATTTGAACAGGTTTTGGTTTGCTTTACAGCCCCTTTGGATTGAGGTAATTCGGGAGAAAAGAAAGGAAATGGAAGGGGAGGGCTTTGTCTCCCTCGTTTGGATGAGCAAAGCAATGAGAGAGGGAGAGAATAGGTGAGAGACCTGAACCCCCCCACTTTTTTTTGTTTCTCACCAATTTTGGCGATATTTTGAGGGGAAGGAACCCCCAGGCGGCCGTACCAGCAACGGCGACGTCGCCGAAGAACCTGGAAGCCCAATACAGCAACGTTAATGGAGGTGTTGGGGAGAGTGGCGGTGGCGGAGATCTTGGATCTTTGATTTGAAGCTTGGATTTGGTCGCCGGAGAGTTGCCAGAAAGCCGCCGAAGAGAGTTTGGTCACCGGAATAGGAGGGAAAGACTCTAATTTCTCACTCTTGTTTGGATACCTCGGTGAGAAATTGTTCTCCTTTCTTCTTTTTTCTCACTAATAAGGGAGAGCAAAGCCCTTTCTTTTCTTTTCTCAGCCCTCTTGCTAAAGGAGTTGTTAGTAATCCATGTCCATGAGAAATAAAGCATGCGTTTCCTAGATCCGGGGACCTTGATTTTCTCCCTTCTTTTTGCCCAAGACGACTTCATTTTGCTCATTTTCTTGGTTCACCTCCAAAGCTTCCAAGAGCCTTATTTGGAGAGTTAATTCCTAAAAAGGCCTAAACCCTAAACCCAATGCCCAAACCCTAAATCCAAAGTGCCTAAACTCAAAACGACGTTTTGGGCAAAAAGCAGGGGTCCCAGATTTGCGTTTCCTGTTCTTACGAAAACCAAGCGTGTTGTCAGGGTTGATAAACTTCACCCTATTGGAGAAGCCGTTGGCTACATTATTGCTTGGCTATCTTATGATGTGTACTATAATAAAATCTTAAATTCACACACCTGCACCTCATTCTTGTATACCTTCTTTTTCATGTGTTTGTCGAGAACTGAAGTGTGCAACAATTGAGAAGATGCAATGATTTGGTTTCCACTTTTTTTTGAACTGGATTTGGTTTCCACTTATGTCGCATTGTTTTGCTAACGTAAAGTTCAAGACTAGTATTCCTCAATCAGAGTTTTCACCAACCAAAGAGAAAAAATGAGTTGTGGCTAATTTGTCAATTCGAAAATTTCGTGAGTAGGGTGAAAACCCCCAAACTGTGGTAAATATAATTAGAAAATTGTGATTAGGCCTCTTTAAATTAGAAAAAGTGAAAAAGAAAAGATAACAAAGCAAAGCCCCAACACAATTAGAATAGCATGCTCTTTTCGAGGGGGAATAGAATAGCTTGCTCTTTCAAGCATGAGCTGATTTCCACAAGATAAAACAAAGCAACATTCTTGCCACTTTAAAGGAGCATTTGGTAAGAAAATTACTGCCCGTCAATTAAATTTTTTTTTACTTCAAACTGAAATCTTTCTAACAAGTAATAGAACCAGTACGACGTATTAAAATCTTTCTTTATACATTGGGGACAAAATTGAGACGCGGTAAATACTTTGGAGACTAAAAAGGTTGATAAGCCCACTGGGAAAAGTTAAATATTAAAATTACTTCAAACAATTTTTCTTACTCTCTAAGACAACTACTCCAGTATTTACAAAGTGCCTTAAGGCATTTCACACGAAAAATATCGGAATTCCACGTGTATTCATTCCAAATTTGAAATACTTAATACACTTGAAAGGTGAATGTCCAACTACATACCTCAGACACGGATCTTGCACCCTTACCCAAGACATCGTGAATAACTGGTACCTGTCAAACAGTGGTCTTTCAATGTTTAAAGATTGGGAACATGTCAAATTCTAAAGCGAATTCATTGATCATAGATTGAACTAATCCAACTTCGAATCAACATGAAGTTTGGGAGGTAAAAACAACACAAATTCTTTTCTTTTTAACTGATGAAAATTAACACAAATTCTTATTGAACAGCGAATCCATGGAATATAAAGGCTGGCTAAAATAGGTATGAATAAGTATCAGTTCTCAATTTATGGGGCTAATTTGAAGAGTGCTAGTAATCAATTCTCACGGTCTCTATCTCATTCTTGTACTAGTATACAAGTCGTGCTTGTAATAATCTAGCATCGCGAAGCCTCTTTTCCTTGGATAGTATTTCTGCCAACCTATAGAGATCACAAAAAGCATGCATCAAATAAGGGTATAAATAAGTGATTTCTTAAACTAGAACAAGAATCAAATTTCACTAGAACAGTTAACTTTTTATACCTTAAGAGGGCCTCTTCGTTAGTGACCTGGTTAGAAGGTTCATATATTCCAATCTCTAAGCTCACCCTCGAAACTGGCTTCTTCAGTAATCTCTCACCAACTTTCACTAGTTCAATTAAATTGTTTGAAGTTGCAATATCAACAGAAGCTATTTTGCCACTTAGCGTGTCATCCTACCGGTTTTTGCGTACGTAGCCCAATGAATCTAGGGTGAGCTTAGAGAAAAGAACCAATAATACCACAAACCAAAAATACAACTAAGTTGCAAGGAAAGCCAAAGAAAATAGTAAAGAACCAATAATACCACTAAACATTTTTCTTGAACATTTTCTATACATTATGTATGGTAGTATACCCGTATTCATAGGTAATTGTTTTCAAAGTGAAAGGGCTCGAAAAGCTGTAGAAAGGTAAATATCAACCATATCACCGCTGGATTGAGTACCGGTTTTTGCATACGTAGCCCAATGAATCTAGGGTGAGCTTAGAGAAAAGAACCAATAATACCACAAACCAATAATACAAATAAGTTGCAAGGAAAGCCAAAGAAAATAGAAAAGAACCAATAATACCACTAAACATTTTTCTTGAACATTTTCTATACATTATGTATGGTAGTATACCCGTATTCATAGGTAATTGTTTTCAAAGTGAAAGGGCTCGAAAAGCTGTAGAAAAGTAAATATCAACCATATCACCGCTGGATTGAGTCGGTTTTTGCGTACGTAGCCCAATGAATCTAGGGTGAGCTTAGAGAAAAGAACCAATAATACAACTAAGTTGCAAGGAAAGCCAAAGAAAATAGAAAAGAACCAATAATACCACTAAACATTTTTCGTGAACATTTTCTATACATTATGTATGGTAGTATACCCGTATTCATAGGTAATTGTTTTCAAAGTGAAAGGGCTTGAAAAGCTGTAGAAAGGTAAATATCAACCATATCACCGCTGGATTGAGTAAATGTATCCACTAAGGGACTTGAACCACCATTAGTCAGCCATCCACAGAGTCCCCATTTCGCTGCCTCTTCTACATCATATTTCTCTTCAGTTTTTGCAGAACCAGTTCCTAGTGATAAAACCAAAAAAAAGAGTCCATATCCAGTTGGCTGTATGGGGGAGAAGTCACTATTCCCACGGTATATCTCCTTGGTGACTTCGTCAATCGCTGCTAAAGTCATGAACAAGTAAAACGAAGAAGGAAAGAATTGGGAGATAACTCTTAACAAGAGCCCAAAACAAATGTAGTTTGAATTCAAGAAAGGATAAAATTACCGGATTATTAGCAGCTACTCCACCATCAATGAGGTTGAATTCCCTTGATCTCCCCGAGTTGTCTTTGGTTTCGAAATAATGTGTCGGGAGATACGTTGGCGCAACAGAGGTGGCGATGCATATATCAGATAGTAAGGCATCCTGGCTTGGGTTTTTCTTCACCTAAATCAACCAAAGACATGGTAAGCTTGATATAGAATTCAGCATTGATAGAAATATAGTTTATTGTAACATCTCAAGCAGAAACCTCGTAGCTAGAGCAAATGGTTGGCTGGAGTCGCTTGATGTCGAAAGTTGGCACCACAATCTTAGTCAATATGTATTCTACCTTTTCCTTAACAATTTGGTGCAGATACTTGCCATCATATTTTGGTCTTGAGAGTTCTTTTGTAACCATTAGCAAATATGGATTTGTTGCGCAAGGGACAACAACCAGTATGTTAGCAAATGTGATCAAAGATTATACAAAATCCACAATTAGGAATTGTATTTAATAGAATCAAAGTAATCAATCACCTATTCTGAGGGAAGATTTTGGGGTAGTGGTCAAGGTAGAAAGCCTCGATATCTTTAACAGAAAACAATGGGCGGTTGTTTTCATTAGGTGCAGTGAGCATGGCTATCACAAGACCACCTGTGCTTGTCCCTTCAACCACGTCGAAATAGTCTGCAGTTCTTGCTTCCTCGCCATCTAGTTTCTGCACAAAGCCAGAAACACAACTTCAATCAAAACTTGTTAAATACTAATAACAGTAAACCACAAAACAGAATGTACTATCTGAGTGTCTAAGGCTTAATTTGTCAAGCGAACAGAATGTACTGTCTCAGTGTGAAGTTCTTCAAAACGATATCACCGTTCGATCATACATAATTTGAAATGTATTGAGAAAAAGAACGACTATAATTTTAATAAAAATATAGAACACGGGTATAATGACCGACGACTAGTTTAACAAAAATATGAAATCGAAGCACGAAAAAAATAGACTTAACACTTTTTTTTTTGTCAGTGATTACCAATATTACCGTAGAAGACAGAAACAGGGAGAGTAAAATATATTTTGGATTTGAGGCCTTCTCATATTAATGGCCTACATTTATTTGGTCCCTATTCTTTCATCTACACTCTATTTTAAGTGGTGAAACAACACTAAACACAAGAAAATTTCACTTAATAAATGCAATTAGTAGATAATAGTATAGCTAGAGTTGGGTTTCGAGGAAATTGAGCATAATGCTAGGAATGATCCCTCTAATGCCACCACCATTAATAGAAAGGATTGTGATTATCTCCCCATTAGTTGAAGGCCTGATTTCAAACAAATTTGTTGACATGACAAATTTTCAGTAGAAAACAAATTTTCAGTACAATTAGTAGATAATTATTTGAAAATTTGTCATGTCAACAAATTTGTTTCAATGCTGGCCTTCAAGTCATGGGAAGACAATCCTAATCCTCTCCATTGATGGTGGCGGCATTAGAGGGATCATTCCTAGCGTTATGCTCAATTTCATCGAAGCCCAACTCTAGGTATACTATTAACTACTAATTGTGTTTATTAAGTAAATTTTCTTGTGTTTAGTGTTGTTTCACCACTTAAAACAGAGTGTAGTTGAAAGAAGAGGCCCAAATACAAGTAGGCCATTAATATGAGAAAGCCCCAAATTCAAAATCAATTTTACTCTCTCTGTTTCTACCTTCTATATTAATATTGGTAATCATTGACCAAAAAAAGTGTTATACATCTATTATTTGCGTGCTTCGATTTCATCTTTTTGTAAAACTTGTCACCCTCGGTCATTCTACCCATGTTCTAAATTTTTATTAAAATTATAGTCGCTTTTTCTCAATACTTTCCAAATTATGTACGATCGAACAACTATATCGTTTTGAAAAGATCCACTCTAACAATACGTTCTATTTGCTCGACAAATTAAGCCTCAGACACTCAAACAATACATCATGTTTTGTGGTTAATTCATTAATTGTTACTAGTTTTTAACAAGTTCTGAATGAAGTTGTCTTTCCTACTTTGTGCATAAACTAGACTGCGAGGAAGCAAGAATTGCAATATTTCGACGTAGTTGCAGGGACAAGTACAGGTGGTCTCGTGACTGCCATGCTCACTGCACCTAATGAAAACAACCGCCCATTTTTTGCTTCTAAAGATATTGAAGCTTTCTACCTTGATCAGTACCCCTAAATCTTCCCTCGGAACAAGTGATTAATTACTTTGATTCTATTAGATACAATTCCTGAGTGTGGATTTTGTGTAATCTATGATCACATTTGCTAACATACTGGCTGCTATACCTAGTGCAACAGATCCATATTTGCTAATGTTACAAAGGAATTCTCAGGACCTAAATATGATGGCAAGTATCTGCACCAAATTGTTAAGGAAAAGCTGGTAAACATACAATTACACCAGATATTGACTAAGATTGTGGTGTCGACTTTCGACATCAAGTGACTCCAGCCAACCATTTTCTCTAGCTACTAGGTTTCTAGCTTTGATGTCAAAACAAACAGTAGTTCTATCAATGTTGAATTCTATATATTGAGCTTACCATGCCTTTGGTTGATTTAGGTGAAGAAAAACCCAAGCCTATATGCCTTACTTTCTGATATATGCATCGCCACCTCTGCTGCACCAATGTATCTCCCGGCACATTATTTTGAAACCAAAAGACAACTCGGGGAGATCTAGGGAATTCAACCTCATTGATGGTGGAGTAGCTGCTAATAATCCAGTACTTACATCCTTTCTTGAATTCAAACTACAATAGTTTTGGGCCCTTGTTAAGAGTTATCTCATCTAATTCTTTCTTTCTTCATTTTACTTGAAACCAAAGACAACTCAGTAAGCCATCAAATTGGCCAATCAAAAATCGGCCCAAAACTATTGTAGCTTGGAGGGGCTGATTTTTAATTGGGTACTCATTAAGAGGCTCCTATCAATAGGAGGTCAAGTCCTATCAATAGGAGAGTTATCAGATCGGCATTTTTGAAGTGAATGGGCTCCTATTGATAGGAAACCTATCAAATTGACCAAAACACAAATAACAAAGTCTCAAACTTGAATTATTTTTTTTACCACCCAAACTCAACTATAAGGTCCTAAACTCAAATTTTTATGGTACCCATGAACAAATACATTTGGACATGATGAAACTACAAAGAAACATGGGAATCAAACAACTTTCATCAAGATTTCAAGAATAAGATGGATTTTCAAAGTAGTCAAGAAATACATGATCAACAAGAGGTATATGCAACATATTGACCAAAAACACTTAGAAAAGGTTGAAGAAATCCCTACCTAAAAGTGGGTGAGCTTGATTTTAGCTCCAACAACAAAACCCTAGCCTCCAAAACTTGTACCCAATAAAAAAATCAGCCCCTCCAAAGCTTATACACAATATTTCGAAGCTCTAATGATGAGAGGTGAAAGTTATTTCAGTGGATCTTCAAAGGTTTGAGCGTATGTGGTTGATTTGTGGGAGAAATGAAAGAAAATCAAGAGGGGGAGGAGAAGAGGGAGAGGGTCAGCTGATGGGGAGGGGAAATAACTGAAAATTTTCTCCCCCAACCTTTAAGATAGTGTAATGGCACCCTACCCTCCAATCACTCAAGAGTTTCAATTAAGCCCAAAACTAACGTCTTCTCTCGCACAAAACCCATGTTTTTTCAAATGCTTACCATTTTGCACAAAACCCAATTTAAGTTGGGAAAATAATTTTAATTTTTTTCCCGAAAATTGCGTGTCTCTACATTAATTAGGACCCAAGCAAGTGGACGCGAAATTGGTCTCCCAAGACTAGTTGAAATGCACGTAAACTAGCCTNCAAACCGAGTTATTAAAATTAAAAATAAAGTAGAGAATAACTTATTGTTGAATAAAATGTTTAAATTTTTTTTAATCATTCTATATAAGTACTTTGTAATTGTGGAGAATTGGTCCATCCGTAATTTTGTCAACTTAAAATAAGTATTAAAAAAACGAATTAAATATTCAAATCTTCAAATATCTCACTTTTTAGGGAAAAAATATACTTGCAAGCAAATCATGTTTTACCAACTATTCCTGTAGTTTGTTGGTTAGGAGTCTCACTCTTTTTACTTCATCACTCTCAATTGGTTTTGTTTAAGAAAATTATAAGCTAAAAATGTCAGATTATAAGTGTTTAACAAACAATTTACACTCGCGATTATGCTCGTGCTCACCCTTCCGGTCACGTACACACCTTGACTGAGAGTGTGTTTGGACTAAATTAATATTTTTTTCAAGACAATCGGTATTATTCAACTTCTATTTACTCTTTCGTTACATTCTTGTCTTAAATTTTACATCAAATCGTTGTCTCGGCGAGAGAATTAGGATAGTATAAAAATATCAACGAAAGTTGAAAAATGTTCATATAAAAGTTTTTGAAAACAATATCGTATTTAGTGAAATATTTTTGAACTTTGGTCTATATTTTTATAATTTTATGGTTGTTCTCATTAAGACAAATGATTAATTAAGAAAATCTGACCCGGATATAAAAAAGTTAAGAGAAAATAATAAGGGGTTGTTTGATTTATTTGTTAGGAACTAGTTAAAAAGAAGAGAGAGAAAAAGAAAATTCTCTTGTTTTTGCTTTGAAAGGTAAGAGAGAAGAAAAATAACAAAATCAATCTATGTAAATAGTGAAATTTTCCTCCAATTTTCATCCCATTTTTCTCAAATTTTCTTTTTTTCTCTTTTTCCTCTCTCTCAGTTTCCTTCAAACCAAACACAGACTCCTCCCCTGTTTTCCCTCGTACAAACGTTGGAGCACTCTCGCGTACGCGCGAAATCGCTAGTTAAGAGAGAGAGAGAGAGAGCTTCATTATCACTCATCAGAGCAGTGGCGTTAATCGAAGACGGCCATGTCAATCGACAATATCGGCACTCTCAATCTCTCCGAAGCTTCTCCACATCCTCTCCTCAGCCGCCTTCAGCAAGCCCTAACCTCATGCTCCACTGTAAGCGGTGTTCCCTTTACAAGCGCTAGCACAATAGATAGTGTAATCTAGGGTTTGATTTTGAATTCATGATGATATCAAGTTATCAACTCACGTGACCACTACTCTTGCAGTCAATCGAATCAGGAGATTTCCAGCAATCAGACAAATCCATTAGCGAACTGGTCGACTTCGTCAATTCAGTCACCGACACCGTCATATCAGAATCAGAGGACGGCTATTTGGAGCACGACGCTTTTGAAGTTCTTACGGAGATTCATAGATATGTTGCTTCACCTTCATTGGGCCAGGTACAGGTTTCCACAAATAAAGCTCCGTTTTTTTATAGCTGTTGATTTGAAATGACCGAGAATCACATTATCTTTGAGCAAGGATGTATTAAATTCAGGTTTGATTGGTTACAGAGTGGATTTCACCATTGAGTTTGGAAGAGCTTTATTGTGATTGATTTTGAATCACGATTTCATATGGGTATTTTCAGGGGCAGAGCTAAGGCGGCTAGAGGGGGTAAAAATTAGATTCATATGCAATTCGAAGAAATAATTAAGTTAAGAGGTTAATTGTAAGGTAGATGAACACTGATAAGTGTAATTTTGGTTTACAATTGGTCCCAAAGACATAAAAAAAATTTAAAAAAAAAATTGAAAATGATACAGGCTGGTCTCACTCGCGATACTATGAAGTCTCAAAAAGAAGAGAAGACTTGGGATTTCTATGCATTTGAAGTAGGTTGGGGCAATTTTGAGATTTTTCGTAGGTCGAATTAGCAAAATCGACTACAAACTATCAGATGTTCTTGTGAGATATCAAGTGGGGTACCTTCCTCCCTCTGCCCCTTGGTGTTTTGAGATCCTTCATGTTAAGCACAAATTCAGGTTCGATAGTTAAGATAGTGGATCTCAACACAGAGTTTGGTACAGTTTATAGTAATGGATTTGAAATCAGTCAAATCACTATTTGATGTGGGTGATTTGAAATACTTCATATTTGCACAACACTTTATCCTGCTATGTGGTAGAATGTGGAAAAGTATTGTAGCAAAACCTCAGTAGCTAGAACTCCTATGGGCCTTGATGCCGAGATTAGTTGGACAGTGCAAAACAGCCAGCAAAGCATTATTTAATGTGGTCTATAAGCTATCATTGTCACAGGCCTCATGGCCATCTATTTTCTTTTGGGGAAGAGGAACAAATATTTTTTAAAGTAAGCCGTGGATCCCAACAACTTGGTTTGCTGCATTGTGGGGGACCTTAGAGCTAAGCTTTGCGCTGTGGTTAATCTGGAGAAGACTTACCAAAACAGATAAATCTGTGAGGAGTGGAGGGTGCAGTTAAGAGTTTTCAAGCATTAGTTTGTTTTCTTTTCCGTTTGGTGTTGGTTTGTTGTTTATGCTTTTAGCGACTTTTTTCGGTTCCTCCCCAAACGTGGGCTGCTCATTGTTTTTTGTGTACTTTGTCCTGTTTCTGGGGTATGCCTCTGCCTTTGTAGTGTTTGTGTTGTTCTAAGAAATTTTACTTACTGAAAAATATGTATCTCCTCGTTTTTATCCCAGCTGCACATTGCTTAACTACTCGTATCCTTGTTGAGTGTTAAAGTTCCTTAAGTTGAAATACATATATACCTAAATGGACTGTGAGTGTTTTTTTTTTTGGGTAATTTTGGACCTTGAGTGTTTTCATTTGATACCTTATGCTCATTCATATCCGCAACTGAATTTGAGTTTGGATTGTTTTTTTGGGGCTGAAGGCGGTCATCGATGCCCTCTCTTTTGAGTTGCCTAAGGCAGTTGCAAGATTTGCGTGCGTGTCTCGGAGGTGCTTGGAGATTGCTGAAAGGGTCATCGATCGGTTTATTGAGATTTGCAGTCCCCGTGATATGATTTCAGTTCTATGTGAGGTATACTATCTTTTTGTTTTCCCAATTCAATTAGAGAAATGTTAGGGATATTGATTTGAATTCTGCATAAAATAGCAAATGGAAAACTGCTGAATCTTTCCTTGGAGGAAGAGTTAGTTGGGTTCCCTTGAATTTACACTTACAGTAAATGAGTCTGTTATATCTCAGGTTCATACGTTTGCAAGTATTTCCTTCTTCCATTTGGTAAAAAAAGTGGTGAAATGGTTAATCTTGGTATTTATTTTTCTAAAATTCTTTAGCAGCATGAATCTTTTGTTCCAATTCAACATGCATACATTTGATGTGTTAGATACTATACTGGTAATCTTAAGATACCCTATAACAAGCCGTATCATCCATCTGTAAGTGGAATTTCATGTGCTTGACAAAAATCCCTTTATTTATCAAGTGATCTCAGTACTTTGTATTATCTCAGTCTTTCCAGTAATCCTGTGCATGTTGTTTTTGCACCCTAGTTTTCCACTGGTGGCTACTGGTCAGCAATTAGAAAGCTTTTGGTTTCATGAATAAATGCTTCATAGACATTTATCTACAATTTTACCAGGCATTGGATTCTCCAGCCACAATGTTCAAGGTTCCTGGTTATTTTGTTCCTCTACTGAGTGGGTTGTCAAAAGGTAACATAAAAACTGTAGGATGAATTCTATTTTCTTTTTCTTTCTGTGGAATATATAATGGCATTGAACAAGATTCAGGAGTTCCACAACTTTTTCTATGTGGGAACCTAAGAAAGTCGCTGGTATTCACATTCTCTGGTTTCCAGTTTTCGTTTCCATTCGAAGACGCCAATTTGAGCAAGTGAAAGAAGCAGTTCCTGTTATCATCAATGTTTTGAAGGCCATATCTTCAGAGTCAGACAATGGAGATACAGATTATGAGGATTTGTTGAACCGGTCAATAGACATTGCCAAGTCAGTGCAAGAAATTTGTTTAAAGTTGGTCTGTGGCAGAAGACACAAACTTTTTCTTGTCTGTTGGGTTTGATGACCTTCTTTTATTCTAACCTGATTTTCACTCTCTGCAACAGGAAGATGAAGTAAAGGAAAAACTTCGGGCTCTACTTGGTCTATATGTCTTGGAAATCATGGTTGGCACTCACTGCTGACTTGGAATTTTATTTTGGTTGTTTAATTTTCATTAAATCTATCTTTTACCTTCCATTGTAGTTGTTTGTATGATTTATGTTGATTTGATCTGTTATTTTGTTTATGTGCCTTGTGTCATTTTTGGAGTCGTTCATTTCTTTATTTTTACTTGTTCCGAAATTCTTATTGTGCAGGCATTTGTATCAATTCGCCTTGGGGATAAAGTTTCAAGCTGTCTTGCTTTGATGTTACGGCTGGCTTACTTCCTCCGGTTTTGTAATTTGTCATATCTCGGGTTAATAACAGGCTATGATGTTGACATAATTACTGCCCCTGTTGTTGGAGGTAAATTCACACTGCTTCCAATCTGTGTTATGTTCTCTGTTCCTTCATATTATACCTGTTTTGGGTGCCTTCTAAGAATCAGGACATTCCTTTCTAATCTATTGTTAACCCAATTGGGTGTTTGCCATCTTTTTTTTAATCTGTTTTTTTTTTTTTTGCATTTTTGTTCTGATAAGTGCCTTTCTTGGCTCGTACTGCCTTGAAATAACATAGTAGTGATATGGACAAATTATAGCCATGTGGGATACGATGGACAGTTTTATTGCCTTGGGATTATTTATTGTGGCTATATGACCTGTTCCAGCTTAGACAGTCTGCGAAACAATTCTAATCCATAATTTTCTTTTTAGTTCACCTATTTTCTAGTTAAATACTAGGCAATTACTTTTACTGGTATACAAAGAGCACTAGCATAAGTTAAAATGGAGATTTCACGTCTTGAAATTTTTTCTCTGGCTTTGGTAGGACACTGCCTCATCTTCAATCACCCCATTAAGGGATAGATAGCAATCCATCGCGTCGCTTTGTTTAGTTTCACACTTGAACTTCTAATTTAATGGTAACATTATCTGTGAAAGAATGTTAAAGACTTCAATAACAGACACGTATCCTAACAAAGTTAATCCACTGATTTTAAGTAAATCACATGGCTTTGATTCATGACCACGGCACTTTATCTATAACAATTACTGCAAGTTAGAATCCAAATGCAAAGTTAGCATTCATTTTCCTGTATGCGAAGGTTGTATTTATCCTGAATGTTTGTGCAATTTGTCGCATGAATCATTCCCAAAAGGACAGAGGATGGAGATGATCACATGGTTTGTTTTTCTTATGTCAAGCATGGAGCATGTCTTGCAGGTTTGTAGTTTACAGACTCTCTTCCTGTTGTTCCATGTTTTAATTGTTCTGCTTGCAGAGTCCTGTGATATTGTTGACTTGCTCATATATTTGTTGCCTTATGTAGAGCGTTTGTGTTTGATGTAGTAATTTGGGGTTTCATATCGAATGAGCTTGCTCAGGCTGCCGATGAGGATCTGGTTGCTGTTAAGGCTGAACTTTCCAGTGACCAGACAAAAAGGTGGCAAGCACTAGGCATGTTACGGAACATATTCACATGCGTGAATTTGCCATGGGAATTGAAAAAACAGGCCATCAATTTCCTTCTTAGCATTCTCGATGGAAACGCCTTGCATGAACATGACAGCGAACATATGGAATGCTTGTATGATATGCCCAGCATTTTTGCAACTTTGCAGGTAGTCTCATGCCATTTATTTTCACATCTCAGTCCATGTTTAATTTTTCTTTTAACAGTTGAGAAAAATAGTTCAGGCTATTCAGATGGTCATTATCTATGCACCAGAAGCAGAGATAAGGAAGAATGCTTTTCATGCATTGAAAAAGGTACATTTGTAAGATTTTCTGTGTGGTGAAATTGTTATTGTCTTCTATATACTAGCTGATAAGTTACTTTTATGAAGTAAAGCACTGTGTAAAATGATAGATCAGCTATTCAGCATATTGCAGTTCAATTCTTTATGGCATCTTTTTGCCTAGCCCTATGTGGATTTGAAAAATTGGCTGTTTGGCAGGACTTTTAATTGGATGATGTTTTTGTTCTAGAGAAGATTGATAGATGTTACCTTTATTTGTCAACTTGACCTTGTAAAACTGTTTTCTGGTTTCATTTACGGTTTCTTTTGGTGGCATCTTATGTCTCTTTCAGCTGAATTCATGAAGTAACAATCTGCATTTCTTGGAATTAAGCTTCGGAAATTGTGCAAATACTCCAAGGGGCCACATTTCTCGTGTTTCGATTGTACTATAAATTTTTGTCTGACGTGACTTGTTTATCGCTCTTGTTTTGTAATTGGGTAGATTGGTTCAAGCTGCTGCTTATAAATTATCACGTCTATTAAACACGTCGAAAGTTGAAAGCTTGAAGGCTACACCATGTTGTTTAACTGGCCATAATCCCAGGGATGCATCTATACAAAGTTAAGCTTGAATTTTATATTTACTTGATGAGAAAGTAAAATTTGGAAGAATTAACTGAAAAGTAGCCCATGGGCTGTGGGTTTTATTTACTTAGTTTGGGGATCAACCACATGACCCCTCTTTTACTGGAGATCAAGTCTACCAACCTCATCTTTTATTGCAAACTCTGGCCGCTTGGTTTTCATAGGACAGAATAATCCAAGCTACTTTAAAAGGCAAGCTTTGCTTAATAACATATGCCAGAAGAGGGAGAGGGGAGTACCAAGAAGAAATTACTTTGATTATTTCAGCTTGAATTTCCTGGGTGTGTGCCCACATGGCCTAATGCAGCGACAGTTCATTGTGATGTTAACAGTGTGTGAAGGTGGGTATTGCTACTCTTGACACATGTATTATTAAAACGCTCTGGGTGGATCATGGTAACACCTTGTGAAGTGGAGGTCCTCTGTTCAACTCCTCCCAGCCCTAGTGGTAACCATGCATGTGGTGGAGCATAAATGGACCCAGGATTTCTCAGCAAGGGGGTTCCTCGGCATAAAGAAAAAGAAATCACTGACAACTAACCCTTTGAGCTTAGCCTGTTATAGTACTTTCCTTTATGGAGTTCTTTGTAGGCTTTTGGGCTTTTACGTATTGACATTTCCATTTTTTCCCCCCTATAACCAGGTTCTTGCTGATGTTCCACCTTCTATGAGATTTGACACTTTAATTGGTCTAATAAAAAACACTGATTCATCTTCCATGGTAAGCAATTACAGTCACTTATCTGGTGTATGAACATGAGGGTTACGGTTATCTAATCACGATTACACCTTTTGAGTGTTGTTTTATATCTTTTACAGATGGCAATACTCATTGATTGTGTGAGAGAGCAGATGCGCATGGAAAATTGCCAAAGGATTTCAAGAGGAAATCAAGTCATCCAGGCACAGAATAACTCGTATCACAGTATAGCATTTTGGAATGATGGTGCTCTGGAATTGGTGGAGCTGGTATTGAGGCCTCCCAAGGGAGGACCTCCATCCCTCCCTGATTATGGTGATGCGGTAATTCTCTCTTTGTTGTTGATTTGATGAGACTTAAATATCTTTCATGACATATTCTTTATTGTGTCACCACTGGCTGTTTTGTTGTGTATTTGTTTTGTTAACGTACACATCGAATAAAAATATTATATTGAATCTGGAAATAACTGTCATCCTTAAAATCTGAACCCTTGTCTCAACTGAAATAATTATGAGACTGCATTATGATGCTGATGAAATATTTGCTTGATTATGAACTTATTGCGTGTGGAAACCATATATGTGATTTGGTCCTTTAATTCAAATTATTTGAAGCATTGAAGCTTCCAAATCCAATAATGTTTGTTGATTGTGACCCCGTGTTGGTTTATGATGTTATTGTCTGTTGGTTCCTACGTCCGGAGTTTTTGAGGCAACTGTACTTGGTATGAGCTCATTGGCAACAAAGCTGCAGGTTAATTGATGTTGCTCCTGTTCAATCGGTGCCACGGCAATTTGATTAATATATTGTATAAAAGTTTGTTCCTCACTAAGTGATGCTGGTATTCTGCGTGTTGCGTGCAAGTGTTTATCTGCGTACCAAAAAAAGGGGGTTGTCACGTTGAGGATAGACTTTGCCTTTGTAGATGAGATGAGTCTTTATTTTTTGAAAAAAAAATTCAGAATTGTTTCCAATGGGAAAAAGGAGGCAAAACAAATATCAGATATGACCTATGCTTTGTTTAAAGCTATTTTTCACTTAAATGATGTAATTGCTGGGTCAAATAACTAAGTACATTGCAGTCTACTGTATACGGGCATGTTGTAGTGGCATATTCCATTCTTCGCTTGCTGTTAAGTGCTAAGTTACAATCGATGAAGAACCCAGCTATGGTGTGGTGTGGGTCATTTCGCGACGGCTATTTTAGCTTTTCTTTGATAGTGAGCTTGAACAGAACTGATATATTTTGTGACACTGATTTATTTGTTCAGTTCAATATCAATCACCTTACTTTCTAATAGATGCTCCCTCCGTTCCCAAATTGCTGGTCCTTTATGGGATTTTCAACTTTTTAAAGAGACATTCAATAAATGGATTCACACTTCAAAAGATGCATTGATTCCCAACAAAGCTCTTATATTTCAAATTTTGAATGAAATCATTGTTATTGGTAAATGGACTATTTTGGAAGATTGAATACATTTTTTGTTTTGACTTTCATAGAGGACTAACAATTTGGAACATCCCAAAATAGAATAAGGAAGGAGCAATTTGGAATAGAGGGAGTATAAATCCGTGTCAGTGAGAATTTTCATTATTATCCCCATAATGATTACTGACCGCCTTTTATATATAATGCTTGCTATCTTTGATGACATGTTTGCTATCAAATTCTGCAGGTTCTCTCTGCCCTCAACTTGTACAGATTTGTGTTGATTACAGAGTCAACAGGTATGGGACTTAATATGAACGATTGTTAGTCAATAAAGGGTTATAAGTTATAACCATGCGATTCTTGTTAGAAAGCATTTGTGCCTTTCTGTTATGGTTCTCTCCGCCCAGAGTACTGCAATTGGATCTTTATGGATAATTACATATAAATGCTTACATGACTCCTTCAACAAATACCCTGTCAAATTCATCTTCCAGCAA
This sequence comes from Vaccinium macrocarpon, assembly GCA_022606695.1. Taxonomy (NCBI): domain Eukaryota; kingdom Viridiplantae; phylum Streptophyta; class Magnoliopsida; order Ericales; family Ericaceae; genus Vaccinium; species Vaccinium macrocarpon. Next base: position 31,339,630 of record CM040177.1, read on the forward strand.
GTGCTTGCTGGATTGGAAAATTCAACCAAAAAAATAAAATGTATCAATAGAAAAATTTTGAAGTTTAATATGTATAAACACAACCCAATGAGTTAACAGCTCACAAAATTGCAGACTATTTGAAGGTCAATAGCCATGTCGGATACACCGTTAGATTCAGATTACATTTGAGATAGTTATATTCTTAGCAGGTACAACCAGTCTTTCAAATTTGCGTACTTTGGTAGACGTCATTTCATAGCCCTCATTGTGAAATAAAAAATAAAAAAAAGTACTGACCCAAGATGTTGAAAACCCTCGCCCTGTTTGTTCGTGATTAGACTATAATCCAAGGGGCCACATTTCTCGGGGTTCGATTGTAACTTGTCGGCGCTACATGTCATCGGATATTACTACAAAACACAATATATGCAAAACTTCCTCGGTTGTAGCATAAGTAATCCTCTCATTCTCAGTCCATGTGTCAATGATACTATATATGCATCCCTTCCATAATTAGTCTAATGACCCAGGTCAAACAAACGCCGTCCTAGAGAACTATATATTTTTGTAACCTAACCCGAACTAACCGTAACTTTTAACCATTATTCGGAAGGATTTCTGACCATTGGTAAAAATGACGCAGGGAATACAAACTACACTGGGGTGCTGTCTGAGAAAAACTTACAGAAGGCCTACAATGAGTGGCTCCTACCTCTCCGAACTCTGGTGACAGGTATTGTGGCAGAAAACCAAAAGGATTACGACCAACTTGCATTGGACACCGTATGTGCCTTAAACCCTCTTGAGTTAGTTTTGTACCGCTGTATTGAGCTTGTCGAAGAAAAACTGAAACGTGCTACCTAAGTTTGTCATATTTGTGTACAATATTTGATGTTTGCATCAGTGGGGAATCCAATGTATGTGCAAGTTTCGAATGTAGGAATTAAGTGTAAGTTTGAGAGCATGTCCATCCCGTTTTGTATTGGCAATTTTGCAGATTTGTAAGAAAACTTAGAAGTATGATGCTTTTTTCTTTGCGAGCTTTGCCTCATACTTTGGTTAATTATTTCACTACATTCTTCATTGATGCAAGAGCCGAGATATCCACTTGCCAAACACACTCTTATGACAATGTACAATCATTTCAAGGCATGATGTCAGGATACGTAATCGTCGTCGTCGTTGTCGTCACAAGAGCTTTCTTACATCTTATTCGAGTTATTGGTAATAGTAAGATTCGTTTCTTTGCCTCTTATTTTTTAAATGGGATTCGCCCTTTCCTATGTTTTGATTTGGTATTGAAGTTTGTGTTCATCTAATAGTACGTAGCATAGGAATCAGCAAACTTCGTTTACCGTATCTGAAAATGGGATCAAGACAGGATTTAGGCTTGGTTTGGCTAAATTGAAAAAACTAGATTATTGGTTTTTTTGGTTTTGTCCTTATTCAAATTTTTTTTTGTATTCGTTAGTTTTCGATCGATTTTTTTTGGATTATTTTTCGTCTTTATTCACAAAACTTAAATTTTGGCTAATAATTTTATAATTTTTAGATTCCTCTCGTCGAGATAAACCAAGAAACCTCAAAAAATCGACCGAAAACCAACAAATGCAAAAAAAATTTGAATAAGGACAAAACCAATAATCCAAAAAACTAATTTTTTCAATTTAGCCAAACCAAGCCTTAAGCAACACTACAATCTGAAATTGGGATCAGCTCCCCTCAACACCCAATCCTCCAGAGCTCCTCTTTATGAACCAGTTTTTGGAACCGCCTCAATGATCCAAACCGTTGATCTCATACATTTTGTTTGAGGCGAGGAATGTATTTGCAAAAAATTATCTTTATCAGACTCGTGAACACGTATTAAAAAATGGACTATAAATGTACTTATAAGCTTAAGCTGTCCTTTTTATGAACAAATGTACTATTGTTTCACTTGTTTTTTTTTTATTTCTAATAAAGATATTTTGTTCCGATACTCTCTTCGTCCCATTTTAAGTGGTTACTTTCACTTTTTGAATTTATTTTTAAATTTTCTATAACTTTCAATCTCTAATGTATTATATATTTTTGAAAAGATAGTATTTTAGAACTAATTGATTTCTATCAAACAAGATCCATATTACATATTTTCTATATTATAGGTTGAAAAATTATAGACAACTTTTGAAACCAACTAAAATAGTAATATGGCCTCATAAAATGGGACGGAGGGAGTATATTCTTCACTGTTAATTGTACGAGGTCAACGGTTTTGATCATCAACGCAGTTCCAAAAATGGGTTCATAAGGACGAGGGTTTGGAGGAATATGGAGGATTGGGCCTTAAGGGGATCGGAGCTGACCCCTCTAAAATAAACTATGGACCACAATTGTAATTTGTTCGATTGTTAAATGTCAAAGGCTATTTGGCTAGGTTTTATAAGATTTGACTTTTGTTGACAAAACTTGTTTATAAATGGGTAAGTCCTTCATTTGTATTAGCATGTACAAAGTAATCACATACCAATCAATATTCTCTCTCACTTGTCACTTGTATGTTAGTTGTAACAGGTATTCAGATATGTTAGTATCTCATTATTAACTCTGGTCAGACAAACACGGTCATACAAAACTTCTTATTCGCATATGTTATCGAATTATTGAATAATCGTATCCATTACTTATTTGCATATTTTGTCGAATTATTGAATAAAACCAATTCTATATTTTTAGGGAAATCTCTCTCTCTCTCTCTCTCTCTCTCTCTCTCTCTCTGAGACCGTAAATGGAAAACTGACTTTAGTAAACTAGTCATCCCAATTTCAGTCTCACTATAGACCCCTCGGATGTATTGGTAGTCAAATTGAATAGCAGTACCTTTTTCAAGGACAACAGAATTAGGGAAAGCAAAATAACCTATGAATGAAATCTAAAGGGTAGTCATATTTACTTACACTCTTTTACTCTTTTAATGTGAGTGAAGGATAACCACTAATGTCGATGTGTTTTTTTTTTTTTTTTTGAGAGAGAGAGAGAGAGAGAGAGATTGTCTTTGATTATTGGGATCTTAACTGTTTTGGCCAAATAATCGTTTTTCCTTATTTTTCATCTTTGTTAGTTTTGTGTTATGCTTTTATAGATATTGATTTGTATCGACGAGACAAAAGTAAAAAGTAAAAAGTTAAAAACCGAAACCTTCAAAAAGTTCACTAAAGACAAAATCTAAAACATACAAACTAATTCTCTTTAAAGTTATTTTGCTTAATTTTCTTCGAATTGGTTCCCCTAGTGGATAGAAGTCAACCCACAAAAATATTAATGCAAAGCTAACAAAACCAATTTTTTTTAATGAAGACAAAAAATAATTTAAAAGGATTATTAAGACAAAACACCATTAAATGGACCCCATTTAAAACAGTGAACTTATAAAATCATTAAAAAAAAAATGTTCATCCGGTATGGGGTTGATACAATTGCTCCCTTGAAATCTGGATGGCTTGTTTGGCGTTTATTGTTCCAGTGGCTAAAATCCAAAGAAATTTCATCATCTCAGTTGTGATGGTTCAGCTTTTGTTTTTTTTTCTCAATAATGCAAATAATATTTTTCACCTTCACATCACATTGGCTATGGGACAAGAATGAGTCACTAAACTTTGTATTCAATTTTTCCTTAGTGCCACCAAAATATGCATATCCTTGTAAGCTCTGGCAAGTGGCAAGTCCCTTTTTTTTTTTTAAAGTGCAAAAAGGTGAGATGGGACATTTAACGTAGCAACCATCTTTCAAGGTGATCATAGGGGCTCCCAGCTTACTATGTAGAATGTCCAGTACCGTCCCGAAGTAGTGGCCAGCACCACAGCACCACCTAAGTACAAGATAATATGTAGCACTAACTCCACAAAGACATGTCAAGAGCGAGACTTGAAACCGAGTCATGTCCGCCTTATCATCTGGGTACCACCTTCGATGCTAGTGCCAAATCTTTTCAAATTTGAGTGAATGTTTTTTTTAACAAATGTATTACTTAACCAAAAAGGTTGGCAAAGTGGTCTTTGACTTGAGACTTAAGGTTTTGCTTTCACCTAAGATCTCAAGTTCGATTCTCCTTGGGGCCACTGGAGTTATGCCCGATCGTTTCTCCAAGACCCCGAAATTAGTCGAGGTGTGCACAAACTGATCCAAACATCCAGTAAAAAAAAAAACTAATGTAATACTTAGTTTGATAGAGGTAGATTACAATGATTAAAGGAAGATTTAAGACACTTGCAAGTTGCAATGAAGCACGGTTTCCGCCGTTTTTTTTTTAAATAATCAAGTGTTCGGATCATATTATGCGAATTTTAACTAATTTTGAGGGATAATAAATTCATCATCCACTAACGAGCGCCCTACTTAAAGCTAGAGCAACGGTGGACACCGTCTATCTTTAAGAAAACCAGTCAAGGATACAGAATCTTACACTTCGTCGAGAAATCTGGGAGTCACCTAAAGTAGGGTTTAGGTGAGTTAGGTCAACCTAAACCTCGATTCAAATTAAAAAGACCCAAAAACCAAGAACTATTCCAAAAATGACCAAAACCTAGAAAGCCAAGTCAGCCTTCTTCCGCAAAACTACAAAAATCAATAACACATCAACGCAGAAGTAGGAGTAAAGTTTTGCAGCGAACAAAAAAGAGATTTCAAATAACCCTGCTATGAGTAATGCTACCATGTGCACCATGCTTTTTGACATATGATGTGCAATTCGTATATGTAGTCACAAAATCTCATATAAATCCACAAAATCTTGAAAGTAAACACTCTTTTTTGAAAATTATAAAAATAAATATTGGAACACCAAACCCTAATAAAAAGGACCACAAAATCTCATATACATATGAGAAAATTTTGGAATAAAAAAATAAAAAAAATTGGCAACCGGTTGGTCAACGGGCCCACCACTTGAAAAAAAAATCCATATAAGATTTTGTGACTTTCAAAATAAGTGTTTGTGAAAGAAAATCTGAGACTTTTGTAGCCCATTACAGTCCAAAAATTGTTAATAAATTTTATATGAGAATGTGTGGCTGAATTGTGAGATTTCGTGTTTATATTTATTTTTGTGGGTAAGTAAATGAGACATGTCACTATCAATACACAATAATATTTTTGGACTGTAGTGGTCCACAAAAAACTCATATATTCCTCCACAAGTACTCGTTTTTAAACCAAAAATTCTCATATCAAATGACTTTATATGAGTGTTCTTCGAAGTATATATGAGAAATCTCATATATGACTCAATGTAGGCTAAAATATGTATTTCTATGACACCTTATATTAGACATGTCACATCAATATATATACACACAATATATATCACATTTTCACTACAGTCCAAAACTATCATATGAGATTTTATGACATGTTTTATGAGGTTGACTTTTTGCCAATATGACATTTTATGGCTCTTTCAAATTTTTGTGGTAATTTTACGAGCATTCGTGGCTTCATATATGAGATTTTTGAAACCCAAAACGTTATATGAGAGATCACCCGATGTTTTATGATTTTTTTTGGCTCTCCATATGAGAGAAAGATGACCGGTATAGGGGGGTCACTTTTTGCATATGTGGCGCAATCTCGTCCGTCATCTGATCAAAGGTGCATATGGTATGCCCTTTCATATTTTCAACCACAAAATCTCATTTTTTGGCCTAAAAGTGGGGTGCACATTGTAGCATCCCTCCCCTACTTATTGCAGATGGTCCGGGAATGTGAAAACGAACAAAATTTGTGAAACCAATGTTTTGTGTCATACGAGAAGTATTTATATTGGACAGCAAAAACAATAAAAAGACAAGTTTATGTTTTCGATATATTCCCGAAATGAAGTAATGAGGACTTACCCCGAAAGAATTTCCAAGAACAAAGAAACGACAAAAAAAAATTTCTACATTTTCCAACTTGCTAGGGTCTTTCTACACTACCTCAAATCTCTCCATCCCTTGTCAACTCTTTCACCTCTCAAGATCAAGAATTGGCAATTGGAGCATTTTATCCGCAGCCTGCCAGCGGGAGAAGAAAAGACTTACTCTTACAAGGAGTTCCCATATGCATATGCAGGAATCGAGAAGCCTTCAAGAATCACTACTGCTTTGCTTCAGAGTGGCGAAAAAAGGCACCATGTTTTTCATCAGCAGCTTACAGAGTTTCACAGCCGAAATCCTCTTCGGATGGCATCATATTTAGATCAGGTAAAACAAAGCCTCTTTCCGAGGTCTCAACTTCCTTTTCTGCTTTGCAGGAATTAGGAGATGGAAAATCTTGATGCGTTGTTGTTGGCGAGACTGGAAAATCATGAGCAAGAGTACAAGCTTCTGAGAAAGTTGGTTGGCCGGAATTGGCAGCTATTTTCATTGCTGAATCTGAGTGCAGATCAAGCTGCAAAAAGAATTATCAATTACTAAAATTTGCATTTTCTGGCATCACCGTAATCAATTATCAAAATAAATCACTGACAAATCAGATGTAGAAATTGTTAATGCGAGGAAAAACAGCTAGGGACAATGCTTGAAACCAGAACTAAACAAGAGCAAACTCAATCATTGTAACCGCCCAATAACTTTTAGGACACCAACATTAACATTGTTGTTGCCTTGTTGGAAACTCAATAAGTACATCGGTGTAGGCTAAAGCAAATCTGTGAATGTCATTTGCCTATACACATACATATTACTGCATACCAAAAATAGTCGGACAAATTGGGCAGCAGTCAAAATTTATTATTTTTGCTACATGCCAATTTGGCATTAACTCGTGAAAAACTTGTTACCCTTAAGGCAGAAGAATGGACTTGAGTTGATCGCGTTCAATTTTCAGTCAACAGAGGAATTGCAGCAGCAAATGCAACAGATACGGAGGAAATAGAGGGAAAAAGAGTAAGTTGGTTACCTTGATTCTCTTAAAATTCTCGCCTCTAGTTTTCTGCTCCTTAATTGTTACACGTACGGTTGCTATTTCCTGAGTGACAAATATTAACAGTACTAAACAATTAGGATCAACCCACATCAAACACATGGAGACTTAAAGTTCTAGAAGACTGTTTGTGTTGCTTACTTTCTTCAGATGTATCCTTTCCTTCAGCAGCAAACTCTCCTCCTCTCTAAGTTCAGAAAATGTCTGCCATAAGAATCAAGAAAAGAACGTCAGATCACTCAAATTATTTGTAGTGGATTACAAACTAAGAATTGGTTCCGGTTAACAGTGCAGTCATGTTTAAGGTTGTGGTTGTTGGAATGGTTTCCAGATTTACCAAAAAAACAAAACTTAGCAGACGTTGCGAATCAAAACTACCGAATTGTAAAGTTATAATACTGCATATCATCCATTTTAACAGGAAGCCGACAAGAAAAACTAGAAAGTGATTACAATTTAAAAAACATAAAAAATTTGGAAGTGATAAATGAGTTGATGAAAACTTTCAATTAGGAAGGAGATCTCTGTCCAATGTACGACAAAAGTTTACCTTTTTCTTTCTTGATCGCTGGCTGATGTTGGTAGTGGCTATGGTGTCATTAGTAAAATCACCCTGAGAACAAGCGGATTGTGTAACAATTATATTAGTGAATAACAATTGAGGAAACAAAGGCCTGTGGGTGGGTAAGCTGATGTAGTAGTAGTTATTATAAAATCTAATCTTATGTGAGGTGGCATGATAAGATTACTGTTCAAAAGGGGATGGAAAGGGATAGAAAAACAATGACTCAGAGATCATCACCTCTTTACTCTCAACTCTCAATTTCTTCAGAGAGAGATAGAGGGCCACTTTAAATGGATAGGTTCAAGCCCACCCAAAAGGAGACTTAACCCAGCCCTTTTAGGCATTTTTGGACCCATAAAAGCAAGCAAAATATCATAATGGGCCCACCATAAAAACAATGAATCATGCTCCAATAACTGATCCAATCAATACACAAGGTAGCAACAGAACTAAGACCTTATTTCACTAACTTGACTTCTTCAGCTTCTTTAATTGACATGTGTTATGAGAATGACATGCTTCGAATATGGAAAACCCAAAAGTTCACAAAACCAAGTTATTGGAGGATCAAGGCCTAATTTTATGGTAATCATACGGGGAAATACACTACAAAAAGGAGAAAAAAAAAAAAAAACTAGAAATGGAGAAAAAAGACCAGCAAAAATTACACTCTTGTAATGCTTCTTCAAGGAAGAGCTGCTAAAAATTGCTTGGGCAAACGTTGGACCTTCCTAAAAAGATTGGCTACAACAATATGAGGCTAATAAAACGCTGCTGGACTGGTGGTTCTATGATTGGTATCACAATTGTAATCTAACTTAAATTTTCAAGAATAATCTCTTCACAGATTATTCAACAGCAACTGTTGAATCATCAAGGGTCAAGTTACAGTGGGCCCCAAGCCCATCAATTTTAAAGGTCTAAATTATTACTGGAGCCTGATCTAACATCTCCAATTATTTATCCAACAGTATAAAAACCCGAGCCGGAGAGTTTCACAATCAATCCAATCACTCTCAGACTCTCTTTTTTTTTTTTTTGATCACTCTCAGACTCTCTCTCTCTCTCATAAAATTGGTAATCGGCTTCAGCCTATACAGTTTACTCAGCACGCGGATCGTTTCTCGATCCTCTGTGACTTCTAAACTTGTCAAGATCGGACACTCTTCAACACATTTCCTCATTATATATGTGCCTTTTTAACTCCGCTGCACTTTTTTCACTACAACTCATCTGACCCCAAATACCCAACAGCCCAAAAATCATCTGGGTATTATTATTCTAGGGTCACACCGCAAGACAATAATTTGTGGTGAATCCTTGACCTGCTTTTGACCCGTTTAAGAAAGAATCGAGACGTGCATAAACTAACTACCGTCACATACAAAAGAAAAAAAAAGGGGGAAGAAATGGTTAAGAAGCTTTTTTGACACAAATACCACAAGCCATAGCCATGCGTAAACAATAAAACAACAAAACAAACAAAAATAACTCTTTGGGGCCCACGTTATCACCAACCGTAGTAGAAAAAACAAAAGAGAAACGAAAATGGGAAGGTCAGAACCCGCGGATTGCGTGGTCGCGCCCACACCTGAAAACACTACACCAAATTATTAGTATTTTATTTAGGCTTGTTTTGGCTAATAATCTGATTATAGATTATTGGATTATTCGTTTTGTTCTTATTTAATTTTTTTTGAATTTGTTAGTTTTGCGTCAAGATTTTGTGGTTTCTGGATTTCTTTCGACGAGACAAATCTAACAAGTACAAAATTATAGTCAAACCAAATATTTTTTTGAATAAGGCCGAAATACTTGGAATAATCCAAGTATTTTGGCTTTATTCAAAAAAATTTGAGTTTTAACTATAATTTTGTAGTTGTTAAATTCGTCTCATCGAGAGGAGTCCAGAAACTACAAAATCTTGATGTAAAATTAACAAATACAAAAAAAAAAAATTAAATAAAGACAAAATGAATAATTCAATAATCCATAATCCAGATTATTAACTAAAAGAGGCCTTAATTATTTAAATACCCTTTCTCTCTCTCTCTTTTTTTAATCCATGTAAAATTGGATACTCCTATGTTTTAGTCACCAAAAATGATAGGTACATACCCTCTCAACCACTCTTCACCACATCCTTTCTCACATGTGAGGTGGGACTCACCTGGTGGGTTCCAGTAGGCCCTATCGCACATGTAAGAGAAGGTGTGGTAGGAAGTGATTGAGAAAGTGTGTACCTATCATTGTTCTTTCGTCACATAGAAAATAATTTTATAATTCCAACAGAGTAAAATTTGGAAGAAAAAAAAAAAAAGGCAATTTAATAAATGAAGAGGATAAAAATCAATTCCCCAAATAAAAACAGAATTAGAAACACCAGAGGCCCCAAGTTCAGCAACCCTACCCCTGTGGAGGTCCACGTCGACTAAACCCAAGTTCTCGGTAATGACCAAAACCCAAGTTCTCGTAGAAGGCAATTTCGACCAAAAAAGGAGATGCCCTCATGACCAAGTGGGATTTTGGGAAGCTTCTCGTCGTTGTCAACTCCTCAGTTATAAACCAAAACAGTACATCTAGGGGTGTTTTCGTCAATTACCAAAATACACAAAATACTGTATAATGGATAGTTTAACGAAAAAGAGGCATAAAAAAATATAATGGAGGATAATGAGTAGAAACTGCTTAAACATCCGGAAAAAAGTATATTAATATTTGTAAAATATGCTTTTTAATATTTGAACCAATTTGTCAATATATATATATATATATATATATATATATATATATTATCCTCCACGTATATGGTGGCGGTGAGCAAGATCCAACAAATAAAAACTCTTAACTCTGAATCTCTTATTAAAATTTCTAATACTAAATAAAAATAAAATCTCCACTTTCCGTTTCTTTTCGTCCAACAAAAACAAAGGAGAGAAGATGGAAGAGATGATGATGCATACACCGTCTCTATAATCATCAGTAAATCGAAGATCGAGCGTCCTATTCACCTCTGTTAGATCTGGAAAGTTACGAATCTGCCCTTCCCCATCGACGTACAGGAGGGACCGTTCACGAGGAATAGACAAACGAGAAACTGACAACGACGGAGCCACCGCTTTCACTGTTCACATGCGCAAGTGAGAATGACAATTGACTACTGAGGGTATAATCGTCATTGACCAAAGAAAAGCCATTATTAGAAGACAAGAAACGTATCATCGTCGTCGTCGATTGAAAAATTCTTCGACGACAAGACACGAAGGCGTAATTTTACTCCTGTTCCGGGGGTAGTTCGGTCAACTTAAAAATCCGGCAACGAGACAGATCAATTGGCCGGAAAGTAACTTCGTCGTCGGAAGTCGATCAGTGAGCTAGAGGTGAATAAGATGAGAAAGAGGGGGTAAAATTGTCAAACCAAGCCAACACAGCGGTTTCAAAGAACAAAACGCCACGACGAATACAGGTGAAGCCGTGAATGGAAAAAGTTTCGAAAAACCAGTGAGTCTGAGAGAGGCATAATTAGCTCAAACCGGCCAGTGGAATCTCAGTCATTCGACAAACGATAGAATCTGACAAAGACGGAGCCACCGCTTTCTCAGTTCATTAGTGGATGAGAATCAACTTGAGAGGGCAAAAGTCTCGTCGACGATTGAAAAATCCTTCGACGATAAAACTCGTCGTTGTAATTTTACTCGGATTCCAAGGGTAACCCGGTCGACGAAAAAAATCGAGAAAAACCCATCAATTGGCCGGAAAACTAACATCGTCGGAAGAAGATGAGCCAGAGGTGAACAACGTGAAAAAAAGAGGGTAAAAATGCAAAGGTAAGCTACTACAGCGATTTGCAAAGATAAAACGCCACCACGAATGAAGTTGAGAAACCGTTATGGAAAAAGTTTCGAAAAAAGAGTGTAATTAGGTAACTCGCCAGTGGTATTTCTAACATTAGAAAACAAAGAGAATCTGAGACCACCGCCGTAGTCTGTAGACAGCGGAGGAGATGATAAGGAGGTAATAGAAATTTGATACGAACCTTATCAGATCTGCTAGCGGATGAACGATCGGAACGACGGCTGGATTCGTCAGATCCGTCGCCGGGAGATACATCGCCGCCGCCGTAGCTCCAGGAGAGTGGCGTGGTGGGGCTGCATCTGTTGGACTCTCGGTCCTCCTTCTTTGAGGTGTTTACGGTGGCGACGGCGGCAGGTTTCGACCGCGGCTGGCGGTGGCCCCACCTCAGCGGCGAAGGAACGAGCGACGGCGATGATGATGATGACGACGACTGTTTGAGGCGAAACAAGAGGTCCACCACTATGGCGTCGTCGGTTAAGGCGGCCGTTACCCACTCGTCCGTTGTGGTCATCTAGTGTCGATTTCTTCTTGGGCAAAGAAAAGGATAGAGAGAGAGAGAGAGAGAGAGAGAGAGAGAGAGAGATGTGGAGATGTGGGGGGTGGCGGAGAGAGAGAGAGAGTCTATATATATAGTGTAGATTATATTCCGCAATAAACGAAAAAAAAAAAAAAAAAAAAAAGGGCAAGTGAATGCATATATTCAATCCTTTACGGCTTTACGTACGTATGGTTTTGGGGGGTGGGTTTGTGTGTGGTCTAGTTTTCAGATTCCCCCGTGCAGCCTATGAGATGTGGGCCCATTGTGAATATTTAATTCTGATCTGAATCAAAAAGCGGAAAACATAGGCCTAATTTGGCATAAAAGTGGTTTTTGGATTATTGGTTTTTTCGTTTTGTTTTGTTGATTTTTTTTTCGCGTTTTTCGATTTTTTCGAGATTTTTGATTTATTTATTCACGGCACGCAATCTAACGCAGCAGAAATAATCCACCTATTTTGGCTTTATTCAAAAAAATTTGAATTTTGACCACAATATTATACTCGTTAGATTCGTCTCGTCGAGAGGAATCCATAAACCACAAAATCTTGACGCGAAACGAACAAATACAAAAAAAATTGAACAAAAACGAAACGAAAAAATCAATAATCCAAAAACCACTTTTAAGCCAAATTAGGCCATAAGGGGACAGATTGGTTTACACGATCGCGCACCGACGGAGCTGGCGATGTTGTTGTGGGTCTCAAATGATCAATCTGAGCCGTTCATCATTCTCAAAATGGAATTCCGAGTGGGCATACGTGGGAATCAAGGCAATCGGAAGGCTGTATGAGCTCAATCCAAAATCACATCTACTATTCGGAATTCGATTTGAAGAATGATGAACAGCTCGGATCGATAGTTTAGGACCCACAATGGCATAGCCAGTGCAAACCGATCGATGCATATAGAAGGGTTCATCAAAAAGTACCCAAAATGAGTATTCAGAAACTGTTCAAAATCTGGACCGTTGAAGTTTAAATTTTGGACACTTTCTGAGTACCCAGTCTAGGTATGTAGCAATGCTCGATCTAAATACTCCCTCTGAACCAAATTGTCGATATTGTTCGGATTTCAATGAAATTTTTAAACTATTTATTTCTTTCAATCTATAACATGTTTTATGTGTAATTTGGATCTTATTTGATAGATCTCATGGTTCTATCATACATAAAAAAATAAAAAAATAAATCTTTAAAAATATTATAAATTGAAATATATGAACAATTTTAAAATTGCATCGCAATCCATACAGGACCAGAAATTTGGGATATTGAGAGTAATAGATTTGCAACCGAGTGAGTAGCTCAATTTTTAGCAGAGATGAGTTCTAAATCCTGTGTTCGGAACTTAGCAACTTCTTGAGCCTACAACAGGAGAGAAATCAAAAAGAGCGCAGAACAAGCTTGCACACTTGTGATTGTTTAAAAAATAAATTACAAACATGTTAAGATTGAGTTTCTACTATGATATTTTTTTACCATAAGTTGCCAAATTAGAGACTCGTTCTTCTCATATACAGCAACTAATTTAATAATTAACAGTCAAAGAATACAAAAAATACTGTAATGAAAACTCACACTATTGAAATTGTAATTGATTAAATGTGTATAGCAGTGTGGTCAAACATATTCCTCTTTCGAAAAATGATAACCCCAAGTCAACATCTTTTATTTGGGGAAGAAAAAATAATTAGTTCAAAAAACTTGACTTGAATTCCTTTCTTGTCTACATGAATGTAAATTTATAATCTTGTCAATTTATTTTCCAACTCTTGACACATAATCGGGTAATAATGTAAATTGATATTAATGAAAACAAGAAAAAGTACAAAATGGGCAAAAACATAAGTGAAAAAATCATTAAAAATGATTTAACACTCCCTTTTTATAGCAAGCGGAGTGGTATTTGAACCTCGTTAACAACAATTAACCATATTGACTTATGCCCAAAAAAAAAACATTGTCCCTTGTTTTTAAGTGAACATCTATTAGAAAGTTTTAGACAGAATTGAAAAAAAAAAAAAAAGGCCTCTAGCTCCTTTTTTACTTCTCAAGAGATTTCAATGTGATTTTCTAAGAACAAAAACTAGAGTGTACTTATAGAGATTGAAAAGTCCCTTGGGTTTCCCTTATGAAAATGCCCAATGTTCTAATTCCTCTGGTTGTTTATTTTATTTTAATTGGAATGTCGAAGATTGAGATCAATCACAGCTCATTGGTCCTATTATCACCAGACCACATTCAATCCTTCTGCAGGAATTATCTTCTACAAAATTAAGTAGGTATGTCAAAAGATGGTGTCACGACCCGAATCCAACGGATTTAATTATCGTGACCGGCCAGTGAGCTTTTCTCACCAAAGGCCTCTATCAATATTTTTAAAAATAAATAAATTACTTGTCATTTCAGAAGCGCTATTTACAATCGTGACTCACTTGAGTCCTTTATTCATTTATTTTCTCCTTTATTTATTTTACAGCAAGAAGTATACTAAGGCCTAATTTGGCCTAATAAGTTAAGCAACTTTTTACTATTCCTTTTTTTTTGTCTTTATTTAGCTTATTTGGACTTATTCTGCATTTTTGAAAAAAATTAAGAGTTTCGGTCCAAATTTTTTACTTTTCCGATTCCTCTCGTCGAGACGGATCAATAGGTCGCAAAAGTTTGACGCAAAACTAAAAATACAAAAAAAAAAAAAGAATAAAGACAAAAACAAAAAGGAATAGTAAAAAGTTTAGGCCAAATTAGGCCTAATTGTTGGTATCTTAACCCGTTCTTCTATCCCTAGTTACCTGGAAAGGAAAGTAAGTACAAAACTGAAATTCTTAATTTGTTAACAGTCGATTAAAATAAATAAACAAGAATTAGAGAGCAACGATGAACACAGAGAATATACGTGGAAAAACCCTATATGGGCAAAAACCACGGGAAGAAATCAAACACTATAAAACACATTGTGCGGTTACAATTGACCTTACTCACAATTGAGACTCCTTGCAATTGACCTAAGATCGATTGTCGACTCCTCGTTCACCACACCCAGTATTTGATTGCCGCCACCTCGAATCCTCGAGCCTTCCAAATGTTCTTCCAGAAATCCACGGGAAAATCGAACTTGAACGAAGATGTAGAAACCTCTTGAAGCTTTGATTAACGATCCATGAACAAAGTGCTTCAAGATCCAAAATAAACCCTCTTGATGTTATCGTATTGAAGAACAAACAAAGACACTGTTTTCTCTTTTTTTTAGCCGACTCTCGATACCCTAGATCTAAACCGGATGACATATATTTATAAATTTGTCAATCCGATCAATCGCATCGGAAGCCGATTGATCGAAACATTGTAAATCTGATTTTCGGAGATACCCGAGTAAGAACCCGATTGATCCCTTTATTAATCGCTATGCTCTGATCCCTGTTACATACCACGGTCCACGGCTGTGCTAAAATTCAGTGTTACCCGATTGAGAAACCGATTGATCGCATAATTGATCTTCCGTTCCGAATGCCGTCAACCGACTCAAAACACTAACTCTCAAATTACATTACAAAATGATTCTTTCTACTCTAATCCTATACAGACTTCTACTTTAAAAAAATACAACTCAATAATCAAAGAAATACATGTAAACACGTGATTTGTCAGATGGAATTGCCAACACAAAAAGGATGCCGCTTTTTGGAGCTTACAAAAACATAAGCCACCGCTTGTGTGAGTTTATGAATTATCACAGCTACACGACTTACCATGGAATTAAGAATTTGTTGCATAAAAATAGGAATCATAGAATCAGTTTTTCATGGCTTTAACTGTAATCAAAATCATGAGCAATTTTCATATAACATAGCATGCCATAAATGTGTACGATATATCATCCAACGATTTATGTGTCAGCTATGAGGGAGCGACCCTCAACATAACATGTTGAATTGATCAATTCAGTTGGACACCTGGCCGTGCCCCTTTCCTTTCCACCCTTATAACTCCGTTCTCACTGGTATCTTTAACGTCCCCCAGATGCAGGGACATCGTTCGGATGTATCGATAACACTTTCCTCATAAACTGTTCAAAACAACACAATTTCCATGATAGATTTGCTACAAAAGAAATTTTATATATAAATAAACATAGCTTAATAAAACATAAATTTTGTGAGAAATACGTCGTGGAACTTGGATAATTCATAACTCACCTTTTGACTCCTTAAGTGCTAAAAACTTGATCTTACTCTTGCCCGTTCAAGTCTCGTATTGACCTATTTTCAAAAAATTCATGTCACCACGTGTCCAATAGTGCAATACAACTATTTTTAAGCCTTTCTAAGTGTGAGCTATTCGGCTAAAAAAAATGGCTCGGGGTCAATATCTGACTTTGGCTACCTAATCAGAGGACTTGCTCTTAATCATTTAGAAATTTTACAATTTATTATATCCCCTATCTTGAAGGTGGAGGGCAAAATTGCTACTAATAGATGGTGAGTCCGTCAAACAACTCCTTACATGATCCCCTTGGGAAGATATTTGTTTTTTTCTTTTATTATCCATCCTTAATTGTATACTGATTTTTAGTACTAAAACCAAGTCACCAATAGTGTGGTTAACCACCATGTCTAACGAAGATAAGGCTTATGCACATCAAAGTTTTCGTGGCTTGCATAGGCCTGTTGAGGGTATCAAGCCTACTCGCGTTACTCGTGTTGTTTCCGAATCAGCGTTTCATTCTTTCATATGAGTTTTGGGGAGAAAGAGGTACTTTTCCAAAAAAATGAATTACTTATATATATATATATATATATATATATATATATATATATATATATATATATATATATATATATATATTCTTATTTTTTTTTTGGGTTTTGTTTGGGCCTAATTAATCCCTTAAATACTTAGATTATTTTATTGTTTATGCATACATAACTCACGCACACACACCAAGCACACCTCCATGATAACGGTGAGTTGTCACGTACAATTTCACATTATGTATCAACAAACTGAATAGGTGTTGCTACACAAGCCTAAAATTTTGAGGGAAAATTTGCTCCTAAAATGCTTGGGCGGGTCTTATTTCCATTGAAATAACAAGCACGAAATTATTATTATTTGTCAGACTACTTGCTGAATTAGGAACCTTGTTAAGGAAATGAACATTCAAGTGCACGTGTGTGGCAGTGAGGAGAAAAAGATTGGGAGGGGACTCACCTCCTGATCTTTCCAATTCGTATTGTTTGTTTCCTTATCCCCCTCTGCCTTCCTGTGCCGTCGGGTGTGTGGGAATTGCAAGGGAAGTGTGAGGTGTTCAGGGCATTTATACTAAGGAATTAGCTTATCAATAATTTCCCAAATTTGTCTAGGTGCATCCCCCGTAATCCGAGCATTTATAGGATGGCTTAGATATTTCAATTCAACAGCCAATGAGATGTTTGGTGAATTAATTACATACATGAACAATCCTATTACAAGATTTAATAACTCACCTTTCCTGGATCTCTCTTGCTTCAAGTTTTCAAGTTTCTCAGCACGGCGGCTAATTGTTGCGTTACCGCGTCAGCGTTATTAAGCTAACAAGGGTCGAATTGGTATCTAGAAATAGTTATACTTTATTTATTTTATTTATTTAATTTAAAAATACATACTAAAAATATGATTTATTATTAAAAGTTGGGGTGTCACAGATGGTTCCTTGGAATTCAGCTGGGTAAAGTTCATTTTTTAATGGAAGCTAGATGAAGAAACAAAACAATGTTACATTTTGTCTGGCTTGTCATGAAAGTGGTTGTGAGGTATTTAGGTGGAAGTGCCTATTTTGCCCTCTCAAATTCGCATGGGAACCTAAAATCTGTGAGTTATGTCCAACTTGTGAGAATCGGCTAACGGAATATCTTAATGGGTTGAAATCGAATAATTTCAGTACGAAATTGATCAAATCGATAATTTAAGAACAAGATCGAAACTTTGGTGATAGTTTAGGAGGGGGAGGGGGTTGCAATTGAATAATTTCAGTATGAAATTGATCAAATCTCTTATAGTATTGCAGGATGAGTTTTCGCGAGGAGCGTTGTGAGCACGACAAGTGGCATGAATTGATTGGGTTGTGATGAAAATTGTGAAGGAAGCATGTAACATTATCAAAGTAAATATAACACATTCCATAAATCTTTTTTGAAATTTCAAACCATGAATCTTAGTGTATATCCATAAATATTCTAACTACCCTTTCCATAATCGACTAATTTTTTTTTAAACCTATAGTACACAATCTATATTCTAGAATAGACCCATTCCTATATGAAAATTGAGTACTATACACAAATTTCAAAAAAATTACATGTTCTATAGTTACCCATTTGTTTGATTACCTTTTATCATTTCTTTTCTTCTTACTTTGCATCTTATATAGTATTATAGAATGGATTTTCATGAGGAGTGTCGTAAGAGCGACAAGTAGCACTTATAATTTTTTAATGGGAAAAGAAAAAATTTAATGCATGAATATTAAATTAGAAAATTCAAAATAAACGATGAAAAGGAAACCTTAATGGCTATTTGATAATCAATATCTACAAACCAATCCATATACTTAATGTTGTATGTGTCTAAGGAATTGATTGGAATTTTGAATTTTGAATTCCTAATTTAAAAGCTATTTTTACTAAATTTTGAATATGACACCTTTTTTTGAACTTGAATTCCTACACCTAATATAATCCTTTCCTCCTATTACATAATTAACCAAAGATATCACCTAATTAATCAAAGATATCAGTTGACACATAAGATATACAATTACTAATTAAATCTCTTGATTTATGGGATTGTTTATCTTTTCCCAAAACAATTCTCCTTCCCACCTTTTATATCTCCAAAGCCAAAAAAATATTGTACTCATTAGAACGCCATTTATCCATTAGGATCTAGGCCAACTAACTTTACACGACAAACACATAAGTAAGTTCTTTATTCCAACACTATCATTGACTCAATTACTTCTTTAATTTACATATTTTCAGTTTTTCAGTGCAATCCCAAAGGTTCAATATTGGAACATGAAAGATACGTTTCTATTTGGAATTGGTGTTTGATTCAAACATCGACCAAGTAACATAATCAGGCATACAATATGTGGATTGTAAGAATGTGTTTATATACACCACTGATGTAATTATATATAAGTGGAGTTCTTAATTTAATTCATAATTTGGTTTCTTTTGCAAAAAATTGGGAGGAAAAAGCATGAAAGTGTGAGAGAATAGTCTCAAAAGATTAAGTATTTAACGGCTTGATGTAATTTCAGAGCAATTCATTACCGTGCCTATCATATTCTCATGTTGGGTAATTACTTGATGGAACTTTTAATCTTTCTTCGTTCTTACCTTTTTGTAAAGTCATCTCAATTTTTTATTTTTTATTTTTAGTTTTTGGTAGAATTGAGTTTGGCATTATAAAATATTGAGATGTGCTATGGGTTTATGTATTTTGTGTCCATTTACTTTTGTTATTTCACACCAAATATTTTTACTACATATTTTGATTTCTACTATATGGTACTGTAATTTTTGGTGACATTGAAAATAGTTAGTTAGTACGCTCTCATTGATAGGAAACTTTTGATTGCACACTATGTTATATAATTGTAATTAAACCTCAATTAAGTGCTATGTAATTTCATTGTGCTATAAACCATAAGTTGATAAAGTTTGATGTCGTTGGTTGAGGGAGGTGGAAGTTAAGGTTAAATATAAAGAAATGAACAGAGGACTTCTATGCTACTATAAAAAAAATAAAATAAAATAAAGAGAGAGAAAATATATTTTCAAGCCATTCTCCAAAATTAATTATAGGAAATCTATAGTCTACAGTAATGCAGGGTGTCTTTGCATAATGAGAGATTTGAAAATTACACTAATGAAAATTTTCTACTCCCTTCATCCATTTTTAAGTGATCCATATGGGAATACGTGTAATTTCAAACTCATAAAAAACATATTTCTCTATATAAGTTTTTAATTTTTTTATACAAAATTAAAGTGTTCATTGAGTACTTTAATTTGGTGCAAAAATAAAAATAAAAACAATATACGAAAGTACATTTTTAAACGTCCGCAAAAATACACATTTCTCAAGTGAATCACTTAAAAAGGGATGGAGGGAGTAATTGTTTAGACATTTTTAAAAAAAATGCTATTATTGGAAAAATACTGAAAAATTGGTCGTAATAAAAACGTGGATTCGTTTATTTCAAAATCAAAACTTTAATGCTTATACAATCCACATAATAATTTCCGATTAGAAAAGAAAATGTGTAAAACGTCTATTTTCTAGACCATTAAAAAGCCATAGATATCTCTCCTAAACAAGTGAATTAGATTTTGCAAGTGAATTAAATTTGGGTTAATTTCACTAACCTCGCTTGAGGTTTGCATTACATTGACCTCCCCTCAGTTTTCTGATATTCCACTGCGCTCTCTTGCTTTATAAAATAAATGTCAGATTCCCCCTTTTCCATCAATTCTGTTACAAAACCGTTAAGTCCATCATATTCTCTCTTTTTATTCCCATTTTACCCCTCCCTCTTACCCTCACAACTATAAATACACTACCCCACTCAAAAACCGTTAATTTTTTCCCTTTTAATTGTACACCATTTTTTTTTGGCTTTAACTTAGATAATTAGATTTGCAACTTCTCTTCTTAGTTTTTTTTTTTTTAACTTTATAAGGAATTTTTTTTTATTTCCAAAGTGAAAATTAAAGTCATTCATGAAAAATCTGGAAATAAAAAAATGTCCTTATAATTTAAAAAATGGAACATAGATTTTGCCCAAAAATGGACAAAATCTAGGCAAAATAAAAATCTGCGCAAAATAAAATAATTATGTTGTACAATTATAAGGACATTTTTTGGGCAAAATAAAAATCTGCAAAATTTGGGCAAAATCTGTGTTCCATTTTTTACTTTGTAAGGACATTTTTTTATTTCCAAATTTTTCATGAGTGAATTTAATTTTCACTTTGGAAATTAAAAAAAAACGTCCTTATAAAGTAAAAAAAAACTGTGAAGAGAAGTTGCAAATCTAATTATCTAAGTTAAAGAAAAAAAAATGGTGTACAATTAAAAGAAAAAAAAATGTTTTGAGTGGGGTAGTGTATTTATAGTTGTGAGGGTAAGAGGGAGGGGTAAAATGGGGATAAAAAGAGAGAATATGGTGGACTTAACGGTTTTGTAATGGAATTGACGGAAAAGGGGGGAATCTGACATTTATTTTATAAAGCAAGGGAGCGCAGTGGAATATCAGAAAACTGAAGGGAGGTCAGTGACATTAATGCAAACCTCAATGGAGGTTAGTGAAATTAACCCATTAGATTTTGTTTCCTTCCATCCAAACTGCATTTAATTGAATCTAACTATTTAAAACCAATACGTTCTATAAATTGTTGCAATCTATTTTTTATTTTTTTGTGTAGGTTACATGCAATCAACAAGGCTCCTATTCTCTCGACTTACTATGCAACTATCGATCTTTGATGTTCTCTAAAAGATGAAATTGTATACTATTTTACGAATCTGTTTACTCAAGGGCAAAGTCAAACGAAAAATGTGCAAATGCATCCATTATAATGGAACCCAATTTGCTCCTAGGCCATTCTTCCATTAAATTGTTGGCATCAATAATAATTGAAAATTAGTGTTCCAATTATCTAAATGGAGCTGTGTGATGTTGATTGCGTGATATGACTTTAAAACTTTCCTATAAACCCATTTAATGTATAAAGACTTGGGAAGTTAAATCTCTTGATTGATTATTGTACTAATTATGGTGAGATAAACATCTTTGTTAACCAGTTGAAGTTATTATAATCAATAGAATTTCTATCATTAAGTGTAGGTTTATACTGATTGAGAGGTTCAAAAGTATATATCCTTTTTTTTTCCACAACAAAAAAGGATTTTATAAATCAAATATCAAATATAAAATATCAAACAGGGTAAGAGAAAAGCAACAAAGCCTCTCAAGACCCAAAAGATTAGAAAGCTGACCAGAAAACAACTAAACAATCAAAGGGAAAAATAACCTACACACAACTTCAACCCCAACTTAGACCAAAAATACGCAAACATTTTTGAAAAATAATATGCAAATATTTTTGTTTAATTCCCATGCATAGCATGGGTTTCAAGCTAGTTGATAATTTAAGGACAAAATAGAAACTTTGGTGATAGTTTAAGAGAAGGGGGCGGGGGGCGAAATTGACTCAACGAGTAAGAATGCCGAAATAAGATTCCCACCTCAGAGACTGGAAAGTACAATCTATGTAATGAGACGCAGACAATCTTTTTCCAGATTTACGGTTCTGTGTGGGGCAGTGGGATTCCATTTCTTTGGTGGGCCTGACTCAAATTTTTAGTATTTTTTCATATCATTGGGACCCACTCTTAAAAATGGCTACGACACCTTCCCATTTTTCCCAGGAATTATGATACATGCACACTATTTTAACCCACAGTCCACTACACCCTCTTTCACATGTAAGTGGTCCCTACACCCACATATCAATGAGAGTGTGACTGAAAATATGTGTCTGTATCATTTTTGTTTTCTCAGTGGCTTTCACAAAGAGAAGTGAGAAGTGAGCAACTCAATTTTTGTAGTACGACTAAGCTCACTTATTGATCGAATTGAGCTCAAATTTTAATTTCTTAGAGTAAACGAGCTAAGTTGAACATTTTAAACTTTGATTCATCTTTATATGCTCAATTTATCTATATTCTTGGGACCCAACTTTACACATGGCCTTGACCCCCCGAGGGGTTCTTATCCTGTGGGGGTGTGGCCCGCCAACCCCATCCGCTACCAACCCGCTTCACACATCAACCTTGACAGGATCAAACAAATGGGCCGGCTTCCGGATACACTTTGAAGAGGTAAATATCCGAAAGCCATCGGACGCATCTAAACTGACGACACCTGGATGGGTTCAAGCAGGCCCGCCGACCCCCACGGACAGCAGAGCCCCCAATTTCGGCGCCTTCCTATTTTTCTTTGTTTAAGGGCCTTTATTACTATGAGATAACGTTTCTAGCGGCCCAAATGCTTAAGTGTCTCAGTTGCGTTGGGCTGGCTCTCCTGCATCCTAAGCTTCCCAGCCTTTGGCATCATCACAATTCTCAAAATTCTCGGAGATTCTTGTTCTTGTATCCCTCGATTTAATGGGTTTTTTGTAATTCGAAAAATGAATGGAACCATTATAAAGAAATAAATGAGTGCGTCGGCATCCATGGCACTTGATTTTGATTAAGTGCAATTATTGTTACTCAATTTAGGTTGATTTTGAAACATTCCAAGGAGCGGCAACTTGGTGTGTGGAGGATGATCATCCAATGCAATGTGGTAGTGGGTACACCATTGTGCAAGCTCAATCTTCAACTGGAGTTTAGGGTTTAGCTATCCTTCAAGCTTTTCGATGGGCCAAATCTAGCAACATTAAGAAGTTGCATATTTTGACGGACAGCTTAGAAATTGTCCAAGCTTTGTGTAAGGGGACTAATGCTAATGTTTCTATTAGAAGTGTAGTGTGTGATATTTTATATGTGATGTCTGCCTTTGTTTTTGTTTGTGTATCTAAGGCCACTCATCGAGAGGTGAGAAAATGCTCACAATCTTGCACGTAGTCAAGATATTTTATATATCTAAGGCCACTCGTCGAGAGGTAAGATATTTTATATATCTTATGTTTATGGATAAAAAAAAATAGTGTGTGTGGAATTGATTATTTAAGAGAGAGAGTCTCCCTTCTCTCTAGAAAACCCTAGTCCTAATCCCCCTCCTCCCGGGCCTCATCTATCTGGCCTCCACACTTCTACCCTTCCTATCCTCTCTAGCTTCCATCCATTACCTCTGTAGCTATTTTTTTTTCTCTCTTTCTACAATTCAAACTCTACCCTCTTCTTCTGGCCGTGCGGGGTCAGATTTGGTGTAGAGGAGTTTGGGGCTCGGTTTGGGACTTCTTTGATGAATAAGTCGCCGGACCCGGCAGTGGCTGGTGACTGCCTTCCCAGCCGGTGCTTTGTTTTTTTCTTGTTTTTTTTGTTTTGCTTTAAATTCCCGTGTGTGTTGCTTTCCCCTTTGTATGCTCTCTTACCCCTGTGTGGGTTGATTTCATTTGTGTTCTTTGTGCTTAATGGTTTTAGTTGAGTATCCTTTCGAATCTCTACTATTAAATCAAGTAGAGACTCCATGTTAGTACTTAGTACTACCTCCATCCTAATTTTATAGTTCCTCGTTCTATCCTAACTGGATAAAAAAATGATTATATATTTCAATCGGTAATACATTTTATATGCAATATGGATTTTGTTTGATAAATCTTGATTTAATCTACTCCCTCCGTTCCTTTTTATTTGTCTCACACTCTCTCTCTTACCTTTTTTCAAATCAAAAAATTAAGTACTTCTATGTATCATTTTTCAAATTTTTTGGCACCGAATTAAAGTACACAATGAGTACTTTAATTTGGTGTAAAAAATTTTCAAAAATGATACACGAAAACGCTTTATTTTTTCATTTGAAAAGTGGCACGACTTTTCGTAGAGGACAAATAAAAAGGAACGGAGGGAGTAATAAAAAAAGTGTTCAAAATAACCTAAAACATTGTAGATTATAAGATATAACACTTTGAAAGTGGCACGAACTCCCATAAAGGACTATAAAATTGGGACGGAGGGAGTATTAATCTGCTTTGGTAGTACGTGTCTATAAGGTTGTGTGCTCTTTCCACTTCTCATCTTTGATTTCGGTAGTGTAGGTTCATTTGCGTATGTGTGCCGAAATCTTTGCTGGAGTGATTTGGTTAATTTGAAAAAACTGGTTTTTTGGTTTTTTTACGTTGTCTTTATTAAAAAAAAAATTGCATTTGTTAGTTTTCAGTCGATTTTTTGTGATTTTTTGGCTTGTCTCGACGGGAGGAATCTAAAAAGTATAAAATTATTAATCAAACGTAAAGTTTTGTGAATAAAGACGAAAAATAATCCAAAAAACTGATTTATTTTTGTTTATTTTTTGTTTTATTTAAAAAACTATTACTCCGTACTTTTGACCATAATTTTAAACTCTTTGAATTCGTCTCAATGATATAAATCCAGAAACCACAAAATCTTGACGCAAAAATGACAAATGAAAATTTCTTTAAATAAAGACAACGAAAAAAATCAGTTTTTTTTAAATTAGCCAAATCACTAACGTTGGTGAAATGCATCGCCTGTATCAAATTTCGTGTGTGTGGTTTGGACTTGGGGTTGCTGCTGTGCAGCCCACTGCACAGCAGCGTGCTGTGCGCCCCACAGTCCAGTCTCGCAGAATATTTTTTGACGATCGGAGAGGTTCACTGCGTGGAGCTCGTCGATTAATATAAGTGTATCAAAAATTAACTTGATCAAATATGGTTAAGTGCCTCAGCAGAACACAAATAACTTGAAAAACATAGGTTTAGCAGTTTTGGTCCAGTATTTTTGTTCCATTTTTTTGAGTTATTTATGTTCCGACAAGACACTTAAAAATATCAGATTGAGTTGATTTTCGGAACACGTGTAGTACTTAACGAGATCTACGCGGTGAACGTTTCCGATCGTCGAAATTTTTTGGCACGGCCGCGCCATTGGCTGCACAGCAGCAACCGCAAGTCCGTGTGATTTAAGGGTCCCACTTGTCAAAAAAAGATGGGAGTAACACGTTTCTCTGAATGAGCTGTGCGTTGCAGACGATAATATTTCTACTGAATGCTTTGCTTTAAATGCTGGTCACGTGTGAGCGTGTCAATCCAAAGTGAACTGTACAATAAAGTACACCTACTACGTGTTTCATTTCCCTTTTTCTTTTTTTAATTGGAAGAAATATTAGTAGTGTAGGTTTCTTTTGCTCCAATTTAGGTCTCCTTTGGATAATAATTTGGATTATGAATTATTAAATTATTCATTTTTTCTTTATTTAATTTTTTTTTGCATTTGTTAGTTTTGCATTAAGATTTTGTGAGCACGAATTTTTCCGACGGGCATTTATCAATAAGTCTGAAAATTATGGCCAAAATAAAATTTTTTTGAATAAAGCCGAAATACTTGGATTATTGGCCGATAATCCAAGTATTTTGGCTTTATTCAAAAAATTTTGAGTTTTGACCATAATTTTGTACTTGTTAAATTCGTCTAGTCAAAATGGATCTAGAAACCACAAAATCTTGATGTAAAACTAACAAATACAAAAAAAAAATTGAATAAAGACAAAATGAATAATCTAATAATCCATAATCTGGATTATTACCCAAATGAGCCCTTAGTTTGACTTTTAGAAACCGAATTTATTCACTTTTAGTGATTGCGTCTAAAAAATTTATGAAATTACATTCCTTCTACCTATTTTTAATGGCTTCCATATCAGTCTTAACAAAATTTGGACCAAATTTGACTCCCAAAACACTTTTTATATTTTAGCTAGCAACTTTTCAAAAAACTCACAAAATCAACTTCTATTTTAATTTTACTTTTCTACTTTTTAAAATAATTACAAATAACCTATTCTTTCTTTGCCTCATTTTCTTTTTCGGAATAGTGTCTTGCAAAAAAAAATTATTATTATTTGACCTGTGAATAGTGACTTGCCAAAAATGTTGAGGTATTGTAGCAAAGTTATAACTTTTACAAATTATTCAAGTAGTTGTTGAGGCTGATTTGAGAGTGTTTTTTTGCCTTTCACTCAACAAAATAACTAAATGAGGATGCTCTGACATGGTATAGTGGAGTACATCCGGTCATTCATTTTGATAATACACTGCTTGGATTTAATCAAAAAATTAAGTGGTTAGATTACACATTTCTCAGATTAAATGCGAACCGTTGATTATCGATATGAATGGTCGGATGACATACTACACGGTGTAGTGGATTTTGCACAATGCATCATCCCTTAATTCGGTGTTCATTCCCTACTGAGAAGTCAATGAATTAAATTTTGTGGAAGGAAATAATTGATTAATGGTTCTCCTGTACAAGAATGTTTATTGTTACGGATTTTTTTGCCGTATAAAACAATTTCTTGTATTACTGTATATTCATTATTCGCCTTGATTTAGTTGTAACAGAGCCTCACCTCACGTGTCGTGTTCTGTTATTGTAATTTGTTGAATTTGAATTTAATGACTGCCGCTTGACATAAAAACAGAAAACTTATTCGAACGAATTTAAAGATGTATGAAAAGTAATATGGATGTAAGGCCCAGTTTTCAAAAAGATTTTAGCACCCAGGTGCTAAAATTATGATATTTTAAATCAAAAAATGAAGTAGTTCCGTGTATCGTTTTTCGATTTTTTCGCACCAAATTAAAGTGCTCGTCATGTACTTTAATTTGGTGCAAAAAAATCAAAAAATGATACACAGAACCACTTCATTTTTTTATTTGAAATTTGATGGGTGTTAAAATCTTTTGAAAAACTGGGCCTAAGAAGGAAAAATGCAAAATCATGTCTAGAAAGCAAAATAAATGACCGCATCGGACATTTGCGTCCCGTTTGAATGCCGGAGATGATTTTGGATGAATTTGTAATAAGAATGTGCTCATTTCCTTCTAGGGTTGATTTTTATATGAGGTGTTTGGATGGTATTTTGAGAAGGGAGATTTGAAGGGTGGATAAGAGGACAAACGATTGAATTGCCCCTAATTTATTAATTTAATTAACAACATAATTGACAAAATAATATTTTCCTGGAAAAGAATTAAGAAATTAGTAATGCCAAAATGGCTATAGCCATTTACCCAATTCCGCACCAAAAAGTTTGAACTTTTTTTAAAAATTTTATAATATGTATTATTTCTTGCCTTTCATTTTGTGGAATTTATAAATAAAAAAAAGCCGCTGCAATAAATAATAGCCATTGGATAGGCTTTGGGAACAAATAATTGCTTGAGACATGGATACATTAGATAATTTTTTCCCTTCCTTCAAGATATTTCTCACTGGAAGATTGTCTAATCCATTTCATTTTCTTGATTTTAACACAGATTTCTTGATTTTAACACAGATGCAACAGAGTGACCGAAAACCTCCTAACCGACCGATGACGCGGTCCAATTGGCGACGGGGTCCGACGTCGGCAACTCAAATCCAACCCCCACTGCCTCCTCCTCTGGTTCATCTCTATCTCTCTCTAATTTCCTGGGAAGAAGGTAACAAAAATGCTCGAATTTGGAGGGGTATTTCGGTACCAAAAACTCACAAATCCCCCCTCATTTGCTAACGACAGGGGAGGCTGTCGTTACACAATCCGGGTGCTCCCAGATTTCTACTTCCAACAGTAAAAAATTCCTTCCAAATCCGGGAGCAATTTTGGTGGTCCCAAACAGGGGATTAGGGTGAGCCCGGGATTACATATCCGGTGGCTACTCCCTCATCCAAACAGAGCGTTGAAGTTTTGAACACCCCTTAATCCTCATACTAGTATACTCGTTATCCAGCAATAGAAAAATTGGAAGAGGAAAAACAATTTACTTAGGAGGCGTTTGGTAACGTTTTTTGAAATTTCTAAATCGATGCAATGAATAATACTAATAATAAGAGACTACTTAAAACTAAACGATAAAGAACAAGGCACAAGATTTACGTGGAAAAACCCCGAAAAGGGTAAAAAACCACGGGAAGGAATCATGCACTAAATAAATGTGTGATTACAAGTAAACTTACTCGACGACCGTGTATCCTCACCACGAATCCTAAGCCCTACTTGCCGAATCCACGTACATCACACCCTTGCATGATTGCCATGTCTTGAATCCTCAAGCCTTCCAACTATTTTGACTTTCGAACTCCATGAAAGGACTTTGATAGAGAACCTTTGATTTGAATACGAATGATGGAACCCTTTGAAGATAATCTTGATCGCACGGTAATGACAAAACTTCACGAATCTTCAAAGTACATAAACCCTAACACTCTTGGTTGTTGTTTTGAAGAGAGAGGCACAAAGGGTCGAAAGAATGGCTGCTGAAGTCATTAGAAAAAAACCTAATCGCTGAGATTTTATAGTTCTTTGAATCCGGGCATTTTTCCTACTGCTTTGCTCGAAAGAAAAAAATCCAAAGAAAACAAAATGTAATGTTTTGCTGATAAAAAGACCATGAAATGCTCGAGCAAAATGTGTAGCATCTAACACTTTCCATGTGCATTTTTTGCCGACTGCTATGCTCGAGTAAAAAGTCCAGCAAACTCCATCAAAATGTTGTGCTAGTAGAAATCCTTGAAATACTTGAGCAAAACATGTAGCACCAAACCTTGTCTTCAAAATGATCAATCCGTCTTGACTAAACAACTACCGCACTCGAACAAAAATACATATTGAGATTTATTCCTTTGTCCACACCCCAAAAAGCATTACTCTAAAAAATAAATAATCAAGATTACATAAAATACCATAAAAATAATGATACACCTGGAAATGTATGTTTGAGACATGAACTTGCCAAACCAAAGGAAGCTCGGCCTATGGGGCTTACATTTTTGCTTTCTGTTTTTTGTTTCTAAAAAATTAAAAGTAGAATCATGTTTATTGTTTTTTTTAAAAAAAAACAAACAAACATGTTTGGTAATAAAATTTTTGTAAACAGGAAAAAATGAAAACACAAAACATGTATTTGTCTGCCCAAGGACAAATTAGCAAGAGAAGCACAAGCAGGCAGTATGCTTACAATGCGGGCATCTTTTGGTTTTAAAACCATTGTACTGCATTTCTCGAAATTTTCAAACGCCTCCCTGTATTGTCCACACTTTGCGCACACCGAAACCATTGCATTTAGAGCTGGCTTAGAGGGAAATCGGAAGAAGCAACCGTTTCGGACCCTCAAAATTTTGGCCAAATTAGGAGGCCCCGTATGTTTCAAATTCTCTATATATAATTAAATCTCCCTTCTTTTAAATGGACCAAACCTTTGGTATTAGTGGCACGATAATCACCCTAACTTGTACAAAGTCTAGTGTTTAACACTTGGAGTGGGGTTCCATTGTCTTTTGTGAATTTTATTTCCTTTTTCCTCTTTCATGGGATGATAAAAGTATATACATTCATCACTGTTTCACTAATTTTGAAATGAGAAAATTATTGAAATGGTCCTTATAGTTTCACCCGAGTCTCGATTCAGTCCCTCTAGTTTCAATTCCACTCCAACGAACCCTGTACTTTCGATTTTGGTCCAATCGATAACGGACGTTATTAAAATTGATGAATTCCCAATTTGGGAATTTTTTTAGGGGCAAACATGACTTTTCACCCACCCTTCTTCTTTCCCAACCTGAAACCCTAATCCTAACCCTAATCCTCTCTCTCTCTCCTAAAAAACTTCCCCAATCTATCTATCTATCTAGCTGATCTCTGTCCCATGGGTAACACAACCAACAAATGTTGTAAGCAAGCAAGAAACAACATTAACTAAACTATTCCTTGATGATTGTTGCAACTATCCATACTATAACACAGCCTTGTACTCAAGTTGTTCACACCATTGTTAGAGAACAAAGCTTCAAAATCGAGCTATTTGTGCCTTCACTTTTCAATCCATATAGAACTGCGGATTTCATATGCACATTAACCATAAAAATATAACTAACCCACATGTGAATCTATGAACATGTATACACTGTACAATTAGGTAATTGAGTTTGTGCACATTCATATAAAAGAAAAGATTGCTTGCAAAACTGACAGAATCGAATGTTTGGATCATCAATTACACGAAATCTCTGGGTTCCCCCTACAAAACGCTCAATTGCACAATTTTTCTGAAAAAAAAACCCAATAGTGTCTAAATGTAAAATTAAAACAAAAATTTTGATTGTGACACTAAGAAATCTAAATCTATCTATGTGTTTTTCACAATCCAATTAAATGACATCAGTCACCTTTTCTCGACTTCCAATAATTCTCTTCAACTTGCTTGGCTCTGGAAATCGCATCATTGAAAACCCTTTTGATGTTGGGCACATCGTAATTCTAAGCTATGTGAATCCCACACATTGTGTCCACTATGAACGGGAAACAACTCGTTATTATCCCCATAACTCTGCTTCGATTTTCTTTTTCTTCTTCAATGAATCAAATTTCGATTGCTAGATCGCCAGTGATTTTTTCCCTTTTCTGGTTTCCTTGAATGGGTTTTGGTTAGGAAGCATTTGGAACGAGAGAGAGAGAGAGAGAGAAAGAGAGAGAGAGGATTAGGGTTAGGATTTCAGTTGGGGAAGAAGAAGGGTGGGCAAAAAGTCAAGTTTGCCCCCAAAAAAATCCCCAAATTGGGAGTTCCATCAATTTTGATAACGTCTGTTATTGATTGGACCAAAATCGATCAAAATTGAAACTACAAGGGTTCGTTAGAGTGCAATTGAAACTAGATGGACTAAATTGAGACTCGGGTGAAACTATAGAGACCATTTCGATAATTTTCCCTTTTGAAATATAACATAATTGGAAAACAATCTCTAAGTGACTCTTATTGCAGTTGATTTAATTCTTTTGTTACAAAAATTAAAAATCAAATAGTCAAGCGAACTATCATAATTCTATAATTTTTTTTAAAATCTAGTTAAGAAAAGGATCTATTTTTTTATCCTTAAAACTTCTTCCAAAGATATGGGTATTGTGAGCATATTTTATTATTTTGAAATTTTGTCATCTGTTTACGTAAATCTTATCTTGTAATAGTTTTTCGAAAATACTAAGGGCCCCAAGTTAGGACTTTGCTTAAAGCTCCCAAAAGTCTTGAGCTGGCACTAATTTGCATTCCACAAAACCATATCTATATTGGGTATTTGATCAAACAGCTTCCGTACAGCTTCAACATCCCACATAGAATCAACTCCCATAGGGCGGTTACGACTGGAATTTCTGGTTTAAACCCCATTTTGAACAACCCATGAATTGTCTGGGCTCATATTTTCAGAACCCAAATCGCCAACGGAGCGTATGATGCTCAAGCATGGTTTTGAACAACCCAATGGCCTCTTGGGGCTTCTCTCTCCTCACTAAATTAAGCTGAGATTTTTGAGGTCCAAGATATTACATTTTCAGTTTTATAATAAAATTGAATTGGGTCTTTATGGGTTTGGCTCAATGCACTGTTCGATAAACAACGTACAGAGTTTCGCATAAAAGGGCACCTTTGGGCTATTTCTTCGAACAGGTTGTATGCACTCCGAACGAGAGGCCACATCCATGTACATATATAGAAGAAAAGGATAGCCGACAGAGAAAGCTCATGAGAGAGAGAGAGAGAGAGAGGGAGGAGCTTACCAGGTCATGAACGATGATCGTTCATCCTCAAGATGATCGGCTTCAACTTGTGGGGCTTTGTATTTAAACGACTTGTTTTAAAAACAAGACAAATAACCATTTTTGTGTTTTAAAATTTTTTCAGAAATTTTGAAAATGTTTTTAATAAACGTAAAACAGAAATAAATTACCAAACGATGATTTCGACAAAAGTTAACTAGCTATCATCCAAATTGGATTGGTTTTAAATCCTTGAAAAACGTTGAAATTGTGTTTCAAATAAATCAGCCTTGAAACATCATTAAATAACTTGTTCCAAAATTCTTCATCTTGTTCGTTTTGGTTTCGTAGAACAAGGCCCCGCAAGAACCTCATCCCCGCCGTACCCTTCAAGATACCAATTTGTGGGCTACACAAAGCTCACGATAATTAATCTAATCATTGACTTCGCGAGTCTCGCTGAGACGAAGGCATATGCAAAAAACTAATTTGGTTAGATATCGATAGCTACGCTAACTAATCATGCCTAGTTTTATGAAATGAACAGTGAATATAACTTTTTAAAGTGATGGTCCAACGTGTAGCACAAGACACGAATAATTGATGCGTCTATCGGTGTTTGATCAAATTGATTTTTTGCAGATACTTTTGTCTTAACGAGATTTATGAGGTGAACGATTCGGATTACTGTCGTGAGCTTTGTGGAGCCCCAAATTAAGGTCTCAAGGCATATGGTAGGGATGGGGGTTCTAGAGGGGAGTTCTCTAGACAGAACTACCATCTCTTTCAACATGGTCCCCAATAACTTTTTTTATCCAATTATTACTCATATATATTTTTTTATATTTCTCTCTCTCTCTCCACTCATTAGCCATTTTTTTTAATTGAGGAAAACAGAAACTTATATTGATAACAAAACATCGCAATACAACCGATGAGAACCTCGTTCCTGTCAAGTATTCTGTTTAGACTATTCTACATTTTTGAGGTCCTTGTAATTGCATTGAGGAGTTTTGAATCGAGGAATTTGAATTGAATTCTAGCTCTAATTTGTGACAACGCAAGTGCAAGAACCTAAAAAATGTAGCAGCCAAATAGTACGTAAATGAAGGCAAAGGCCATCATAGTGTGGTGGATAAGGATGATTTACGTTTGCTAATGTGGTGGAGGAGGGAGGAGAGAATGAATTTTTTAAAAAAAAAATAGTGAAAACAAAAAATACTCCCGTTCTACGATATTCAAAAACTAGTATTGCTCATGAAAAGAAAAATAATTAAAAAATATCCTTTTATGTACAGTCTTTAAAACTTTCTTTAGTAATAAAGATAATTAAATATGGAAGTGTTAGCAAACATCTCATAAGTGGTGGTGTTTGTGCATAAAAAATTCACAGGCCAGGGCAATATCACAATTTAAGAAAATTATTACTTGCTTATTTTGTATATTTGAGACTTAGATTCTGAGTTGGATTATAAAGAGAGGTGTTGATACTGCTCAATCAATTTAAATAAATTCAGATTCTCCAGGAGCATAAATTATATTAACTGAGCTGATCAGATCATGATCAAAGCATAATTAATTTTGTTGATAAATCCGATGTTTTATATTCTGTTTAAATAGGCCACATGCAAAAATTTTAAACGGAGGCCTATCATTTATAAATAAAATATTTTAAAATAGATAAAATTAACTTTCAAGAGAAATAGGTGTATTACATTTATCAAAAACATAAGTACAAAAAACTTGTCAATCATTTCATTAGCTTCACCCTTCTTTTTTTTTTGACTAAAGAGAGAAAAGTTCTATTAATTTGAAGGGCGAAAACGGCTACCTATCAAAGAGCAAAAAACCCTATGGGGTAAAAATCGGAAAATCTAGGGGTACCAACCCCCGGTACTGACCATGCACCGACCGGTGCTAGAGACTCATTTTTGGGTCCCATACAGTCAATCCGAGCCGTCCAGTCATTCTAGAATCAAATTCCGAGTGGGTCAACGCGAAAATCACCTCAATCGGACGCTCTTATGTGCTTAATTCTGGAATGAATGAATGACTCGAATCGATTGTTTAGGACCTACAAAGGGGTCCCTAGCGCCTTCGGTGCGTGGTCGGTACGGGTAGAACGGTTCGGTAAAAATAGAAGTCACGTATCGAACAAGCCACCAGAAAGGACTTTCCTTGCACAAGCATGCGTGGCCCTATCGTTTGACTAAATTAAATTCACAAGAATTAAAAGAACTCTTGAGAATCCCAAGCACAGCACCATTTACTAGAATCGCAGGCACAGCGAGCACCATTATGACTTTTCAGTTTTCACTAGAATCCCTAGCACAACACCATTTACTCCTGAAGCAACTGTGCCTGTTCCAACAGTATTCATTGCCGGATCCGGGGATCCTATAGTACAATGTAACAAATGAGTCGTTGATCTTTGCAATCAACATTGGGATTTCATCTCGGCTACAATGACTTGGATCGTATAAGTACCAAAATGAAATCCGAGCCATTGATTACTTGATTAGTGGCTTAGATGTGACACAACAACTTAAGCGCGGCAGAATCCCCAAATCCTTCATTGCCTAGACACTGCGGCATCCACGTTAATCTTAACCACACCATCCTCTGGCTGATTCCCATGTCCTGTTGTCAAGGTCTAAAGTAACCGGAGGGCTACGAGCACTCTTAGTTCAAAAGGTATATCTTATAAGTCACGGTCGTCACTATTCTTACATTTTTTGAGATAGTATTGTTAAGAAATATTGTCTCATATTACTCAGGAGTGGAATATGTGATCACTTAATATATGTTGAGATTTCTTCACTCATTGTTAATTGCTTTTGAGTTAGATATAAAGTTTTTACATAGTATCAGAGCAGGGTCTAGTCCACTCCATGCTGCACGATGATAGGATCCAAAAAGTGGCCACACGTGAGGGGAGATGTTAAGAAATATTGTTTCACATTGCTTGAGAGTAGAATAGGTAATCACTTAATATATGTTGTGACCTCTTCATTCATTGGCAATTAATTTTGAGTTTGATATAAAGTTTCTACAAGTATTACATATTTTCTCATACTAATTATTTGTATGGAAATAATGTAAGAGTATAAAATTTGGGCTACCAAATTACTAGATTGTTAACCACCAACTCATTTAAAAATTTAAGCTATTAGAGAGATGGGTAACTTAATAATTTATATCTTCAACAAGCCCCCTCACATATAGAGGGTAGACACTCTTACCCATAAGCGGGCTAAACACGTGTAGATATTTCAATCATTAGGCGGGTGGTGAGATTCGAGAAACTATTGCCTACTCTGATACCATATTACTAAGAACTTAAGCCGTTAGAGACAGTAATAGCTTAATTATTTATATTTTGAATACAAATTTACATACTATTTGGAGGCCTACCACAACCGCATCTTGTTTAATTAACGAAAAACACCACAAAAATACGCTTGTACAAAATAATTTCAACGATCTACTCAAACATAGTATTTGCAAGGGTCACTCATAGATCCCTGTTCATGTCAAGAAATCGGAATACAAACAAACGTGCGTAACGAAAAAACAGAAAAGAAAAACGAGACACAAGATATACGTGAAAAATCTCAACATGAGAAAAACTATGGGAGCCACACCAGTCCACTATGAAATCAAAAAATAAGAGTACACGTTTTCTCACAATCTCTCTGAGATTTGCGTTTTCTCTCGTCTCTCTTTGTTTTTCTTTGAAAATTGATAACCCTAAAATTTAACAAACTGATAAATAAATAGATCAGGTCTTATGACCGAAATTACACCCCGAAGTCCAAAAATATCATTTTTGGTGCTACCCCTTACACTCAGAGATAAATTAGTGCTGAAGGTTATTTGCACCCTAACAATTCAATGGTTGAAGATCTCATCTTTATTTCGGTTCCTTCAGTCCCATTAAAGCTATGAATTTGTTTTGCTTACCCACTTGTAACATACATATACATTTCAAGGATATTGGTTGAAAATAACTCCGAATGTCTAATCACACTATAGAAATAAGTTGGCCATAGAGTCTAATGAGACTCTACTTTGATGATTCGAGTAATTTATCTTGTAAGCTCCTCTCCGAGATCATCCATTGTATTATATATTTTGATGACTCGAGCTATTTATCTTGTAGGCTCTTCTTTAAAATATATACAAATAAAAAATTAAGTTCATCAGATGGTTTGGATCACATCAAGTGATGTCATGCAAGTGGACAAGAAAGAAGATTCTTAAATAAATTGTCCACTATTAATCATGATGAGATCATAGGATTAAATCTTCTATTTATAATTTAGAAGACGTTATTTGTGGAATAAAAAAAATCATCAATGTAGGGTTATGTGGACCACTAACACATTAACACGATCACTATGGCAAAAAAAAGGAAAAGAAAAGAAGAACACGATGAAATTTCCAAAGCATAAAAAAAAGAGAAAAAAGAAAGAACTTGGACAAAATTATAGTTTCGGTCTCACGCTCTCAAGTTGGTACATTGGGCTCTTATACTGTCATAAAAACTCTAGAGGCCATTGAAGGTTTTTCGGTTGTCAACACAGGGCCGACTTTGAATTTCTTGAGACTTAAAGCGAACTTTTTAAAGGAAAAAAAATGGGCCTTCAATCTTTTCTGCATAGTGAATGATACTTGAGAAAGAAAAAAACATTCATAAGGAAGGCAATGCAATAATTTGAGACCATAAGTA
This sequence comes from Vaccinium macrocarpon, assembly GCA_022606695.1. Classification (NCBI taxonomy): domain Eukaryota; kingdom Viridiplantae; phylum Streptophyta; class Magnoliopsida; order Ericales; family Ericaceae; genus Vaccinium; species Vaccinium macrocarpon. Next base: position 31,376,550 of record CM040177.1, read on the forward strand.
CTCATAATAAATAGCCATTACAATATATTAAAAATGTCATTTAAAGTTTACTTTTCTTGCGTTTTTAGGAGCAAAAGTACGAATTAAACTTGCATAATTAAGTTTCTTCACCATAGCCTTTTCAATAGACGACATAGCCAATTTGTTCGGTCTCTCTTGTGACATCGTCGACCTAAGATAAGTTTTGATCAACTTTAACTTTGAAAAACCTCTTTCACCAAAGGCAACTGTAAATTGGAATGGTCAATAGTATTCTGTATGCAATCCACACATTTAGAAAAATAAACTATCTATTGTCTTCAAGTAATAGTAATTGAGCATGTCAATGGGCTTTCTTAGCTCTTTTGGTAAAATTTCTCTCAAGACTTTCAATTCCGAACATAATCCTTTCCATCAATATCAGAAAGTTCATCTCTTTTCAAAGCATCTTCAAGATTACATTTAAGTCATTTCACTTGGGCCTTATTTTAAATTAGGCCCTCAAATTTTTTAGACAAATTAAACTTAATTTTTTTATTGATACCTAGTAACTATATGAACCTATATTATTGGTGGCCCCAAAAATTAGACAAAATTTTGAGGCTTAAAGCAGTTGCTTTACGGACTTTAGCCCAGAGCCGGCTCTGTGTCAACATCATGGCTCAGGAATTAGTTGAGATGATTATACTAGTAAATTAGTTCGAAAAGTTGGTTATAAAGAAATTAAAAAAGCGAAGTACTTCAAACCCGAGTGATACTTGCTATCTCTCAAATCGTAATATAAATAGAAGTACTTCTTGTAATCTTAAAATCTTTTCTTCAATTCAGATTGTTTGAACTAGCTTACCTTTTTTCCCCTAATTTTTTTTTTATAAAAGGTATTCAGTTTAGAGGGCTCCAAATGACTAGCTGTTTCGAAAATGAATCATGAAATGCTTGGATTGAGAGATTTTCAAAATCCCATATTATAAAATCATATTGCTTATTTAATAATGTTGATTACTTAAAATTTAATTTTTCTTTGCCAGCTAATGCTTGATTGGATTTCAACCATTATTATTAAGATTCTACCTTTTTATTACTCCCTCTGTTCCTTTTTATTTGTCCCACACTCTCTCTCTTACCTTTTTTCAAATCAAAAAATTAAGTACTTCCATGTATCATTTTTTAAATTTTTTGGCACCGAATTAAAGTACACGATGAGTACTTTAATTTGGTGTAAAAAATTTTCAAAAATGATACACGAAAACGATTTATTTTTTCATTTGAAAAGTGACACGACTTTTCGTAGAGGACAAATAAAAAGGAACGGAGGGAGTACTACACTTCGAATTTCGTCTTCAACTTAACAGGTATATGGCTACAATACACTGAAGACAGAATTTCAATTAAATTTACAAAAAAGATGAAGGGTCGAAATGGTTTCTGAGTTACTTATTGAGTTGGTTGCTTGTGAGAAAATTAAATTGATAGGACAACTCAATACATACACGGAAAAACACATTTTGTCTTAAAAAGAAGAAATTAACGAAATTACTATGAACTTTACATATACCTTGTTTTGTTCTTGTAATCTTGTCTCTACCTAATTGTGATTTTTTTTAAAATTTTTTTTTGGGAAAACAAATGTCCATATCGACGATTCTGGGCAGTTACATTTTTATTAGAAAAAACTTGGGTGTTGGACGGGTAGCACGTTGCAGAGGCTTTCGCACATCTCAGACGTCCAAAAGTGTTTTGGACAGCCTAGATTTCTTCCCCTCTCTCTCTCTCTCTCTCTAAAATCTGAATCATCCAAAACACTTATAAACGGCCGAGATTTGCATTCAGCACCACGTGTCTCTCTACTCGTCTGGCACCCAAAATTTCCTCCTTTTTTAGACCAATGACAATGATGCCTATATGTGGGCACAGCAGGCCAGGCCCGGTGACCAATAACATTAGGAGTAGGGCTGTAAACGAACCGAATCGAGTCGAGCTTTAAAATGTTTAGGTTTGTTCATTAACTTTTTAAACAAACTCGAGCCGAGCTCAAACTCAATGAAAATTTGACGAGCTGAATTCGAGCCGAGCTTGCCAAGGTTTGAGTAAAACTTGAACTTGTTCACGAGCCGTAGCGAGTAAAAAATACTAGATATTTATGATCTCATATAAGTCTAGAACTACAAATAATTTTTTTGGTTTGTGCATTAAGAAGCCTATCCATATATAAAAGAGCAACTTAGCAAAAAATTTAAAACATTTGACATTTTTAAAGGGAAGGACAAGGAACTTTTGCAATCGAACATAAAGATAAAAAAAATTAGTAAGACGTTACTAATTTTTAAAAATTCTAATTTCGAACATAAAATTCAAAAAAATCTTCATCCCACTGCCGGCCGAACACCACCTACCTCCGGCCGACCACTTCTAGCGACCAAAAAAATTAGTGAGATGTCACTAATATTTAGAAATTCTAATTTCAAACATAAAATTCAAAAAAACCACCACCTCCGGCTGACCACAACTCCACCTCTGGCCGACCACTTCCGGCGACCAAAAAAATTAGTGAGATGTCACTAATTTTTCAAAATTCTAATTTCAAACATAAAATTCAAAAAAATACCACCCCGCCTCGGACCAACCATCACCCTACCTTTGGCCGACCACTTCCGGCGATCAAAAAACTTAGTGAGATGTCACTAATTTTTAAAAATTCTAATTTTCAAACATAAAATTCAAAAAAATCATCACATAACTCCGGCCAACCGCCACCCCACCACTGACTGACCACTTCCAGCGGCCAAAAAAATTAGTAAAATGTCACTAATTTTTAAAAATTCTAATTTCGAACATAAAATTCAAAAAAATCACTACCCCACCTCCGGCAAACCACAACCTCACCTCTGGCCGATCACTAGCGACCAAAAAAATTAATGAGATGTCACTTATTTTTAAAAATTCTAATTTCGAACATAAAATTCAAAAAAATGACCATCTCACCTCCTGCTGATCACAACCCCACCTCTGGTTGACCTCTTTTTGGCGACTAAAAAAATTAGTGAATGTCACTAATTTAAACAAAATATATCTAAGGTCGAACGTCAAATTCAAAAAAATCACGGCCCCACCTCCGGCTGACCACCACCCAACCTCTGGCCAGCCACTTCCTGCGACCAAAAAAATTAGTGAAATGTCATTAATTTTTAAAAATTATAATTTTATACAAAACATTCAAAAAAAAATTCACATACATAGCGAGTCAATTAATGTATCTATTGAGATAATATTTGCCTTGTTCCGACAATAGAGCATACCCGATCACAGACACTCTGTTCATGACCATATTTGAGAAGCTGAGCGACATGGTCCCATGGCTGCCTCACAATCGAACATCTCTTGTTCTTCAGCAGTTTTAGCAATTACAGTTTCTTACTGCGCCCAACCAACAAATAGCACCTGGCCCAAATTAATTCCACTTGTGTATGAATATAAAAAGATGATACAAGGTTGATTCAATCAGCAAAGATTAATGAAAGAGGAAAAGAAAAAAGATTTTCAATGTTTAATTTTTTTCCCCCTTCTATTTTACAGAAATGTGTATAGAAAAAAGTCAGTATGTTCACCTAGGTTGTCATTGAAATAAAAAAAAAAAACATGTAATTTCTGTAATCATACAACTTAGAACTCGTTGGATTCATTATCACATTAAAAAAAAAAATCCACCATAATTTGACGCACATGTTTTGAATTTTGCCTACCACGACATGAGCCTGTGATAGGGATCAAAACAACAATTCGTTGTTCAAGGCTGAAAGGAATTAATTTTAATTTTAAGTGTTATACAGATGATCTAAATCATTTTACATATAACTTGATCAAAAGATGCTTACAAGACAAATTGTGAGAAGTTAAACAGATGATGTAATCGACAAATAAACTATCCCAATCTCGATGTTCGTGAGAATCTCATGTTTCATCCTCACTGAGCATAAACATAAGATAGTATGAAAAACATTGAAATATTCATAATTTTGAAGTGGAGAGATTTCACACCTATATTTAAAACATTCTCCAAATAGAAGAACAATGAGATTTCTGATTATTTTGATCATTTTGAAAGTCAATTTCCGATTTCAGTAGTGGTTTTCGGGACTTGAGGTCCAATGATTGTTCTCTGTTTTGTTTATGGAGAAGAACAGAGAGATTGACAAAGTGGAGTTGATTCTAAAATTTTGGAAAAATATTGTGTCTTAATATTTGATTGCAAATGTTCATTGTCTTTATGCTTGATTGCAAATGTTCCTTGTTCTTCCCTTTAAAGAGGCAAAATATTGTGTATTTATAACTAATTATTCCTATATAAAATTATAAAAACATATTAAAATTTAAGTTTACAATACATTTATAAGTTTATACATCTACAAGTTATAAAACTTTCATTATGTTTATGCGAAAGTTATACATATTCAAGGTTATATATGAAATTCTTATGAGATATACGTCTATATTCTAAGTCCGCGAGCCTAATCAAGCCAAAAATAGTCAAGTTCAAGTTCGACTCGTTTATTATGCGAGCCTGAAATTGAGGTTCAGGTTCAGTTCATTTAGTGACCGAATCAAACTCGAACGAACTTTTACTGAGTCGAGTCTCGAATAGTTCATGAACGGCTCAGTTCATTTACAATCCTAATTAGGAGTATGTCTATACATTAATATTCTTGCATTTTAGTGGAAAAAGTATTACTCCCTCTGGTTTTTTTTATGTGTGTTATTTCGTAAATCCAACTTATTAAAGAAACATCATTATTACGCATTTCACCTCAATTTTACACTTTTCACATCTACTTTAACTTTAAATTCCAAAATTATCCTCCACTTTTACTCATTGTACAAACTTTTACCTATTAACTTTTTAAACTCCACACTTGTTAAGGGATAGACCAAAATAGAAATGTCCACACTAAAAAAGAGTTGAAAGGAGTATTAATTATTTTCTCACATTATGTGTTTGGACACGATGTAAGAGAATATAAATTTGGGCGTCAATTGTTAACATTTCCAAAGGACCTAAAGATCCATCTTTTTTCCACAGTAATTCGAGTATCTCGAGTATTGGTGGCATTACTAATAATTCTCGCCAACTCATGTAAAAGTTCAAATTGAGAGAGAGAGAGAGAGAGAGAGAAGTAACTTAATAAATTATATCTTCAACAAGCGCCCTCACGTGTAAGCAGACTCTTACCCATAAGCAAGCTAAACATGTGCAGATATTTCAATCATTAGGCGAGTGGTGAGATTCAAGAATCTATTGCGTGCTCTAATATCATATTAAATTGTTTATCACTAACTCATCAAAGAAAATTGTTATAAATAGGGGTAACTTAATTATTTACATCTTCAACAAAAATTTACATACTATTTGGAGGCCTACTGCGACCGCATCTTGTAAAATTAAAAATGGGGTAATTATCAGTAACCTCCCCTGAGGTTTCTGACACAAACATATACCTCCCCTGAGGTTTCTGAAAGGGGAAAATGCACTTTACCTACTTGTGGTTATCGCGATTTGCAAATAACCTACCTCAGTTTTAAAAATTAGCAAATGACCTACCTATGGTTTTGGACTAAACTGCAACCGTCACAATTTCCATCCAAATTGACGGAAGGTGTGAAACACTCGCCCATTATGAGACTAGCAATGAAAAAAGAAATAAATAAAGGTATATTTTATTGTAAAATGACTGCACTACCCTTCTTCATCATCTTCTCCACTTATATTACCCCACTGCAACAATCCTCAACTTTTCCCCCTCTCTATTAAATATAATATAGTAACATATACAATAAAAATATTGCAATTTTCCACATAGTAGATCTGGGTTTTTTTTCCCCGGCAATTTTCCACATAGTAGATATATATATATATATATATATATATATATATATATATATATATTTGCGTATATACTTACAGCCCAAAGTTGCTTTCAGCTATTTGGTTGCCATCACGGAGGAGGTGTCGAGGACACCGGACTAGGCGGGATGGAGCTCGCCGAAGCTTGTCACTAAAGATTGACGTCGATACCCAAATCCCAGAAACCCAGATTGCTTCCCCAGATCGCAATCGATCTTGAAACCCAAAGATCATCGAACCGAGCTGGCAAAGATCGTCACATCCCAAAGGTCTGAGAAACCCTCTCCTTTGCCTTGTCCATTTTTTCAGCCGCCAGATCCCAAGTCTCCGACCAATTCTGCCATTCCTCTCCATCTCAGTTTTGCTCATTCCTTTTTCGGGACCCTTACTCCATCTCACCCGTTTGTCCATTTTCCCTAACCATCGAAGTGTTCTTCGTCAATTCCGCCCCTTGATATTTTAACCCTTTGTCATTTATCTTGAGTGTTAGATTAAGTCAGAGGAGGTTCATCATTTGATATAAAATATAAAAAAAAAGTCGATGTAATTTATATAGTTGTTGTTTAATTTGAGTTTGAATTATTACGGTATAATTAGATCTCCGTTGTACTTTGGTTGGATGGTTGGGAATAGAATTACGGGGGCTTCGACTGCGGGTGCTGGGGATGAGAAGTGTCGTGGATGGTGTCGAGTAGAGAAGTAGAGAACATGGCAAGACGGAGTAACAGGAAAAAAAAAAAAAGGAGATGAGGTGATTTATCAAAAAAAAAAAAGGTACAAGGGTACTAGAGTCATTTAGCATTTTCTGTTAACGGAGTTAAAGTTGCAGTTTAGTCCAAAACCATAAGTAGGCCATTTGCTAATTTTTAAAAGTGAGGTAGGTTATCTACAAATCGCGCTAATCACAAGTAGGTAAAATGTATTTTCCCCTTTCTGAAATGACACTAACCTCCCCTGCTTTTGCCGACAATATCAAGATTCCCCCCTGCCGTTACTTTTCTGTTGATGGCATTAAGTTTTGCAGAAAAATTACTGAAATACCCTTATTACAAAATAAATACATTCTACCAATTTAATTTTTCAACAAAAAAAACTCATCTCTTTTAATTTTGTGAATTGTTTTTGGTTAAGTGAAATTAACTTTACTAGATCATGGAGGTTAGTGGAAAACGAATTAGGTTTTTTTTTTTTTGGCCAAATGTATTTTATGTTTTGGTTTGTCTCAAACAACATGATCAATGAAATTAAAATAAATAGGCTCGTGTCAATAAAATTTATGTTAAGACAAAACTATGCAAAAAAAAAAAACTTCATTACTTTTCTGGTTTGGGTTCATAACTTTTTGAACGATTATAATAAAAAATTATTGTTTTTTCAATTTTTATTATAATGTTTTTATTTTTCGGTTTGCTAACAAAATGATCAATGAAATTAAAATAAATAGACTCGTGTCAATAAAATTCGTATCAAGTCAAAACTATGCCAAAAAAAAAAATCCATTACTTGGCTTGTTGTGCTTTATAACTTTTTGAACGATTATAGCGAAAAAATTCATTATTTTTCAATTTTCTATTATACTGTAATATTTTTTTTCCGGTTTGTCTCAACCAAATATATAAGTAGATAATGAAAGTGTACCCAAAAAAAAAAAACCATACACATTGAAAGGAAAAAGAGTTATGCAAAAGAGAGTCTTTTAAACACATGCATACATATTTAATTGTAAGTATATAAGTATATTGTTTATATAAATGAAATAGGGAGAGAATTATGTAAAATGATAAAGACTAAAAAGGGAGACAAAAATTTAGGTAAAGATAATATAGTTTGGTAGTAGGAGTATTAAATGAGAGCAATTTTTGACTTAAAATTCCATTTTTAGGTGAGATCATCGATTTCCGTTAGTGCTTTAACGGAATACTAACGGAAAAAAAGTCCAGGGGGGATCTTAATATTGTCAGCAAAGACAGGGGAGGTCAGTGTTATTTCAGAAACCTCAGAGAAGATATCTATTTTTGTCAGAAACTTCAGGGGAGATTACTGATAATTATCCTTAAAAATGCCACAAAAGTACGCTTTTAGGAGTACAAAACAATTTCAACTACCTACTGAAAAATATTACTTGCAAGGGTCACTCATAAATCGCCATTCAATGGTTCAAGATCTCATCTTTATTTCGGTTCCTTCAATCCCACTTCAGCTATTATATTATCATACTATATCTTATGAATCTTATATATATATATATATATATATATATATATATATAGGTTGGCCATATATGTGTTTAATACGAGACTCCATTTTGATGACTCGAGCAATTTATCTTATAGGCCCATCTTTTAAAATATAGTATATAACTAAAAAAATCAAGTTCATCAGATGGTTCGGATCACATCAATTGATGCCATGCATTTAATAAAATGGGCAAGCCTGAAATAAATTGTCTTTTAATCATGATGAGATCACAGAATTAAATCTTCTATTTATAATTTAGAAGACGGTGATTTACAGGTTAAAAAAAAAAAACTTATCAATTTACAGTTATAGGGATCACTAACACGATAGCATATCGCTAACACGTCAGGGCTGCAAACAAACTGAGCTGCTCGCGAGTAGCTGGTGGCTCGCCTCGGTTCAATAAATAAACGAGCCGAGCTCGAGCTCGATTTTCAAGCTCGTTTAGTTAACGAGCTCGCTAAAGCTTGGGTCTGCTCGCAAAGCTCGACTTGATTGCATAGGCTCGGCTCGTTTAAGAAGGCTCGTTAAGTAAATTACCCTGACTGGGCTTGATAAGAGCTCGGCTCGTTTATGACCGAGCCGAGCTCGAGCTCAATTTTTCGGCTCGTTTACTTAACGAGCCAAGCTCGAACACTACAAAGCTCAACTCGGCTCGGCTCTTTTAAACCCTTGGTTACGTGGGCCCACCCGCAAGCTTCACCAGATTGTTGAGAATTGAGAACATGGTATTTTTTTCATATGAACTTGAATAAAATTAAAGTTTGGGCGTTACTCTGTCAAGTTATAACGGGCTCCTACTGCCATCAAAATTCTAGTTGCCGTTGAAGGTTTTTCGGTCATCAACGTCATGGCTCAGAACTTAGTTGGGACGAATATACCTGTAAATTAGTTTGAAGTTTGAACAGTTGGTTATAAGAAAAAAATTTTAAAAATGAAGTACTTCAAGCTCAAGTGATATTTGCTCTCTCTCTCTCAAAGATGCTTTATATTTAGTTCGGTTTTTTCATTCCGTTTCTTTTTCGTTTGTTCGCCGTGCTTTTAATAGGGTGGCTCATGAAATAGCCAAATATGCCCTTTCTGTTGAGCTTCCTACCACTTGGGAAGGGGACTTCCCGGACTGGGTGTGTAGACAAGCCTCGTTGGATGTTTCGCACTTGCAGTAATCAATAATACTTCTATCGATTGACAAAAAAAAAATTGTCAGGGTCGGTCGCTCATGAGCAAACTTAATAATCTTTTTTTCAATTCAGATTGTTTTAACTAGCTTACGCTTTTTTTTGTCAAGAAGAAGATGAAGACCATGAGATGGAGGCTCCCTGTGCCTGTAAGAAACTCTGAAGTCTGAAGGTGGGTTTTCTCCTCTCTTTTTTTCATAAATTTTTATTGACTCCCCTGTCCCTGTAATGGAACTCGAAATGTTCTTTAATTTTTGTGTTTTCTCTTATTTTTGCATAATTTTTTTTTGTCTTTTCTTCACATTTGCTAACTTATTTGGAATGTGTATTGGGTTTGTTGGAAATGTGTTTTTGTTGTGTTTGAGGGACTGATGGTGAATTTTCATTTTCCTTTTTGCATGTTGGTATTGATTGATTCCCCTGTTCCTGTAATGGAACTCTAAAAGTTCTTTAATTTTATGGGTTTTCTCTTATTTATGCATAATTTTTTATTTGTCTTTTCTTCACATTTCTTGAAACTTACTCAGTATTTGTATTTGGGTTTGTAGGAAAATATGGAGTTTGATTTTTTATGATAGTTTTTTTTTAAAAATTTCTACCAATGATCATTTCTACCAATTATCAGGTGCATATTTACCAATTGTATGAAAATTTCCGTTTTTTTCTTAACGTGGTTTTAACAAACAAGGGTAAATTGGTAAAAACAAATCCATAATTTATTTTCATCATTTTTCTCCCAAACACTACTACGATTGTAAAATGCATTCTGTACATTTCTCCCAAACACTCCTCCCAGATTCAAAACTCATTCTGGCCATAATCCAAAAATCCAAAAATAAAAAGCTAAAAAGTTGGTTCCCAAACATTCTCTCAGTCCCAAACCCCCTTTGACTCATTCCCAAAACCCAGCGAAATCTGGGTTGTTAAGAAATCTGGATTTCTGCCTCATCTTCTTCGCATGCGTCTTCTTGAGTATGAACGTTTTGTGCAACGGTTGTGAAACAAAAATCAAATTCCTTAGAGTTTAGAGAGAAATTAGAAAACCCTCGTCAAGAAATTAACCCCGAAAATCGATTCTACCGTGAAGGCCACAAAGAAGAAGAAGAAGAAGAAGAAGAGAAGGAGAAGGAGAGAACAAGGGGATGATTTTTGGCATGAAGGATCTGACCTGGAAAGGGATGACGTAGTAGCGAGGGTTTCTTGACTCGGCACTGGTAGAGAGCCAAAATGGTTAAAGGCAAAGTGACGAGCAAAGTATTGAGTCTCTTGGAGCAATGAAAGTTGGTTTTGGCTCTCTACAATAGGCAAGAGAGCTGATGTAGATAGCCTATTGGAATTGCTCTGATAGTGTGAACTTTACATATATGTTAAGACAAACTTGTTTTGTTGTCGACAATTCAGGGCAAAAGTCACATTTTTAGTGCCTATATGTGCGCACAACAAGTCCGGTGACCAATAACACTAGGCGTGCGTGTCACCAATTCTAACAGTTAGGGCATCCCCATCAGCCTTGCTACTTTGGCTTTGTTGCTAAACTACCGAGTAGAAGTGCAAGAAATGCAAGAAAATCAGACTCACCACTTTCTTGGGTCAAAATATAATTGCTACAGTAACTTTACTTCACCAGCAAGGCACTGTACCTTTGCCTTTTGTTTTCTAATTGTTTTTGCTGTGGGGGTTTGATGATGATAGGCGGCAGAAGAGAGAGAGTGAGAGGGCAACATGAGACAGAGAGAGAGGGAGGAGACCATCAGCTGCGTGACACGCGTATTACATACCCCTTTTCTCTGATAAAGAACTCCCAAGTGGGGAGGAGTTGAGTTTTTTAATGGAAAATAATTTTTTTTTAATAGATTTGAGGGGGAATAGTTTAATATAGTAAAGTTTGGATAGAGCATCTGATTTTTTGAGTTTTTGATAAAGTGGCTTGATAAATTGTAAAAGGTGTTTTTGTGGTTAAATTTGGTGTTTTTTTTTTTGTTGAGGCTGATGAGGATGCTTTTAGCAGAGTAGCATACCAATGACAAGTGGTTGCGGATCTCCTGTCCTCCCGTCTATTCGAGCTGTCCATCTAAGCAATCGACAATAATGAACATGTTTGGCTCAAATTTATTTAAGGTGAGATGGAATCCAAGCCGTTGATTACACATATAGATGGCTCGGATAGACTAGACAAGGAGTTGTGACAGGGAGTTTGGGACATCGGATCCGCTTCCATGACGGGAACCTATTTTTTTAAGGAAGAGTAAGAATTTTATTGGTAATAGAGATAACAACCTACCATTTGCAACAAATACATCCGGAAAAAAGGACAAAATGCACATGTAAGCGACAAATAATACATTCAAATCAAATGAAGGATACTTTCAACGATAAATTGATCAAACGGTTAAGGATGGTACCTATTTGGCTATTTGTAAACTAATATTTGTGCTTCCTTTTATTCACACGGACACCTTTTCTTAAATTTATTTACATGAAGTTACAACATTGCCCTAGATTGGTGAAGAGTTTATTTACAATGCAAGGGTAATTTTGTAACTCCAACAAACAAAGATAAAAAAAAAATAAAATTGAAGAGGATTGCAACGATGTTGTTAGAATATAGGGACCACGCGAGAGCTTATTTTGTGTTCGAGATCCAGTTGGTCCCCTATTTCTTCTTTTCTGACTAACGGCCTAATAAAAGAGTGTAAAAATCATTTCTCTGTATTTTTTGTCCATCAACAGTATGAATATACTCTTATCCTTTTATATTACTGGGGGAAAAAAAAACTGTATGAATTAGTATTACTCTTATTCTTTTGTTAAAAAAAATAGGAATATTGCTAAACCTATATATGATTTTGCATTGTCTAATACATTGTCAATCAATCTACCAAAACGTATCAGTATTTACCGAATGAGGACAAAAAGTAATTTGTTTCTCTTAATGTTTTTTTATCTTTTAATTGTAGACAAAATTAATGTTGTTTCTCTTATCGTGTCTTTTTGAGCCGTTGAGACTTTTTCTGTGAGTAGAAACTTTTGCGTTTTTTTTTTTGACTTTTTGAGAAAAAAGTCGAAAGAGTTGAAAAAATTGAAAAAGTCGATAAGAAGAACATGCGATTTTCCTTTTTGATGCTTAGAATTTTTTTAATGAGCCAATTAGAGAGTGCCCTCCTCTGAATTCCTGGCCTTGAATAAGTATAAATGACTTAACCAACCACCAGATATAAGGACAGACTAGCACAATTTATGGAACGAAAATAAATGATTCCAAAATTAAATTTTTGATCTCTGAAGTAGGTAGTAAGTATTAAGAGGGGATGTAACAGCATTGAAAATCTTACTAACAAGTACCACTCAAGAGAATTGATCTCCTCATAGCACATTTCTTGGGAAACTTGGGCTAAGAAGTTTTGCCACATGTTCAGCCTATTTGTGGTAAAATAAAAAATAAAAAATCGAAGGGTTTTGCCTAGGGGTGCACACTGGCCTGGAAGTTTGCCCATCTGAGCCTAGTTTTGTTAGAGTCAGGGATAAACATTCTCCTTTGGGTAAAAAACTGGTTTTTGGTTTGTCGTTATTCAAATTTTTTTGCATTCGTTAGTTTTGCATCAAGATTTTGTGGTTTATGGATTCCTCTCAACGAGACGAATCTAACAAGTATAAATTTATAGTCAAACCAAATATTTTTTTGAATAAAGCCAAAAATAGGTGGATTATTGGCCAATAATCCACCTATTTTGGCTTTATTAAAAAAAATTGAGTTTTGACCATAAATTTATACTTGTTGGATCCGTCTTATTGAGAGGAATCCAGAAACCACAAAATCTTGATGCAAAACTAACGAATGCAAAAAAAAAATTGAATAACGACAAACCAAAAAACCAAAAACCGGTTTTTTACCCAAAGGAGGCTCTCATAGGGCTAAGCTGGATTGATTTTTGAACTGGCTAGGTTTGCTAGAATCCCTTGAGGCCTAGCTTGACCCGATTAAGATAATATTTTTATTTTAATAAGGTTCATATATTACCATTATAAATTCTAGTTGCTTAAGATTTTCCCCCCCTTCAAGTGGCGCATCTCCTCTTATTAAAAAGTAGGTTTCATCTTTGTCTTTTTGCTCTTCAATTTCTTCCTTTTTTTTAATAGTTAACTTTAATAGTTTTATGAGAACTTAAAACTTTAACTATAATTATTGCGGTTGTGAATTCTAATTTGTGATCGTTATGGTTGATTAATTAATTTTTCTTATACGCTTTAAAATTAAATGAGCTTGGGAAATTAAAATTTAATTGGATCGGGCTTGGACATATAAAATGAAGCCTGATTATTAAAAGACCAAGTTTGGATTTGCACAATTCTCGTTATTATCTAATAGAAGCCCGACTCGAATCTTGCCAGCTGAGTGTATGTGCACCCCTAATTTTGCTGAATGATATAAGACCTGAAATTGAGGAATATGCTTTCTATGGAGTTCTAGGTTTGAGGTTTTCTAAGTGCAACCAACTTTTTCAGGTAGATCATGTTAGGAATCGAACTCCACGTTCAATTCATAACGCCATTATGAATCTAAGAAACTAGAGTCATAAAAATCACACAGCAAACAAAAAATAGTGCGTACTAAACAGAAGTTAGAAAATGAAAGAACACAGTGGAAAACCTAAAAGCGAGAAAAATCATAGGAGCCACAATAGTCCACGATAATCAAAGAATTAATGGAGTACAAGTCATCTCTCTTCTCTATAAGAACAATTTTCTCTCGACTCCTCTTGTGCTTACACTAAAACTCTTAACCTTAATTATAGTGCAACTGTGTTATAAATAAGGCTCAATTACCAAAATTGCCCATGCCGAAAGTGTAAAGGCGTCGGGCCCCCACACGCCTTGGCTGGATTATCACTAAAGGTCCTCAATAGGTCAGTCCATATCGAGCCTTTGTCCCGATTTTAATTAAATGGGGATCTCACTCGGGAATGATGGAGGATTAGCCAAGGTGCTCATATATACTGTAACGCCCCGATTTTCGAAAGCATTAATTAAGACAACTAATTAAGATTATTTTAATAAAAAGAGTTTTCATCATAGTACATGTTGGAAAACGTGAAGTGCATCACATTACAAAATACTTAGTACGGTTTGAGAAATTAATATTATAGATCCGACATTAAAAATAAAGGGGTGGGTTCTACTAAATTAAGGTTCAACTCTGGATTCCACAGCTCCTCCTGAGCCTGGTCTGCCCGAAAACCCTCGGTTCTGAAATAACCGTCTCTTTCGACACCAACAGTACCTGCTTGATCACAGTTTGGTATAATACGTCTGAGTCGCGAAACAGCATCATGGTATTATACTAGGGTCACATGAAGTGTAACACCGTGAGCGATAAATCACTCAATAGCTACTCTAACACTCCTAACCCTTGCTAAACATACAAGTACAACATATATGATTGAAAAACAGTAATTAAAGGAATAAGCAGGAAATAAATTGTAAAACAGAAATTAAACACATAGCTGATTTCATTACTAGCCATTAACTTACATGTTCATCCAAATTCTCAACCTAGAGAACTTTCCTCTCGGTTAACCAGTAAGGAATATGACAAAACTGTGATTTACTCTCCCCTTGCATGCCCTTCACTCGGGGGCCTCGACGAAAGGTATAAGTTATGTACTTAGTCCAGCCGTCAGTCGCCTCTCAAAGATGAATTTCCCAATGATGAAACTGTACCACTGGGCTACATATAGCAACTGCCAGGTCCTGTAGGTATATAGCCACAACTTGTCTATAATACTTCCACCCTTATAACGCCTCAGAATTCAAATGAAGCAAATCACAGAGTGTCATATTCTAGGGTTTTGAAATCATAGCAAACTGCCAAATAATCCTCCGAAACAATCATTTGGCGGAACTGCCATTCAAAAACAATCTCAGGGTAACTCCCCATCAATCAATTCCAATTCACTTTTCCATTAACCTCATCGTCTATGCGATACCCGCGTACGATCACCCAACCCGGGAACCTAGTTGTCCATTCTAACATTAAACACGTTTATGGAAAATACACTTAATAGTAGAAGCAAAGTGATAACGATATTCTAAGGGTCATAAACGAATGCCTCGATTTATAAGTTCGCGAAATTCAAGTAATTGAAAACTAGGGGTCTAAACGTAATAAATTCAAACGAAAGGGGCCAAAACATAATTTACTAAACTATTGGGGCCAACACGTAATTCAAAGAAATTTAGGGCCACCAATGTCATTTTAAGTAAGTACAAAGGTGCCCAACATAATTTCACAACTCTAGGGTCCTTAGTGTAATTTACAAACTCTGGGGCCTTTTTGTAAATAAACATAATATAAGGACAAAAAATGTAATTTTGCCACCGACAAGGTTAAATATGTAAAAATACTTTATTTTAGTTAATAAATTCCTAACTTGTCATAAGATGCAATTCCTTGATTTTTTTATTAAGTACAAAACTACACATTATGTAATTAACACACAAGGGCAAAATGGTCATTTTACATCCGAAGAGAATTTCTGGTCATTACATTACATTCCTAAATTTCTAGTAGTGACACTTTGTTGATAAAAATAGGTTTCGTAAATAATACACAAGTACGCACGTCAAATTTCACAAAAATACACTTTAAATCCCTAACTTTAACACAATGATCAAGAACAAGGTTAAACACAATAAATTCATGGAGAAACTCATATAAAAATTTATTAAATTATTAAACATTCTTGGAATAGTTAAAAACATGAACCACAATGAATCTAAGGTTTATTAAGCACGAAAATACGGTTTGGAGTAAAAAAGGTCACATAGCGTTTTGGCTCGGGTTTCGTGAAACCCTTGACTTGGGGATTTAACCCATCCAATATAAACTAATATTAGACTATTCTAACTCATTCAAAATCTCGGAATAGGTTAGGTACGAGTTTCTACCTTGTTTTGCGAAGATTTGGCGAAAAACCGATGGAGGGAGCTCTTTGCCTGGCCTTGGCTGGCTTTGGTGGTGAAATGTGGATACCTTGGAGTGTTTTGGATGATCATAAAGTGGAAGATGAGATGTGGGAGCTTTTGGTTAATATTTTGAAGTGAAAACTCATTTTTCTTGACTTTTCTCACTTTAGAACTTGAAGGATGTTAATGGGGCTTTGTGTTCTTGGTTTGAGAGTTCTTGGGAGAGTTTGGAGGAGGAAGAGAGTGAATGAGAGAGCATTAGATGTTCTGGACGAAATTTGGGGTTTGGGAAAGTATAAAATGAGTTTTGGGTGGAGTTGGAGTGTAAGATTGGTGAAAAAAGTACTATAGTGGATTATGAAGTGATAAGGGAGGGTGGTGGAGTGTACAACAGTTAAGGGGACTGATTTTGGCTGATGGAAGGAGGTAGAGTGTGGTATTGGTGATGGTTGGTGGTGATTGGGTAGTGTATGATGATGTATAAAGTATACGTATACACATGTGTGTGTGTGTATTAGTATTGCTTGTGTATGTGTATAAAAGTGTATAATTATGTATGAAACGAATTTATAAAAAATGTAATGCTCGCGATTAAAAAGTAAACGTGCCTTAGGGTCGAAATTGTAGCAATTGGGAAGTATTAGGATATAAACCGTAAGAATTACAAATTAAGGGTACCACACAGCGCCTTCCACGGATTCAAAATTTTGATTGAGCAAATGGAGGCGCTCTACACTCTCATAGTTTATTGTCGCACTACAAAATCTCTTGGGTATAAAAGTATATGGATACGCATTATTGTCATTTTACCAATTCAATGATAAACAAATCATATAATTCCCGAAGTACCGTCAAATTACCAACGCTTTTTTTTTTTTCTTCCCTTTTTTTGGGTGTTTATTAGAGTACGCAGCTCAAAACAGTTTAAACACCCAGCAGACCAAATGAGCACCAAGTACCCAATCCACATCAGCCTACGAATCTAAAAATTAATGGAAGAACTAAGGGGGTGTTTGGTAGCGTTTTCGTTTCCTGTTTTTTGCTTCTGCTTTCAATTTTTTTCAAAAATAAAAATAAAAATGTGTTTGGTAATTTATTTATATTTTGTGTTTATCAAAAAAAATTTCAAAATTTCTGAAAATTTTAAAAAGACAAGAAAGGTGATTTGCCTTGTTTTTAAAATAGGGTCGTTTACAAAAAACAAAAAAACAAAAAACAAAAAACAAAAAACAAAAAACAAAAAACAGAATTTTTATTACAAAACATGTTTTTTGGTTATTGTTTTTATAGCCAATAAACATAATTCTATTTTTTAGTTTTTTAGAAACAAAAAACAAAAACATTACCAAACGTCTCCTAAGAGATTAGATATATAATCTATCTTGATAGGCAAGCAATGGGATGAAATATTGGCTCTTGTAAATTGGTTGCATTTTGGGTAAGAAAATATTTTTATATAGAGAATGTAGGCAAGTCTTTCATTTTTTTTTATTTCAAAAGAAAAAAGAAAAGAAAAAAGAGAGAAGGAAGTGAAGAGGGTTTTTATTTTATTTTACAAGGAGTCCTAATGGAGATTATAGACCCGGTCTGGGCCGAAGTGAAGGGTGCAAGGATTTTAGGCCCCCAAACTCTGGGCCAAGATTTCTATAAATTGGGCCAAATGAAAAGAAAAAAAAAAACATTTTGTAAGAGCCTATTAGCATCTTATGGGCCCAGAGTTTTTTTTAATTTTTTTAATCAGCAAAATGCCCTACTGGGCTATGGACCCAGATTTCGACATTTGGACTCACTACTGAGAAGTGAGAACTGTTCAAGTAGTTTAACACTATAAATACAGATTTTTACCTCGAAGTCGAGAAAAGAGGCATCTAATTATCATTAAGGTAGTCACTTTTTTAATTACTATTAAGGTAAGTCACTCTTTTGTGTTTAAATTTATGATGCACTTTCTTATTATATTATTTTAGTAGTTTTGACACTTTTATAGGGTACTCTAGAGTTTTAGGCACTTTCACAGGATACTCTAGGATTTAGGTTTAGAAACTTTTATACGGTTTGAGTTTATCCACTTTTATAGAATACCTTAGGATTTAGGCATTTTCATACGGTTTGGGTTTAGACAGAAAAAAGTATGGACCCATTTGAAGTGTGCATTTTCAAAAGACAGCTGACTTATGGGGTTTGGGGTGGGTAGATGACTTAATGGTGCCTTTTCAGAAGACGGACGTAGTTGGGCGTGTATTGCTCGAGATTTTTGTACCGGCTTGTAAGTCTCTCCTACAAATAGCATTTTCCAACTAAGGTTGCAAATCAACTAAGGCTTTGTTTGACTAAATTGGGGAAAATGGTTTATTTGGTTTTGTCCTTATTTAAATTTTTTTTGCATTTGTTAGTTTTCGGTCGATTTTTTGAGGTTTCAACTTTGGTTTATTTTTGTCTTTATTCACAAAACTTTAAGTTTGGCTAATAATTTTATCTTTTTTATTCCTACCGCCGGCATGCTCGCTCAAACCCCAAAAATCGGCCAGAAACTAACAAAAAATTTTTTGAATAAGGACAAAACCAAATAAATCAATAAACCATTTTTCCCCATTTAAATTCAAACAAAGTTCTTTCATCTTCATTTTCAATTTCGATTCGACTTGTTTAGATATTGAGTTAAATTTAAATTTGAGTTTTGGACTCATTTAACGAGCAAAGTTTTAATGTTTTGTTCGACTCGAAAAAGCTACGCTTGCATGGTTTAAAAAAGCTAAAACGTCTCTACATGAAAAAAGTGAAAGTGACTTCCGTTGTACATTATACAGCACATGTTGGTCAAGATTTTTTGTTTTGTTTTGTTACGTTACAACATTTCAAACCATAATTTCCTAGTGCACATATGGAGCAAGAACATCACTAAAAGACTTATGGTTTCAACATTTTGCCGATTCAACGGTTTAGAGCTTGGGTTTAGTCCAATGGTTGTGTAGAGCTCACGTGCGTGAGTTTTAAAATTCGACTCCTACGGACAAGAGTTTGGTCCTTGTAATAATCTTACTAATATTTACGTACTAGCATTCTATTGTCTGACATAAGAAAATTAAAAAAATGCACAGATTGGTGGGAAATAATTGGACATAAACTCGAGGCACGTGCAGTGGTGATTTTTTTTTTTGTTTCTAAATATGATAGAAATTTTTATTTTTATCCTAATCCCATTCAAACCAATCGCAATGGGTATCAAAAAGTTAGAGAGAGAGAAAGAGAGAGAGAGAGAGCAGAGGGTGAGAGTGGCAGGAGACTTGTCCCTGGGTTTACATGCCCAACGATCTGGGTTTTGCATGCCCGGTGGCCGCCCCACTCCCCCTCCCCCTCCCCCACCACCCCCTTCCATCTTCTTCCTCCTCCACTCCTCTCCTCTCCTACTTCCCCCATTTGGTTTTCGATGACTCTCCATGTAAATCGACTTCCTCTCCTCTTTGCATGGGCGGCCGGAACCGATTTTTGGACAAGGGGGGCGCTGGATCTGAGGTTTTAGATCCGGACTCCTAACATCGACAGCGGCGGCGACGGTGGCGTGACAACTCCGGCGATGGCTCCGGCAATTTTTTTCCCGTTATGTTTTTTTTGTTTTTTGTTGTAGTTTTTAGATCTTTTTTTGGTTTATTTTGTGTATTGTTAGTTTGATTCAATAAAATTTCTTCCTATTTCTCCAAAAAAAATCACAATGGGTATCAACTTCTCTTTTTAAGATTTTAACCTGCAACCTCACAGTACTTAGTTTGTTACACAACCATTATGCTAACTGCCTGGTTTGCCATTCCTTACAGTATCCTTACCAAGAACACCAAATTTAACATCAAAAACACCTTTTACACTTTAGCAAATCGCTTTTTTAAAAACTCACAAAATCTGATTCTCTATTCCACTCATAATTTTCCATTCAAATAACACCCACCTTTTATTTCATCACAAATTTTAAGGTTTTTTTTTTTGCTTTAAGTGAATAATGCCTTTTGTTCTTTGTCAAGTCACTGTAGCAATAACAAATTGTCAAGTTGGAGTAGCAAGGTTGATGTAGGAGAGTTTTTGAACATTTATTTATACTTAAACCAAAAATATGATTTGTTAAGCCACAAGAGGATGCAAGCTTGAGTTCGACGGTCTCTTACTTTTTCAAAGAGTACCTATTCATAGATAGGATGACCTATTTTTTTAAGCCAAAAGAAAGAGTCTCCATTCAACCCAACAAATCAAAACCTTAATACAATCTACCAAAACAACCTATGAAAATACTGAAAAGAAACCAGCAAAAAAACAAAGAAAAGGAAAATACCAAAAAATACAAAAACATAGAAGTCACCGGAGTTGTCCTAATAGGATTAACTATTAGGATTGCCAGCATTTATGTTTATTCACTGCGAGAATGATTCATTAGCGGCTGACATTTTTAAATAATTGAGGTGTTTTGGGCTAATATACGCGCACTTCTATTATTTTTGGGAATTCAATCCCAAAGCTCTGTATGGTCAGGTCCAAATGAGAGGGAGAGGTTCCGAACATTTTTTTTTTTTGAAAAGTAAAGAAAGATTAATTAATCTTTGAATATAAATTACAAAGATTAAATGGACCCCTATCACAATAGCATCACAACGATGCGCAGACATTCCAACAAAAATGGTACCCATGGACGCCGACAATCATGTGCCTTTAAAGACCTAAAAGGGAAAAACAACACCGCAAATTGGCAAGGTACCAACCAAAGAGCTAGCGAAAAAATAAAGGAAAGCAAATAAACCCCAATTGGAATAAATACAGAAAACTGAAAACCCAAAAAAAAAGAAAATTTTTTTTGGGGAAGCAAGGTCGCTACTATGCAGCTATTGCATGGCACCGTGCTGTATACATCTAGGTTGTCCGTTGCTCAGACGGCCTAGATTTTATCTCGGTTCCTTTGCATCCTAACCATTCATTGTCGTGCGATGCAAGATGAAATCTAAACCATCCATTCGAGTAACGGCCGACCCAAATGTGCACAATAAAATGGCGTGCGGTGGCTGCACATGTAACAGCGACCCCCCTTCCCAAATTTGCACCACAACTTAGCTTCAACTGCAAACCTAAAAAACAGAGCCAAACTCACGAAGCTGAGACCATTTCAACAGCAAAAACCATACAGCATCAACAGAGGACAGGTTCTGAACTTGATATTTTAGGAGGGAGCAAATTTCTAAGAAAAATTCTAGATTCAGACTACTAAACTGGCAATAATAAGACAATTCTTTAACCAGTATATTTTTATATAGATAAGAGTGCAAATACTCTTACCGATAAAAATACACTTTTACTGGTAAAAAAAATTGTCTTATTTAGCCTAGTAAATTGTCAATAGTAGGATTGAATTTGTAATGCCAGTCTTTTGACCACCAATATGTATAGATTTTTTCTTGCTTCTCCGTGATGTCTTTTCTCTTAAATTCAGTCTATTGAACTGACAATAAGAAAAATTCTAAATTCAGTCTACTAAATTGATAATAAGACAATTCTTTGACTGGTAAGAGTTTATTTTTACAAATAAGAGTGCAAATACTCTTACCGATAAAACTACGCTTTTACTGGTTAAAAAATTAGGAGTATCTTACTGTCTCAGTAAATTATCAATAGAATGTCCGAATTCTTAAATTCCGGTATTTTGACCACCAATATGCAAAGATTTTTTCTTGCTTCTACACGACGTCTTTTCTCTTAAAAAGTCTTTTAATATGGTAATCGTGATTCGTGCTTAAAGTGCATATCATATATAGTTAAATTTCTTCAACTACAACATAACGTGGTGATCTTTTTGAAGAGGGATAGTGCAGTACATGAAAAGAAACCAAGAAATGTAACATGAAAGTGCATGGACGGTGAGATCCGCTTGGGTGCATTGTTAAACAATGCACCTAACGGATCTCACCGTCCCCACGACTTTCCTATTTTTTTGGTTTCTTTTCCTATTTCCTACACTTTTCCATCTTTTAATTTGACAATTGAAAACCAAGCAACAAAACCAATAAAACCTTTAAACTATAATTTTGCTTGATTCGCATATACTGAACTAACCAGAAAACATACATTTTTAAAAAAAAAATTTACTTTCACATATCATATAGCACATCTTGAAAATGCGGGTTTCTTGAATTTAAATTTGGTTGTTAACTTGGGAGGTGATGAAATGCAGAAAATCTAACCTTTGTTCACCCTAAATTGTAACTTTTTAACTTGAAAATAAACAATAAATCTTTCGAGGCCCAAGTTTTTTAACTGCTTCTATTGTTGTAGCGACTCAAGGGAAACAAGTAGAGTACCATTTACTTAACTTTTTTCGTTATTTTAGTGAATCGTCTCATATTATAAGATCTTGACGTGTTTGTAAGATGTAAAGTTGTATTGATTTGGCATTTATGTGAGTTGCATTATTTATTCAACTATTGTGACTAATCATGTATCGTAATTAATATTCTTTTTGTCTCAAAATGATAATCCCCTACGAAAAGATGTGTAATTTTCAAATAAAATAAAATAAAATACTACTATTTGTAATCTCTTACATTTTTGTCGAGCAAAATTAGAGAATATTATTGCACGTCTTTTCTTAAAAGACTATCATTTTGGACTCAGGAGTAAGCACAGTTTTCTAGGCGCAAGTTTAAAAGGCATGTTAAAGTGCGCTCAATATCATCTTTATGCTATTAACATAATGACATATTGACATAACTAAAGTAAAACTTAAGTTTCAAGTGCCATATATTTTTTCCGTTGGTTCAAGCAAAACATTGGTTTTTTGACCAATTAAGTTGCTGAGGACAGAGAAGAAAAGCCGAGAGGAAGAAGTAGAGGCCAGCCAAGTGAGAGGGAGAGGATTTATGAAAGGCTCAGTTTGGATGACAACAATCTCAAGTAGGAATGAGAATAGGGATGGCAATGAGACAGGTTGGAGCGGATTTCGATGATCCCGGCCCAGGCCCTAAAATTCCTGAACCACCCCTAACTTGCCCAGGTAATTTATGGGTACCCCCGCCCCTATCGGGTATTAGGTTTACACGCCCCGCCCCTATTTTTTTCACATATTACTATAGTAAAGTATATTTTAGACTCCACTATTAGTGAGCACAAATGATAAAAGTTCACAAAATAACTTTTGTAACTTAACCAAATCTACTATCTGATGTTATATTTAGCTGTAAAGATAAAATTATAAGAATACAAATAAAATTTGATGCATATAAGGGAGAAAATATAATTTTATATATACATATGAAAGTATATCAACCACTACAACAAAAAGTAACTATGGCGACGAAAACTGGCGAGGAAATTTGAATTTCCTCGCCAAATGGGTCTTTATGGCGAGGAAATCGATTTCGTCGGCAAAGAGTACACTATGCCGACGAAATTATCTTTCCTCGCCCAAAAACTAAGATTTGGCGAGGAAATGAACATTTCCTCGCTAAAAGGCTACCATTTGGCCACGAAATTTGAATTTCCTCGCTAAACATCAAAGATTGGCGACGAAATTATCTTTCCTCACCAAAAAAGTTAACATTGGCGACAAAATTATATTTCAATGTCAAAAAAATAAGATTTGGCGAGGAAATGCATATTTCCTCGCTAAAGGGTACCCATTTGGCGACGAAATTATCTTTCCTCGCAAAAAAGCTAAGATTTGGCGACGAAATTATCTTTCCTCACAAAAAAAGTAAGAATTGGCAAGGAAATGCTAGTTTCCTCACCAATTGTTCAGAATAGGCGAGGAAATTTTGTTTCGTCGCCAAATGTTAATGTTAGGTGACGAAATATTTCCACACCTTTTCTAGGACTATTTAGATTTTGATATAGATGTGTTATATTATCCCAATGGTAAGGTATTTATCCTATTTATGATACCATAAAATTATAATAAAAGAACTTATTTGTCGTATGCACATACTAATTAGTGAGACTAATGTATACATATCATATTGATCATGTCATTTGCATATAAATCTATTATTATTATTACTCTAGTAGAAAAATGATTTGGTCTCCTAAAACAATCATCCATTTTGAAACAAAGGTGGGTATTATACTGTCTAGGAGGAAAACGTGTTTCTAATGAGACTAAATTACCCTTTAACTTCTCTTTCAATGCTATCTTTTCAACTGCCCTTTAGTTTTCTAATAAGTGTTTCAACTCGGTTTAAACCCGCTAAAGAGAAAATTCCTACGGGCATCACTCACCAAAATGGTCTACAAACACAAAGCAATTGATTTTTCCCTTCAATTAGAATTTATAATAAATAAAAAAATCCCCAAGCCAGAAAATTTATACTTTCGACTTATTATTTGGGCTAATGTTGTCTTGTTTTTAATCTTTTTATATTTAGTCCTCTTTTACTTTTACATTTTCTCTTCAAAACAAATTAGTGCAGTAAATTCTCCTGATAAGAAGTTTAAAAAATTCAAGAAAGCCAAAGAGTAGATCAATTATTTGTCAATAAATTCCAAATTACTCTTTAGCATACTAATAATGTTTAAAAATATGATGTTAAGAAGAATTTATGTTATCGATTGGAACGAAGAAGGTGGTTAGGTCTCACCCAACAACATTTCTTCATTTTTGAGTTTATGTTTGATAATTAATTTTCTAAAATTACGTTCCAAAAATTTATGGGAGAACACTGGCCAACTAATTCTCAAATAATTTTCGTTTTTATTTGGTCAAGTGTTGCATCTTAGGTTTTTGTTCCATGGGTATGGGTCGTTGGTGGCATTTTAGGCCTAATCAAAAAAAAGATTTATCTTTCCAAAACATAATTGATTACTCTACTTTAATTCCTTGTGGAAGTGGAGTAAGGTGGAGCATTAATGTGTTCTTATCATGTGCCTTGGAGGCACATATTAACAAAATCCAATTTAAAAATAAACAAATATATAAATACAAAGGTAAGTAATTCTAACAAGTAAAGACTTATAAAAGGGTATAGGAAAATATCAAATTATAAAAAATAAGAACTTCAGTAAAAACAAATAACGTTAAAAGATTTAAGAAAGAAGTTTAAAGAAACACTACAAAGAGACTAAATTTAGACAAAAAGATTTTAAAAAAATAGTGAGGTAAAAAGAACTACAAAAGGTTATATATTAAAAGTTGTTGAACTTTGCATTGAAATGGAAGTTGGTGTGGTGGATGGGGCGCGCGTTGCTTGAGAGGAGGTCGCAGGTTCAAATCCCAGCGGATGCGGACAAGCTAGAATTGGATTTCTTCTTTTTTTTGTTTCAGGAGTTTTGGTGAGGAAATTTTTCCTCGCCAAATGGGCAGAATAGGCGAGGAAAAATTTCCTCGCCAATTGTTCTAAATAGGCAAGGAAAACAATATTTCCTCGCAAATTGGTTAGAATAGGCGAGGAAAAATTTCCTCACCAATTGTTCCGAATAGGCGAGGAAAACAAAATTTCCTCGCCAATTTTCCGAATAGGCGACAAAAAATTTCCTCGCCAATTGCGACGACCTTTTGGCGAGGAAACCAGGCGAGAAAATTTTTCCTCGCCAATTCCTTTAGTGAGGAAATTTGGTTCTTTGACGAGGAAACTCAATCCTCACAGTAGACATTTTTTCTTGTAGTGAACATAGTTATACACATATATTTATGTAGTGGCGTGTAATATCGGGGTGGGGTGACCATACCCCTGCCCCTACTCTGGAGAGTTTTTCAAAATCACCCCGCCCCTACTTGTTATCCAAAAAAATAGAAAAAAACCCCTACCGTATCGAGGTGAGGTAGGGCGGGTTCGGAGCGGGGCAGATTTAATTGTCATCCCTAGATTGGAATGTGATAATTCCTTTTACCCATGATTCCAAAGTTTGGAAGAGACAGGAACGAGAATGTGATGCCAAGTTTTTCTGATTCTGACATTTGGTAGAGACAGGAATAGGAATAAGAATAGGAATTGGAATTGGAATTGGAATGTGATTCTTGATAATATATTCAACCAAGATCACATTTCTAGACTGAGTAGGAATCTAATCCCTCCCTTACCCCATGTGAATATCAGATTCCAGGTTCATCCATTAAGAAAAGAAAATGTTAACTTTAATGAATTTTCAAAATAATTGTTTCCGCGTAAAATTACTTGAATTAATCCAAACACCAAAATGCAATTCCTCCTGGTATTAAATTCCTAGGAACTTGATGGATCTGGGGATCCTACTTTTCCCTCCCTGCTTTTCTCCCTACCTTTCGGTGAAAAATGGTCGTTGTAAGTGAAATTGTTGGTGTTTTTTTTTGCGTCCAAAAAGACGTCATTTTCATCTGAAAAGTAGGGTCCCTAGATCCGAATTGGATTTCCAGTAATCATATTCCTATTCCTAACAAAAAAAAAATCCCATAATTTGATTTATTATAATCATATTCCTATTACTACTCAAAATTCTGGTCATCCAAAAAGTGGGTGGGAAAAAGATCATAAGGGAAGGAGGTAAGGAAAATAGGATGGAAAAAGTATATGGAAAAAGATTTTGAGATTGGGATTTGGAAAAAATGAAGTTTGAAAGGGATTTTGGTAGGATTTCCTATACTTGGTAAATATCGCATTAGGAAATACTTAACTAGGTATTAAAACGTTAGGAAATACTTATCTAAGGAAACTAGCACATAAGGAAAACAATCAATAGCAATTTTTTTTTTAAATCCTAATTAATAAGAAAACTTATTACAATTTGGCTGGAATATATATATTTTTTCTTCTTTTACTTCAACTCAATTTACTTTTTTCAAGACTAACTTTCTTGCACAACACTGACACACTTGAGCAGAGTCTTTGTGTAGATTACAATTCACAAAAAAAAAAAAAAAACATTGGACGTCTAAAAATTAACTGATTCAGATCTTCAAAAGGGTAAGAATCACGTGGCCTATTTGATCCACCTCATGGATTTGAGTCAAGTGGTACACTACTTTTAATTTGGAAAAATTTAATCCATAGGGCACGTTGTATTTTTTTTTTTAATCCTATCAAAGTATCTAATAAAGGAAATGTCATTGGTGCTTCTCTCACTAGCCAGATTCTCTCTCTCTCTCTCTCTCTCTCTCTCTCTCTCTCTCTCTCTCTCAAACTATAATGAATCGGCATGGTGAGTTACTCAACAAAGCATTTGCAACGTTTACATATTCCAACTTCGTTTTGCTCTTCACAATACCTATAGTCAACATCATTGGTTTATATACAAATACTGGTGTAAATCCTACCTTACAAGCATGGATGGTTGGGTTGTCCGTATCTCTCTTTGCCGTCCTGGTCATCTTGTTTTGCCTTGTCGGCGCGTCGCCGAGCGAAACCGACGCCTTCGGTTACTTTCAGTTTCACCATGGTTACTTCAACATGGTCGTAGGTTTTTTAGCATTCCTTTACCTTCTGTATTGGGCTGCGGTCATCGATAAAGCCAGCCACGATGGATTGTCAATAAAAGCTTCCTACAAGGAGGAGTACAGGTTTCCGGCCGGGTGTTGGGAGTACTGGATGCATAAGGAGACAGATATGACCAGTACCAATCAACAGCCGGCCGAAAACCATGTCGAGAGGTATTGGAGTGAGATCAGGGAATGCATGATTCACAACCATTTTTGTGGTAGGATTAGCGGTCATGATTGGGCTGATGTGACTCTTGAGCAATTTTACAACATGGATTTGTCATCGATGGAGTTGCGTATATGCAATGCAATAATGCTAGACATATTGCCATGGGGGCGCCACATTGAAACTAGGGTTGTCGTTTGAACACCCTTCTTTTTTATAGCTATCATTGATACATATGATACTTCAGTATTTTTAATGCCTTTCTTGAAAATAAGATGTCCCTTTGAGCACCCGCAAAAATTATTGTCATCTGTCGTATTGGATTTGTGATGGTTTTCGGCTTTTCGCCATTTTGTTTTCGATCTTGTTCATTCTCTCTCATTGCTATTATTTGATCAGTGTTGTTAGTTGAACATCAAGATGTAAATCGTTTTTTGATAAGAGTGAGACGTAAATCTTGTTTTCAATTTTGTTTTTGATAATTTAATTTGCTGTTTTTTTTTTCCTTCAAACAATATTTACACGAATCTTGTTAGATATAATTCAATTAGGTCTGTTCAAAGTTTTCATAATCATAAAAATCTTATTCATCAAGATGGGTGAATTGGGCTGGAGGGATAATAATTGTACTTTCGAAATGCCATTCTGTAAATACCCTTATGCTCTTTCTTCATTTTGCATTCAATTTGATTCATTTTCAAGAAAAGAGGGGCAAAACTAGAATTGTACCGATTTGTATCTTTGAATTTGCAGAATAGACAATTATCTCGGGAAGCAATGCTACATATCTAGAAAATTATCGAGAATTTGAAATCAATTGCGGTATTATTGATATTTGTTTCATGCTTTTGGTCTTTTTTGGGTCATGCTTCTAGTGTGGTTGCTGCATACCACCAATTGATTTCAATTTCAACTTCGTTAGCCCAACCAATTGGACCACCACAGCCAACTCAATCAACATACACAAATCTATATTGCCATGCTTGGGCCAATGACCCAAAAACCCTTTGCTTTGATTGCCATACATGCAAGGTTGGATTTTTTTTTTTGTGGGGCCAAAATGCAAGGTTGGAGTTGCCAACAGCTATAATGTTAACATACATGGTTAATTTGTAAACTTCTTGATTTTGTGTTGGTAAGTAACTTGTAATTTTTTATTAAGTTATGCTTGTTTGCGCAATTGATGTATCTTGGTGCAAATAAAGAGTGCAGATTAATGAAAATAGTATAAATGGCAGCAAATTTTTTTTTTTTAGACATTGTGTTCTAGAAAAGATCTTCATTCTTCAGAATAAGAGAGATGTCAGGCAAGAATAGATCACGCTAATTTATTTTCCATCATAGTTTAAACCACAGAAGATCACACGTTTTGGATGTGATCATAAGTCACATTTAACCACACATTTAAAAGAAAATTGAGATAAAAAAAAAAAAAAAAAGATCATGAATAATTAGTTTTAATCTCGGTTTTTACCAGAAACAATCACGCTTTTTAATTGTGATTGTTGTCAAAAAGCATGATTGTTGTCATCATTCAATCATGCTTTTATAACTGTGATAGAAGGTAGTGATCGACCTGAGATCTCACCCGGAATGACCACGTTTTTTGGGAGCTTGATTAAAGCTATACGATCACAGTGAATAACCGTGATCTTTATTGTATTTTGTAGTAGGGTACAATTGGAGTTTGAGAGCAGAAACGACATCTAGAGAGCTCCTGCTAGTGCATAGTGGGATTGGTTGTTCAAAATTAGTCGAGATGCGCATAAGTTCACTTGGACACCTAAGTTACAGGAAAAAGATAAGTCTCATCCATATATTTAGCTCCCAAAGGCTATAATACAGACTTATTAAAGATGTGTACTATATACACTTAGTGTGTGATTCAAATTGTGCTAATGTTGCTAATAGACTAATTGGGTTTCCCTATCCAGATTGCTTTAAGTTCACTTACAAAAGTCAGATTCAGATCGAATTCAGTCCATTTACTGGTCTAATGCAAGTGCTTCCAGAGTCGTTAAAAGGAAAAAACCTCATCAATCAGAACGAAAGATAGATATGATCGAAGCAATCCGGTCTGGTCAAGGAAAAAGGAAACGATACAGAAACCAAAAATAGGTTTAAGTTCTAAGAGCAACTCCACCCCAGACTCAAACTCAAACCCAAAACCAAAATCTAAGTCAAAACCCCCCAAAACTCACTCCACTCTTTGAACCAAACTCATACCAAATCAAACTTTACTCAAATTTTTCCTCAAATTTGGGGAGAAAAAAAGGTTTGAACCAAATTTCTACCACCATCAGACCACCTTCCACCACCGTCCTCGTCTTCGTCGGACCACCTTCCACTACCGTCGTCGTCGTCACCAAGGTCATCGATTTTCTAGATCTAGATCCACTACAGTTGATTTTCTAGTTGATTTTCGAGTCGATCCACCACAGCCGAATACAGGACGGCAGCGCACATGATTTTTCAGGTCTAGATCTGATTTTTCAAGAGTTTTGCGGCGGTGGGCGGCGGCAGGCGGTGGCAGAGGTTCAAAATCCGAGTCGAGGGCTGGAGAGGGTGGTATCAAATGGAGCTTTTACTCAGATTTTCATTCAAATTTGAAGGAAAAAAAAAAGGGTATAGGGCTGGAGATGCTCTGAAGGATAGGAAGGGCAATCGTTATCGTCCCTTCCTGGACTTGACCATAAGGGTTGATCCTCACTACAAATTTTTTTGCTAGGAGGTGCTCTTGCGAGATAGCCATTCAACCGGGAGCAACTAGTCCTCATAGCTCCAAAACCCCTTGGGCGCGATCTGTACAAGAGTGTCCTTTAACTTGCCAACTGGTTCACAAGGATGACTACTCGCAACCTCGTGGAGAGGGAGTTTCACCTTCTGATGTTTTCCTTCTCTCCTGAATGCTTTTCACAAATTCAAAACTCAAACGCTAACATTTGAAAAACATCAGCAATTCAGCATCAACAATACTTCCGCTAATAGCGAGTTTCAGCAAAGTTATTTTGGTTGACAGTCTTCGAAACTGATTTTGGGGAACACTAGATTTGTGTTTGTAATTATTGAAAACAACGTCCGCTAAGAAACAAATGAGATATATCTACGGTACTTCTGAACTAAGAATTACCCTGGAAAACCAATTCGAAAAACCACCACCGGACAGGGTCAGCTTCCAAGAACCTGAAGCGCAACTCAACTACCAGGAGGAAAACTATACTACAGAGAAAGCCAATCAAGAGCTAGTCTTCCTTTTGCCGCCTCTGCAGCTGTGGCGTCACTGCTGTTAGGAATTACAGCCAAATCACAGTTAAACTTTAAGCTGCCAGAGATTGGTTTTCTCCATGCCAAATTGGCTAATAGGTGAATCATCATGATCCAAAACCACCCTATGAGCGGAAGCGACAGATCAAATTTGAAGCAATAAAGACTGAAGAAACAGGGTTAACTGGCGTGTGAATCAACACAAAATCATTTCTGCCTTTGCAAACATAAGCATGACAAAAAAGCCACCTTCCGAATAACCTAGTCAGCTTCTTTTATCGAAGAATTAGATTCGATGATCTGTGAAGACCATTTTAGCATAGAAGCACAATTCCCTGGGTTAACATAATGATGTAGATCATAACCAAAAACCATACAGCTCTGGTCTGAGGGCATTCAACAATTATGTGTTCTACAGATTCATTAGTGAGACTGGAGGGTGGGAACTTTTCTGTGAATCAGATTTTCATTCAAAGCCAAAATAGTTTTTCACAAATGCCACCAAAAGTTCGTCACCTTCAGAGGAAAATATCTAGTCTCCAAATCAAATTCCACAAATGTTTGTTGGGTATAAAAGATGATTCTGGTCTACCAATAGAAGCGAAGAATGAGCAAGGGCAAACTTGTAACCAGGTAATAGAGTAACCTCGAGCATTATGGTGCCAAACCAATCTGTCATGACAAGGGAGAATTGGAAAAGGGATAGCTACGGCAGCCGTTACACCTCAGACAACAGACCTTGCAGCTTGCCCACCTCCCATCATGCTCCAGGCGGAAGTCTTAATGTCTTATCACATCTGAAACTCTCTATATATTACAACCAGTGGAATTTGATACACAAAGTTCAGAATTAAGAAGTGAGGTAACCACTAATGCCAAAGGTTGATGCTTCTCCCATCATTCACCTGCCATCTGAGCCCTTGGACCATGATTTCCTTCCCTTTCACAATGCTCGACCAAGGTCTGCCTTTAAATGCACATCAAGGAAAGATGATTAGGGAAGTAGACGCCCTTAAGAACTTTATCCCAAAATGAATTAGGATTCATTTAGAGCCTCCAGCCTTGCCGTGCT
Organism: Vaccinium macrocarpon; assembly: GCA_022606695.1. Lineage (NCBI taxonomy): Eukaryota > Viridiplantae > Streptophyta > Magnoliopsida > Ericales > Ericaceae > Vaccinium > Vaccinium macrocarpon. Next base: position 31,408,716 of record CM040177.1, read on the forward strand.
AGAAGAGCCTCAGCCCTGAATTTTAAAAAACCCATGCAATCATCCGGTTTTAGAATTTATTAGATGCAACCATTTTGTCCTGACTAGCCCAGAAAATACATCTGTTCTCCAGTTTCCTTCCCAACAGAAGTTCCTGGCCATGAAATCAAATTGTCAAAAATATTTTTAGGGAGTAGGAGAAAAAGCATTGCGGGTATGGCCTGAACCACTGCTTTAATAAGGACCCCCTTCCCGGCTTGGGAGAGGAGCTTTTACTTCCACCCCTGCAGCTTCTTCATAGCCTTCTCAGTAAGAAACATGAAAGCCTCTGAGGTTGAAACACCAACACGGAACTCCCATTAGGTAGTATGGTATATTCCTGGCTTTGCAACTGCCAAAAATGAACACCCTGGTGCACGTACACATTTTTATTGTCCACCATCCTCTTCAGGCAAGGCGAACCAACCACAATATCTCCCAACAAATCCATATACAAGCTTGTATGAAAGTAAAGTTCAAGCATATCATTATGAGACAATGTAAGTTTCTAGACCATGGTTAGGACAAGAAAACGAAGAAGAAAACAGAAACAGGTTACAACTGGGTCAAAATGCATCCTTTCCATAAATTCCGATACAAAAAAGATCTGGCTGTCTCAACATGTGAAAAATGTAGCGTCATAAACTTATCAAACAATATGAGGCAGTTAAGCCTAGAATGAAACAGCAATATACCAGGGCTCTGCATTCAGCTAGGCTTCATAACCGGCATTCTAGAATTTACCTTGCAAAGAGAACAAGATGCTGTAATCCGAAAATCGTATGCATCCAGCATTGCAAACCCGGAAGGTAATCTTTCTTTTATCTTCTTCAGCAGGAACAGTAATGAAAGCCCTAAGTTGTGGTTTTACCCATCCCACACCATGCCCAAAAATTCCCAGTTTGACTGGTATGGCTATTTGGCTATAGCACAAGAAGAATTGCTGGACCGTTGAATTGACCCAAATCAACAAAAGATGCTACAGTAATAATTAGATTTCGCAGATCCATTGCCAAAGGGACTGGGAACGCCATAACCCACAAAAATGGAACGCCACAAGAGAGCCGCAGAACAGGCATCAGTTTCTGATAGTCATAACCTAATCGCTCAACCACCAAAAAACCATTTATACAACCGGTGAATGGTGACATGACATCCGATCAACCAATTTGGCCATTTCTTGAGCTATGCAAGACAGACAGAATCATACCAAACCCAAAATTTAAAATACAATTAACTCGTAAAGGAGGCAACACTTGTAAACTAAAAAACTTCACATTACATTCAAATTAGCATAGGTTACATTAGGATTCCAAGGAACTAGTTACATCCCAGAAGATAAAACACCTACAGAGAAAGCTAGTAGTCTATCTTCGATCTAATTTCACCTTAAATACCAAACCCTAACCACAATCAAAATAAAAATAAAAAAAGGACATGAAACAAGAGGAAACACACACACTAAAAACCCTTACAAACTAGCCCTAATCTGTGTCAGAGAAGGCTATACATGTATAAGTTAAACTACCCAAAAAAAAAAAAAAGCACCTACTGAACAGAAAAGTTGACAACTTGCTCTTTTCCAATTCTGACCTTTCCCATTTAAAAAATAAGGGGTAAGGCACGGATTGGAGTAACCAAACATCACCAACTTCATCAACAATCATAACCACAAAGCATCAGTGTTGAAATTCACATCACAAGTCGAGGCGAAGAAGTCGCCGTAAGTCAGCAGAGGCATCGAAATTAGGGTTAGGGTTGATACCCAAAACATTCTTCTTAGTGAAGAAAGCCGGTAACGGCAGAGAGCTGGGCGGCGGCGAGGTAATAATCGCCGATCCGGCGTAAAAATCGCCGATCCTCATCGGTTTCGGCTTCATTTCCGAATCTCCGCCTTTTCTCTGGCCGGCCAGATTCTTCGCCGGCGACGTTTCCTCGCCGCGTTTCAGTATCTTAACTTGCCCCACGAGAAGGTTCTTCACGGGAGACCCGTAAGACGTCGAATTTCTAGGCTTGTTGCTGTTGTGGTTGCTGGTTTTCTTCTCGGGGCTTCGTTTCCTGCGATTGGATCTGGTAGGGTTAGGGTTAGGGTGAGGCTGCTTCATTTGGGGAGAAATTAGTGGTCTGTGACGAGGTAGGTGGTCTTTGATGTAATCCAGAGGCGGAAGTACAGCGATTGCGGCCATGAGAGAGAGGAAATTGGAGATTTTTTAGAGAGAAAGAGAGAGAGTAAATGATAAGTTCTAAGTGAAGAGGTAAAGACAAAATCAGATCTGTGAACTTGCAAAAACCTTCAGATCTGAGAAAGATTTCAGAAATTTCTAGAGAGAGAATCAGACGTCCAAAATTGGAGCGAGAGGGAGGGAGAAGACGTCTAAAGAGAGAAACAGGCCTCCAGAGAGAGAGAGAGAGTTATTGATTGGAGAGCAGACGAAGAGGTGGGTGTTTATATAGGAAGAGGATGGGGAAGGAGGTGGTTTTTTCGACAACGTTGTTGCTTCCACAATTTATCTTGTTTGTTTATTACAGCTCGAAAGCAAACACCGTTTGCTATCTTTTTGTTTCTAAAAAATGGTTTTTTCTTAATTTGGCCAAGTTGTTTTCGAAATTTAGTTTGTTTGCAGCTTTATTTTACCGTTTTTGTTAAGCGCAATTAGGGGTGAAAGAAAAACGGAAAAAATCGAAAAAAAATTTGACTGATCGGTTCGGTGTTTGGTTGGAGAAAAGCTGTGCCGGTTGACTTTGGACTGAACCGAACCAAACCGAAAAATTATCAGTGCAATCTCAGTTTCCTGGAAATTGGTTTGGACCGAACCAAACCGAAATCATGCCATTTTGGACTGAAAATACTCTAAAACCACCCCTATTGGAACCGAAAACTGAAAAAAACGATCTTAACCCCTAAAATAACAAATCCTAGCTGTCCATCTCAATTTTAATGCCGGACCGAAAAAACCAAAAAAACCCAAAAAAAAACTGAAATGCCCCGATCCGATCGGTCCATTATTTTTTTTGGTCGGGATCAGTTCCCAGCAAAACCACCCCAAACCGATCTGTTCAGCCCCGAACACCCAAAAAACCGAACCGAACTGACCGATTTTCACCCCTAAGTGCAATAATAGATTATTAGTAAAACGCCTCTTTTGGACCAGACAGTACAGTCGACACTATCAAATTTGGCAACAAAAATATCATTAGGAGACCTCTGGTCGGTATTGACCATCGTCAAAGACCCACATATGGGTCTCAAACGATTAATTTAAATTGTTTATTCATCTCAAAATCAAATTTTGAGTGGACCTTCGCGAGAATCGATGTAATCGGATGGCCAGATAAGCTCGATTCAAAATTACCCCATTTCAAATAAGGAGATTCCTAATGAAGTACAGGAACTTGCGTTGCCTAATTTTTTTGGTCTTTTGCAAACTTTTTTTTTAATATTTTTCTTTTGGTCATAATTTTTTACTTGAGTTTGTTCTACAAAACTGACTTATTATGTCTAACGAGATATGCCACTTTTTTTTCTCTCACAAACCTCCAGCCAGTCGTGGTTCAATACATATGAGAAAGGCCACTATATACAAGTCCTTTTAATTTACTCCCTTTTCTTCTTGAAGAATTTAAACATTGGGCAAACCAAAATGTTTTTGTTTGTAAGCACCAATTTTGCAAAATATGAACTGTGCCACAACTATCCTATCTCACTATATAGTGATTTTATGCTAATGAACAAATGTCATCTCACTCCAAAATAGACTGCTTCCTCCTTCTATATTCTTTTATCCCAACACATCTACCTACTTTATTATCTCTATTAACTTTTTAGTTGAAACACCTTAGTTTTGAAATTAACTCCCTTGCACACTTGAACATACTTTATTATCTCTATTAACTTTTCAATTGAAACACCTTAGCTTTGAAATTAACTCCCTCTCTCCCTCGCACACTTGAACATACTTCACCAAAGCTGTCAACCGATTCGCTTCCCACAGTTCGTGCATCCCTTCTGATATTTGAATCTTTAATACGATACTTAACTACCCGTGGTACCTATTTTTTGTTAATCGAACAATATTCATTCCCCTAGTAGACCAACTCGCACTGACAGTCTACATGGAATACATAATACGCTTGCAGGCTATTGTTCCCATCCAACCTCCGGTCATGAACATTTACCCTAACAAGACTGGTTGCATTAGGGGCACAAGTTGAATATTTTATCGATACTTTATCCACTTTAATACTTTTATGACTGCACCTCAGTTAACAAAACAAATTAGGCAACACAAGTTTGATACAATTAAAATCACTTGTTGAAACACTTTCCACAACACCGTTTTTATATCGGCCCACCTCCATTAACCTAAACATTACAATAAAAATACATTTACAAACACAGTCCATTAAAATTACAAGCTATACAATTTTGAAGAAACATTTGACTCTTTAAAAGTGTATTTGCACTCTTTTCCGTTGACATTGCCTGCCATAAAATATATGGCACCCTTCTGAATATTTCTCACATTTTCAATCAACGTATCTCTGTAATCCATCCAAACATCAAGAATACAAAAGCGATCCACAACCTCTATTCCGTGGCGAGGATGTTCTTTGTCCTTCCCACCAATAAACTTGAACCTCATTTTCTTCAGTATCCTATATCTATCCGACTGATCAGGATCCACAATCCAAGTTTTAGGTTTACTATCGCCAACACCAGTAAATATCTTATCTGGAGCAGAGACCGCATTTGATGGACTATTACCACTTATAGTAAACAACATCACATGATGCCATCAACACAATTTCACCCAATAAGCCAATTCCACTGATTTATTACTAATAAGTCAATTTGTTGAATACCCCTTTTTCAAATTTAACGTGAATCTACCAAAAACTTAAAAAAGACAGACAGAAATACCATTTGCCTTTAGGGGTCGTTGGGATGGAGCCAAAGCTCCCTCTAAAACTTATCAACCTTGATAAGGGGTGGGTCCTACCTCATTCCCTTGGTTTGGCAACTAAAACTCCCTCCCGGATTATTGTTCACCCCCTCTTCCATTTCTCCCATCTGAGGCTTTCTCCTGGATAATTTTTGGGCACCCCTAGACCTCCCCAAAAATTATCCGGGAGCGGAGGGTTGATCTTTTTACCACTACACCCCTCCTTATCCCCCTCCCTCAACTGATTTTCAACAGAAAACGATGGGACTATTTTCCTGAAATTCATGCGAAAGTGGTCGGAATGTTGATCTGAGATGGGTTTGATCTCACACTCGCCGGAAGTCGCACAGCCATGGCCGGAAATCACACCCACCAACTGGGTTTTTCTCCTTTTTGGAAAACCCAGATCTGACCTAACGCGATTTTCTCATTTATGTTCATGTAGCATCTCGCTGCCATGGATTTGGGTAGGCTTGGGTGAGAGAGATAGAGAGAGAGAGGGAGGGAGAGGGAGGGAATTTGGTCGGCAAGGGGCACATCCCTTTTCAGTTAGAGAGAGAAAGAGGTAGACGAAAGAACAAGGAAGAAGAATTGCATTATTTGAGTAAGTGGTCTAGGGAAATTCGCACAATTTGACCCTTTGATTAATCTATTTACTTTACAATTAGACTGTTTACTTTAACTAATTTGGGTACTAATAAATGCTTACATCTAATTTCATCTGTTTACTACTAAAAATTTGAATACTAAAAAATACAATTTAATTTGGTTACATCTAATTTCAGAAAAAGATGGAATAAATTTGGGTACTAAAAATATAAAAAGAAAATTGGTTACTAACAATTGAACCAAAAAAATCAAATACCAATCATTCATTTAAAAAAAAACACTTTCAAAAAAAATTACATTAAAATTTGAATTTCTTAATTAGTTATTTTATTATAGTGTAAAATTGCCCAAGAATAATTAAATATATTGAGTTTTGCATTTATATATTTATACATAATCAAGTTTAACACTGCACAAGGGCAAAATAGTCATTTGACAGTTTTTCCCATCATCCACCCCCTCTTATTTTTAAGTTAGTTAAACCAAGCCAAAAGTTATCCCCCTATTTATCCCTCATCCAAACTATTTACTTTTTTTTATCTCCCCTTCATAAACATCACATCAATCCTTCAAAAAAAATAAAATATCTTATTTTATTTTATCATAAAATTTATCCCCCTGAAAATAATACATCATCCAATCAGGGCCTTAGTGTGATAAACCATTTACTCCGTTTAGCCCATTCAGTTAACAGCGTCAACTAGGCACACGAACTGTGGGGAAATGTTTTGGTAATACGGTGGGCCAGATAGATAACAGGATTCCGCCTGATTTGACTAAATTAAAAAAAACTGAGTTTTTGATTTTTTTTTTCGTTTTTGTCCTTATTCAATTTTTTTTTTTTTGCATTCGTTTATTTTACGCCAAGATTTTGTGGTTTCGGAATTTTTCTCGTCGAGACGACAAATCCAAAAAGTATAAAATTATGGTCAAAAGTTATAGTTTTTTTAATAAAGCAGAAAAGAAACAAAACTAAACCAGTTTTTTAGATTATTTTTCGTTTTTATTTACAAAACTTTAAGTTTGGCTAACAATTTTATACTTTTTAGATTTCTCTCGTCGAGACAAGTCAAGAAATCACAAAAAATCAACCGAAAACTAACGAATGCAATTTTTTTTGAATAAAAATAAAATAAAAAAACCAAAAATTTAGTTTTTTCAATTTAGCCAAATCAGACCGTCTTCACAGAAGGAGTCCAGAGGAACGTCACAGCTGGCAGTGAGAACACGGGATAAAAGTAATGCTTATCTACACACGTCGTCAACCACCGATTGGGGCAGGTATAGACTTTGTCTTCCCCTTCCTTCACAACAAGTTTACAAAACGTGTTTTATATACCCCCACGACTCGGTCCACCGACTCTCACTTTTATTTTCATTGGTCCCCACCTCTTCATCTTTTCTTTTTTTTTTTTTTGTGGGTTGAACTGGAAAAATTTGGGAGAGGATAACCAGCGTAATAGTATATATTGGATGTGATGCACAACGGCTTCCGACTCGTTATGGAATGACCGGTTCGAGCCATAGCATAGCCAATCTCTCTCTACGTTTCTATATCCAAAAGGTCTCTCTGTTGTGCAGTGGTTTGTCTGCAGTACAGACAGCTCCGACATCATTCAGTACAAATTTCAATGATCAGATTTGTTCACGTGGTAGAGCTCTTTGGTGACTACATTTGCGTTACTAAAAAAAATCAAGTCAATCGAATAGCAATAATATTTGATTGGAGCACACATGTTTTTAAGGAAAATGAGATCCTCAAGCTATAATCCATATGTGCCAAAGTCGTTTTATTTTTCGATAAATATGCATCAATATTATTTTTCATTCGATTGACCTAATTTTTGAATGCGGTTGTAGTAAACAATGAGCTCTACTACATAAATGAATCCGATTACTAAAATGTTTTGGAATTGAAGTCGAAGCTTGCAGAACTGCACAGGTGCAGTCCGACCAGCCATGGCAGAGAAGTCGTCTCCTCCGTATCGGGGGACGACTTCTATATGACTATATGCATATGAGGTAGACGACATCTGGAAAGATAGACGAGCATAACTACTGGCAATTGGACATGAACATTTTCATATTTTTCACTCCAAGCAGGCTTTAGGCATACATTGGCGCGAAAAAAAAAATCGAAAAATGATATACGGAATCATTTCATTTTTTATTTCAAAACCATGATTTTAGCATTTGGTGAACTCATTTGATAAAATCATGGAAAATCAATTGGGTTGCTAATTTTTTTTATATATAAAAACTAGGCCTAAATGGAAGCCCAAAGAAAAAGCCCTAAAACATGGCGGCGAAGGGGTAGTTAAAATGAAAATTGAACTTGTATTTGAGGAAACAACCCTTCTATGTGTACCGAGACAAATCAGCGTGTAGGGCCTACTCCCACAAATGATTCACGTTGTTCAATAATTCTGAAATATTTTTTCAAATGGGTTGGTGAAAAATCTGTTCAATCGGATAACTACTTAGTTTAGTGTTTATAGATTGTAGTACTGTAGTACCCATAGATTTATTGTTGAGGAAAATTGAATTATTTATAAAAAGAAAACAATTCGATGGTACGAATAACTGAGACATTTAAATAAATTATAAAAGTATAGACAAATTGAAAAAGAAAGCCGACTTAAGATATAGAGAAAGAATACTGAAAACTAAAGGAAAGTAGAAAAAGACAAAAATCAAATTCTTTACGTTTCTTTTATTCTTAAAGTAGGAATCAAACACAAGAAAGAAGAAAGAAATGATTTTTTTTGTTGTCTCCCCCATGTTCCAATATGTCAAACAGACCCTTATGGAATTATGGAATCTGCATGGAAGCAACACAATTTTTTTTAATTTTCAATAAAACAAATCAGTGGTATTAAACATGAGTGCCGAGTGATATATCAATCAACATAATCGATTGTAGTAAACGGAAGGAACAACTTTTGCTTCACGATGAAAAGATATAAGGCCCACATTTCACGGACGCGGGGAGGTCTTTACTTGAATACTTTATCGATCAAAACAACCTTGATTTTAAATGCTTTTGGGTCCCAATTTCAGCTGAAAAGGGCTCTATTTGGACCCCTGAAAACCCAATTTTTTTCCGTTTCTATTTTCCATTGTTGGGTCACAACATCCCCCAGAAGAAATGGGGTTCATGCAAAAGTGATTTGCAAATCAGCGAAAGCCAAAAACCCAAGCATGAATAGAAAGGCATTAGCCATTGCTGTGATTTACCATGTATACCTTATAGCTATACAAGTAGATGCTATACTTCAGCACTTATAGGTTAGACAGATGTAAGGTATACGGGGAGTAACTGAACCGAACTGATCCTCGATTGGTTCAGTTATGGTTTCAATTTTTCTTATCCGTTCGGGTTTCGGTTCGGTTCTGGATACCCATCTAGTTTTAGGTAATGGGGTCAGATATGGCGATACCCGAACCGAACCGACCCATTGCCATCCCTATTTGAAGTATCTTTTAGCACTAAAAAAATTAAACTGGGATTTGCTCTCCACATAATTGATTATTTTCGATCTATGAGATTATATGTCACAAGAAAATTATTTCTTGAGAATCACCTAGTCTCAGAATGAATTATTTGCTTTCGACATGACCAGAAACAAGATAAAGTAAAAATATGCATAAGATCGCCCAAATCCGTCCCCCCAAAAAAGTGTATTGATATCATCATCTTATTCCTTCCCTATTCAAATAGTTTGAGAAAGTATGAATGGTGATTTGGCAGGTAATTTTCTGAAGAGGCTAAAAATGGAAGCAAAAAACATATATAATAGATGGAAAAAAAAAATGATGAAAAGAAACAGCTTTTCATGTGATCTTCACGTATTATAAAATATGATAGCCGTTACAGAGATGAAACATTATCTTCTCCTATGAATTTTGCATATGATCTTTTCATGTGATCGCGTGAGGAGAATACTCATGATCTATTATGAAGATCCGGGTCATTAATTTTGGAGGCCTCTATATAGAAGCTATTCATTTAAAAAAAAAATCAAGTTATAGGACATCGATAGCCATCTAAACAAATTAAGCTATTCATCTTTAAAAATGAAAGGGAAAAACACCATTGGAATTTTGCCTGTTCATTTCTATGTATAATGAGGGTGTGTTTCTTGTAACATTTTTTTTTTAAGACGTAAAGAAAAGTAAAGTTATTTTTCTTATTGTGGATTTTAGAGTTTTGAGAATTTTTTGTGGGAGAGAATTTTGAAACTTTTTGAGAAAAAAATAAAAAAAATCTAAAAAGCCCTTAAGAGGAACAAAACCTAAGATGGTTTGGGTTTTAGGTTTTGATTTTTCCTAATGATTGGAGGGAGAAATAGGATAATAATTTTAAAAAATAGTGGTTAATGATTAGAGAGAGATAAAAATAAAAAATAAAAATAACGATAATGATTGAATAATAATTGAAAAAATCGGGTCTTAAAACCCAAAACTAACAAGGCCTAAGACTGCTAGTCGTGGGTTTTGGTTGGTACGGCCCAAAGATCAGATTGAGGCTTAAATTGGATCCTAATTGAAATGAAGGGCCTAGCATTGACAATTGGAGCCCACAATTGCCGCATGACAATTGGGCCCAGTTGTGACTGAGAAAACCATTCACTCGAATCTCTCTACCCAGTATCAAGATTCAAGACAAATGTTCACCAAAAAAAAGAAAAATGTATTAGACAAATTAACCGAAAATAAAATCGAAAACCTCTAACGCCATACCAAAGCGGTGGTAAATCTCTGTTAGGGCTGATAAAAGAAACCAAATCGTTCGAGTTCTTGTTCGCTCATTAAAGTTTCATTTGCGATCGGTTTGTTATACAAGAAAATCAAGCTTCAACATTTTTTTGAAACTCGTTAAATTTTCAAAGCGAGTTGGATCAGATTACTTCTTAGTTCGTTCGGTTTATGATGGTTACAAAATTCAAATTGCTTGTGATCGGTTTGTGATCAATTCAATTAAAGCACGTGGGATAAAATTTATTTAAATAATCTAAAAGGAAAACAAAATCCATTATATGTTTAAAAAGAGGGTTAAAAATTGGAGTATTTAAATGATTTAAAAGGAAAAAATTTGTACTAAGGTTGGAAAACAATACAATAACGGTAAAAAGGGATGGATTTTTTTCTTATCATTAGTGAACTATTTATAGTTATTGATCAATTATTTTAAATTATATTTAGTTAATCTTATGAGGAATTTTGTTCTTTTTAAAAATAAAAAATAACAACATTGTTATACTTCATATAAAGTAGAGAAAGTTGTGGAAGAAATATACTAATAAGAAAAATGTCCATAAGAGTTTAAATGGATTAAAATTTTCCTTTTAGTTGCTCTATTTTATGTCCCAAAAATAAAATAATATTCTATACTTCTCATATATTAATACGTGTTAATATAAAGTAGGGAATGATAATGCAACACAAATTAATTGTGAGAAGGGTATAATAGTCTTTTAACACTAAAAGTTCACACACTTAATAATGGCAAGGGTGTTATGTATATATATATATATATATATATATATATTAGTTTTTAAAGTAAAGGAGATAACTATAATTTTTGAAACTAGAAGGGAGGACAGTGAAATTGTTAGTAAACTCAGGGGAGGTCAAATTGGTTGTGTTTAGTTTGGGTTTTGAATTTTAGTTTTTGTAATGATTAGAGAGAGAAATATGGATAATAATTAAAAAATAGGTATTAATGATTGGAGAGAGATAGAGAGAAAAATAAAAAAATAAAATAAAAAAAGGAGTAATAATTGAATTATAATTTTAAAAACCGGTTTCTTGAAAATCAAAACGAACAAGGACGTTAATTTAACCTAATATTAATTTTTTAAAACTCTTTTTGGCCTCACACACAAAATTTCGCTTTAGATGATGTTGAGCTGCTCTGTCCCGTGACTAAATACATCATAATGTTCACATTAAATAATAAACCCGTGAATGAATACATCATAATGATCACATTAATTGATAAAATACTCCATCACTCCCATTATTTTAGTCAACCTTCTAATTTGAGCTATTTATCTACAACAACTTAAATTACTCCCTCCGTTCCAATTTCTTGGCCCCTTTTGGGGAAGTGGGTTTTTAAGGGTGTGAAAATTTTGTATTAACTTTTCTATTTTGTCCCTAAATCCAGTCAATATTACTGTGACCAAATTTGTGAGGCTAATTTAATATATAAAAGTCAAAACATATTCAATATGGATCTTGTTTGATAGATATCAATTAGTTTTATTATGCATAATTTTTAAAATCATAAAAACCGTTATAAAATAAAAGATAATAGACTAGCCAATTAAGGAGGTGTTCCACTAACTTAGTTTTGTCAAAAAATTAGTTTTTTCCAAAAACCGAGACAGGTCATCATCTCACAATACATCACATGGACACAAAAACCAAGACAGTTTTAAAGCAAAACAAGTTAGTGAAACACCGCCTAAGATGAAAAATGTACTTTTAAGGATAAAATTGGAAAGTGACCTAGTTTTGATGGATGTTTTTAGAAGTGAGACAAGTATTTTGGGATATCCCAAAATAGAAAGAAGGACCAAGAAATTGGGACGGAGGGAGTATATGTTATTAGAACTGGAATTACTGCGACTAAATGTTGGCACTAGACTTGCCCTCCAATGGATGAACTAACATGTGTTTTTCTCAATTTAGTTGGGCTAGTTGGCAAGAGGCCTTCTAGTGCCTATGCAGCGTACTCGGTTTTCCAAACATTCTTTTAGAATTTGAGATGCCCCAGAATGACAGTCTTTTTCGAAAAGTAGAAAAAAATTGTTTTAATTTTCAAAACTAACCCTCATGAATATTCAAAATAATTTTAAATGTGAGAATCAAAAGACAACAATCAAAATTAAAACCAACATTTTTGAGGTGTTAATGCAGATCTTTTTAAATAACTAGAAAAGTTAAAATGGAACGGAGAGAGTAGAAATACAGAAATGTTACATGCAAGGAAAAGAGTTGCAGGGAATCACGTAGGAAAGGTCTTGCGGGGCCCAGTATAGATCTTGAACAACTAATCCGAGCCACTCAAGAATTTTAGAAACACATTTTGAGTGGGCCCTCTAAAAACCAGCTCTATCTGATATGTTAAAATGCTCGATCCAAACTTTTATTTTTCCTTTTTTCATCCGAAACCATACAAAAATGAAAGGTTGGATCAAGCATCCACACATATCGGATGGAGCTGTTTTCTCACTAGCCCACTCAAAATGTGTTTTTAAATTTTTTGAGCGGCTCAGATCAATTGTTCGGGATCCGTACCGGGCCTCGTAGAGCCTTTCTTAAGTGATTCCTTGCAATTCTTCCTTGCACATATTATTTTTGGTAGAAATTAGCCAAGACAAGATTAGGAATAATCACAAACCCTGCCAACGTATATATATGTATATAGTCACTAAACTTCTAATAAATAATCCCTTAGGGCATCCTTATCAGTCTCAACAAAATTTAGACAAAATTTAACCTCAAAAACACATTTTATACTTTAGCTAGCCACTTTTCTAAAATCATACATAATCAAACTCTCTATTATAACTTTACTATATTAAACTATTTTTTTTTTCTTTCTATTTTTATCTTTCTACTTTTTAAAATAATTATAAATATTGAAAACATATTATGAGAGTCTGATAATATTTATGAGCTCGTCGAGTAGATTTTAATACATAATTACATATTCAATATTGGCCTTATTTGATAGATGTCATCGAGTTTAAAATGTGTATTTTTTTCCAACATTGGATATGAAAAATAAAAGTTATAAATATTTTAATTTGTAAAACATAAAAAGTGAGGGAGAGAGAGAATTCTGGGAGAGAGAAACTATACACTAATTCTAACCGGTGAATAGTGCCTTTTAGCCAAATACCGAGTTACTGTAGCAAAGCTATAACTTTTGCAAATTAGCCAAATACTTGTTGAGGCTAATTTTGGAGTGTTTTTCTCCCTTTAACTCAACAAAATAACTATCAAGGGATTTGTCTTCCCTGATGAGGATGCTCTTACTTTGCTAAAGTAAATGACTCTCATTTTGCGATTGAATTTTGATGTTCAAAACTGTTTAACGTGTTTAAATTTTTTAGGGTCCACGCGAGGAATCATAAAAAATTATTAGGAAGGGCTTCATTGGAGCAGTTTTTTTTTATGATATATATATGGGTTGTATGAAAAACCGCTTAGATGAAGCCCTTCGTGTTTTTTTATTTATGATTCTTCGCTTGGACTTATAAAAATATGTTTTAAACACATTAAACAATTCAAATCATTAAAATATAATCGGAAAAGGCGAGAACGAGAAGGATTCCTTTTTTTTTTTTTTTATCAGCGAGAAGGATTCCTTACTCTAGCAAAGTAAGATATTCCTTATTAAAAGTGGACAATACATATGAACTTTGTTTGGTTCACATTTCCAAAAAATTTTTCCAAAAGATTCCTTCCCCATCTCTCACCTCTCAAATCATTAATCACTTTTCTCTCTCTACTCATACATTTTCTCCAATCATTAATTCTCATTTCTCTCTCTATCTCTCTCCAATCATTACACATCTCTCTAATTATTACTTTTTCCAAAAACTCATCCAAACACTATCTCAAAAAATTTATTCTCAAAATTCTAAACCAAACACAGTGTATAGTGTTTTTTAATTTTTTACCGTCCCCAAACAAAATCCACTATTTGATAGTAACACGGACTATGGATAAAAAAAAAAAAAAAAGATAGTAATACGGAGTATAACATTAAAGTAAAACAGAAACAAGATTCGAGACGCCAATACCGGGGGCACTGTTGTTTAGTCTTGGACCAATACATCGACCTTCAACCTCCCCCTTCAAATGCAGCTAAAAAAACCCAAAAATGATTATGTGCAAAGAACATTTGTAGGGAATTAAACAAGGAAAACTCTACGGGCCAGTATGGATACGAACGGCTGATCTAAGCCACTCAAAAATTTAAAAAAAACATTTCAAGTGAGCTTACGAGCAATCAACTCAATCTGATATGTGTAGATTCTGGATTCAAACTTTTATTTTTAAATGACTCAGATGTAAAAAAAAAAAATGAAAATTTGAATCGAACATCTACACATATTGGATAGAACTGGTTTTTTGCGGGTCCATCCAAAATGTGTTTTTAAAATTCTTGAGTGGCTCGGATTAACCGTTCAGGATCTGTACTGTGCTCCCCAGGATATTCCCTGCTGATTCTATGCAAATCTTTCCTGTGCATAGAGCATTACCTCCTCCCCCCTTCAAATGCAGTTCAAAGAAGAACCTTCCCCTTCAAATGCAGTTCAAAACCGCTTTTACTGCTTTGCTTACGAATTTCTTGGACATGGTTTCTATCCGTTGACCCAGTGAACCGACCTTCTCCTTCCCCAAATCTCTTCCTCTATAAATATGAATTCGCACTTTCTCTCTCAACAGTCAACTCCCATATCCCAACGACAAACACCTTTTCTTGATCAAAAGTTCCCTTTTACTTCTAGAAAGAGAAAACCCATCCGAAACCCACAAACTACAAATCGAAATCACAACAATGGCAACTGTCAAATTGGCACGAATACCCAGTTTGAGAGAGAGAGTCGAAGACACCCTCTCTGATCACCGCAACGAACTCGTCTCTCTTCTCTCCAGGTTTTTCAAAATCGTAATTGTCGAATTAGTATTTGATTATGTACTTGGTCACCGAATACAAAGCTTAGGGGTTTTGTTATTTTTCTTTGAAAGGTATGTGGCACAGGGGAAGGGGATACTGCAGCCCCATCACCTGATCGACGAGCTCGATGAGGTACTGCGCAATGGCAAAGCCCATCTCACACTCAGCGATGGTCCCTTTGGCCAAGTACTCAAGTCCACTCAGGTGAATTCTTTTATGCCCTCTTCAATGCTTTCTATTTTAATGTGTTTGGATGCCGAGAAAATTATGGACAAAGAAACTTTCTTTGGTGCAGAGTGTTATTTTATCTGTTCTTGGAAGGGTTTTTTTGTTTTTGTTTTGTTGTGGTATAGCCTGTTTTACAGGTATGCCCCGTAGCTTTTGTGGATTCTTGCGTTTGTTTGGTGAAATAAATTTGCTTGCCAAGAAAGAGAAAAAAAGTCCGTGATCTCATTGGATAAAATCAGGGAATCCGCCAGGGCCGGCTTTGACATTTGGAATGCCCAATCTGTCATTTCTTCTTGAGTTTCTTCCATACCCCAGGCGGGGGTGAGATAGAGAAGAGGGCTCTCGCCCCTATCCGGGGGTTCGTACCCTTACTAATTGATTACAGAAAGGCTTTACAAAGCCTTTAAACAAAACTTACGGTATAAAGATCTTCTCAAACCTTTTACGCAAGATTCTCCCTACATAAAATGCCCATAGAAAGAGTTTACCTCCTAGAAACTCCTGACTTTATTTTGATTGCCCACTTACTAATTCATAAAAAATAAAATGACATAACAGTTTTTTTAAAAAAAAGATTCAAGATTACATTTTGTAGTTTTAGCTTAAATTACATAAAAAAGAAAAACCTTAATTTTTATTGTATTATGAGACTTTAACTTATCCAAAACTTATTTTAATTTGATAATCCAAGTTCAGGATAGCATCATTTGGGTTTTACCAAATTTCTTTGTAAGTTTTCTATTTGATGACTCGCCTGTGTAGCTTTTTTGCTGTTGGAGATTTGGTCAGTTTTTTCAAGTGTCATTTTACACTCCGTTAAAGTGGTTGTTTCTCTTGTGTCATAGTACGTAATTGTTAGTGATTACACTGATCGTAAGTTACATCCATATTTTTAGGGAAAGAAAAAGAAAAAATAGGAATGGTAGTGGCTTCTCTAAACCAGTCATAGGATACTTAAAATGTTTGTTTTTAATGCCGAATTTACTGTGTCGCGCAGTAGAACATGGTAAAAATCCGTAAGTTGTTATAGACAAATTTACGTAGTTTCCACAATGGCAAGTGGTTATGGATTCCTGCATGACATGTTTTCCTTATTTTCATTTCTGGTTTATTTGTGTTTTCATCAAATCTTCACTTTAATTGTGGTTGTAGGAGGCCATAGTTCTGCCTCCATTTGTGGCTATAGCAGTTCGTCCAAGGCCCGGTGTTTGGGAATATGTACGTGTCAATGTCCACGAACTAAGTGTGGAGCAGTTGAGCGTTTCTGAATATCTTCAGTTCAAAGAACAACTTGTGGATGGACAGTAAGTGGTTTCTCTTATGCGTTTAGATATTGCGTAGTTAATTGATATGAATTTCATGCAAGTTTTTTTTAGGTTTCAAACTCCAATGGAAGAGTACTTTTTGATATTCTCCACTTTGGCTTTTAAAATGCGCCAGCATCAGTAACAATGTGCTTGAGCTTGATTTGGAGCCTTTCAATGCGTCATTTCCTCGCCCAACCCGATCTTCGTCAATTGGCAATGGTGTTCAATTCCTGAACCGACATCTCTCTTCAATCATGTTCCGCAGCAAAGATTCTTTGGAGCCTTTACTTGATTTCCTCCGAGCACACAAGTATAAAGGGCAAGTAAGTTGGTTTTGCACTGTTGTTTTTTGTTTACATTTATTAGTGGGACAACATATAAAGCTTGATGGTTAAAGCTGTAAATTATTAATTATAGGCAATGATGTTGAATGATCGCATATATAGCATACCCAGACTTCAGTCTGCATTGACAAAGGCGGAGAGTTATCTTTCTAAGCTACCCAAAGATACACCTTATTCTGAGTTGGAACATGAGTAAGCTTGTACTTCTATGTTCACATTTTCCAAGTTCTAGGTTCCTGTCAGTATTGTTAAATTCTTGACATTTTAAATTACCACTGGCATGCAGCCTGCAAGTGATGGGCTTTGAAAGAGGTTGGGGTGATACTAAGGGGCGGGTTTTGGAGATGATGCATCTTCTAATGGACATCCTCCAAGCTCCTGCTCCCTCTTCCTTGGAGACGTTTCTTGGTAGAATACCGATGGTGTTTAATGTTGTCATTTTGTCTGTTCATGGGTACTTTGGCCAAGCAAATGTCCTCGGCTTGCCTGACACTGGTGGCCAGGTACAATTGTTGTTCTCTTCAGTATCATATGGTAATTTCTGCAAAAGTGGAAAGATGGACCACATGACAAAGAAGCAAAGCCAAAAAGCAACGGAATGACAAACTTCTTCGTTTTTTGGTTGATGTGCAGATTGTGTACATATTGGATCAAGTTCGTGCCCTGGAGAATGAAATGCTTATGAAAATAAACCAGCAAGGACTGGATGTCACTCCAAGGATTCTTGTGGTAAGCGTAGATATTAATATTGTGATGTTGATGTCAACAGTACTTAAATTCTCTGTGTACCTTTATCCATTTTATCCACCTCAATGGAGAGGATAATTCTTATAAACACTATTTTCACTGCCTGTTCAAGGTGACACGATTAATACCTGATGCAAAAGGAACTTCATGCAATCAGCGGCTTGAAAGAATCAGTGGAACTGAACATGCACATATTCTGCGAGTTCCTTTTAGAACAGAAAAAGGAGTTCTTCGGAAATGGATATCAAGGTTTGATGTATGGCCTTATCTGGAGACATTTGCAGAGGTACAATGGTTTCATAAATTAAAGTTCTGACAATTCTTTTTTTCAAGCAAGGGGATTTAGCCCCTGGTATTGTATGTGGGTGGGGGGAGGCAGTTTATTTGGCTGCTACTTAACTTCGAAATGAATGCTTCAAGAGCCGTAGGTTATCAGGAAGAGCTCTACACAGATGTCCTTTCTTACACCTTGGATATTATGTTTCATGTCTCCCGCTTGTCTTTTGTCCTAACAGAGATCAATTCGAATGAAGTTGTTTTGTTCAATTTATGTTATGGTAAAGCTATGTTTGAAGCTTGACTGTGCAGTGATTGTTGTTTGATAACTTCAACCATAATAGCTCATGATAGATGCATTCTTCCATTATTCCGTTTCATAACTTTCCATGTGTATTTTGTGTTGTTTATCAGGATGCTGCCAGTGAAATTGCTTCTGAACTACAGGGTGTTCCGGATCTAATTATTGGCAACTATAGTGATGGAAATCTCGTTGCCTCTTTATTAGCTCAAAAAATGGGAGTGACACAGGTTAGAAGTGTCAGTTGATTATCATTTTTTTAATATAAATACATAAAAAAAAAGTTCATCAAATTGTTCGCTGAGAGCTAAATTTGACATTGGAAAATATTATTTTGCAGTGCACCATTGCTCATGCATTGGAGAAAACGAAGTATCCTGATTCTGACATATATTGGAAGAATTTTGAGGATAGATACCATTTTTCAGCCCAATTTACCGCTGATCTACTTGCCATGAATTATTCAGATTTTATCATCGCCAGTACATACCAAGAGATCGCAGGAACGTAAGCCCTTCGTGCCATACTAAGACGATCGTGTATATTGTATATGCACTGTGAAGTCTCTGATTAGTGGTACCTCATAAATTATTGTGTCGCCATTAGGTGCTTAGAGGAAGGAGAAGTCGTAACAAGGTTTCTGTAGGTGAACCTGCGGAAGGATCATTGTCGAAAACCTGCCAAACAGAAAACTTGTGAACTTGTCTATACTCTTGGGGATGATGTGTGGGTCTGGGCCTAGTTGTCTCGCCTTCTGTTTTCCCCTTGCGAGTAGATGCGCATGGACTTTTCGAGCTATGTGTTCATTTACTTGTCAAACAACGAAACCTGGCGCAAAACGCACCTAGGAAAATTGAACAAAGAGTTCACGTCCCTATTCGTTTTTGGGTGGTGTTGGTGTATGCAATCTTTTATATAACTAAATGACTCTCAACAACGGATATCTCAGCTCTTGCATCAATGAAGAACGAAGTGAAATGCGACAGTTGGTGTGAATTGCAAAATCCCATGAATGATCGAGTCTTTGAATGCAAGTTGCGCCTAAGCACAACGCTTAAATTCATTCCACAAGCAAAGAGTGAAAGAAGTCACTCTGAACGTGGAGAGATTACAAAGAGTGGGCTATATCTGTCACTCTCAAAGAAGCACCCAAACTATATCTATGTACAAATCTCTAGTGAAACCCAAATAGATACCCAAAGCCGTAAATATCCAGCCCGATAGACAAAAGTCACAAAGAATACTCTGCATAATGGTATCCAAAGGAACCTCACCATAATGGACTCACCAGAATGGACCCAAAAGGGACAAACCCTAAGTCCCTAACACTCATCTAGTCCTTGTTCATAAGAAAATCCTAAAGTAGATAAACAAGTTGCCAAATTCAACGCATTTTCCTGACAATACTTGTATTAACTTTTGAAAGAGAGCTATATCAGAAAAATCTATTGATAGTGTATTTCTACCTTGTTCTTTAAAATCTATTGTATTCTACTGCTTTCCAAATGTATGACGTTTTTGAGCCATTTGCATAGTACTGCCATAGCTACTTCATGTAGATTTCCGCCTAACCCTCATTTGGCTTTGGATTAGCCAAATTGCTTCTTCAATTATTTATGTGCTGCAATGTTAACCTATATGATTGCTTTTGAGTGATGTACAAATTCCTTCACTTGTATTATATGTCATTTTTCTTTTCAGGAAGAATACTGTTGGTCAGTATGAGAGCCATGCAGTTTTCACACTTCCAGGCCTATACCGAGTTGTTCATGGCATTGACGTTTTTGATCCAAAGTTCAATATCGTGTCACCTGGGGCAGATGAGTCCATTTATTTTCCGTACTCTGATAAGGAAAAGAGGCTTACAACTCTACATGGTTCAATTGAGAAGTTGTTATATGATACTGAGCAAAATGAAGAGCACATGTGAGTTGTTTTCTTGGTTTTCTTGTACTGAGTCTTGGAATACAATGCGGCTGTAAATGTCACAGACGTTCGTTGTATGCTTTTTTTTACGAGTTCCTAAAATTACATTAGTTGTTATCCTAGTCCTCAATATAACATTTTTATCAGGCTTAAATAGCAATGCTTTGTAGTTTCTTTTTCCTTGTTACTTAATGATTATTACACAGATGATGAATTCTAATCCAAAATCTTTGATTGACGTTATGCAGTGGAACATTGAGTGATCGGTCAAAGCCCATAATATTTTCCATCGCAAGGCTTGACCATGTGAAAAACATCACAGGGCTGGTAGAGTGCTATGCTAAAAATCCCAAGCTGAGGGAACTGGTAAACCTTGTTGTCATAGCAGGTTACAATGATGTGAAGCAATCAAACGACAGAGAGGAAATTGAAGAAATTGAAAAGATGCATGCGCTTATGAAGGAATATGACTTGGATGGTCAGTTCCGATGGATGTCGTCCCAAACAAATCGAGCACGTAATGGGGAGCTCTATCGCTACGTTGCTGACAAAAGAGGTGCTTTTGTGCAGGTATATAGCTTGTAACTTTAATTTTGTCGATCACTTGTATGGCTCATTATTTGGGTCGCTGAGTTGGGGTTGCTCCTTTAGCGGGAGAGTAGAAACATCTCAGCCATGAGGCGAGAAAAATTGAAGGCCTGGATTAATTAAGGACAAAGTTTCATTTCAAAAAAGCAAAAAACGTTTCTGTTTCATAGGAGACTGATGAAACCTTAGTAGAATTCTAACGCTTTGGCAAGACGCCAACCAAAATGCATCTTTGCCTCAATAAAAAATTCTCCAAATGTTACATTCTCAATTCTTTTGACAATTTTTAATACATTCTGGCTACCTTCCCCAATGTCTATTTTTTTATTGGCTACCTTTTTCCTAGCTCATTGAATTATTGAAACAACCTAAGCAAATGAAATTTTGGTCCTTCATGAATACATGGGGGAAGCAGTTCAGTTTCTTGCAAAGAGTCAAAGCGAGAGAGAAAGTTTTGATCTTCTTAATTTGAACCTTTCGGTTCTGCACACATGATTTCATTTTCTCCAGCTTCAAGTTGTAGCTGAAACCTTAATTCAGCTAATCAAGGTTCATACAACTAATCTGTTGGACTTTTTCTTCTCTTCTGGATCTCAGCCTGCATTTTATGAAGCATTTGGGCTGACAGTGGTGGAGGCCATGAGTTCTGGCCTTCCAACATTTGCCACTTGCCATGGTGGTCCTGCGGAGATTATTGAAGATGGAGTATCGGGGTTCCATATTGATCCCTACCATCCTGATAAGGTTGCTGCTCTTTTAGCTGATTTTTTCCAACGGTGCAAGGAAGATCCCACCTACTGGGAGGACATCTCTAAAGCTGGACTTCAAAGGATCCAAGAAAGGTTTGTCTTTCTTTATGGAGTTGAACGTTCATCACTTTACATGAGGAAAGTAATCGTACCACACGAAAAAAAAAACTAATAATGGGTTGTTATTGGTATTGTAGGTACACGTGGAAGATTTACTCTGAAAGGTTAATGACATTAGCTGGTGTGTATGGTTTCTGGAAGTATGTTTCGAAACTTGAGAGGCGTGAAACCCGGCGATATCTTGAGATGTTCCACATTCTCAAGTACCGTGATTTGGTGAGCTTTCAGACCCTCTTTAAGACTTTTGCTTCAGATATTGTTCAAATTCACCTGGCATATGCTTGACAATGGTACTAATGCTTATTGGCAATTTAATGCAGCATAAAATTGAAAATCATCCTAGTAACTCACCATTCTTAATCTGTTTCAGGTAAAGTCCGTCCCTCTTGCAATCGACGAGGAACATTAGGCTAGAGGTGCTTAAACCGTGTTTATCGACGAGGAATAAAAGTCTAGAGGTGCTTAAATAGGTGACTTTCAGCTTTGACAATCAAAGTTAAATTGAGTTGGTGTATTTGGTTGTTGAATTTATCATGTAGTCTGTACATGACGACGGATGAGATGCTTCTTACTTGATCAATCCTTTTAATGTGACATTCCATCCTCTTTTGGGTGCTTGGAAGTGTATTAATGTGATTCATTATTTCAAAGACTAGTTTGAATTAGTTGATGTTATTATTGGGATTTTTGACTAGACACTTTTGTAGTTTCTCATGTTATTTTACTTCCACTTGCCCAGATGGTAATTGAGGTTTGGCCATGGATATTTGGACATCTTTTGTGACAATAGTAGCCTGTTGGAATGTCTCTGGGGTAAACTAGATTAAAAGACGTGCTCAAAGTAGGTTTTGGCACACCTAAAAATTATAGGTGTCTAAAATTGGAAATGAGGTCTATATCTAAACACATACACGTGACCAGAACCACACACAGACTCATGATCACGACACAGTGCAAGCCCTAAGCTACCCGCTGTTTGTCTTTTAATCCCCCAGTTAGTCTTCCTCTCTCCGATATGCTTTCCAATCTCAATCTCCCTCCCTTCTGGATCTACTCCCAAACTCCCCCCTGCAACTGCCCTTTTTGGCCGATTGTGATAGACCCTTGCCGTGAAAAGTAGGTCATCTGTCACGCCGTCGATTTTCAACATATTTAAATAAACCTTTCTCAAAATGATAACCTGATAAATCCATGCATATCCTTTCAAAAGTCACGCTACAATATTCAAAGTACGTATCAAATGATAATAGCTAGCTTGGTACCCACATACCATGAAAAAATAAGTGCACAATGTTAAAGCGTTATATTCTTCCAATTGTCAAAAGAAGGAATGTAAATAAATTACATTTTCATCTACCAGAAATATGATTCATGGGAGGAATAAGTGACTCTTCTTGTATGCCTTCTAAAATGCCATGCACTTCAAGCACTTCAACTTATGTTCCTTGGTTTGAACTTGAAAATGATAGGGTGAGTTACACTAGCTTAGTAGAGAGATCTTCAACAGTTTCTAATTGTGAAGGAATGATATGAGTACATGTATATCAAGGGATATAGAAGACATGATAACGGAAGCCTTAGTGAAAATTACAATCATATACCAAGTCAAATGCCCTCATGAGTAAAGGTATGTCCCACAAGTATCTGCGTGTGCCACAAGTATCCGTGTATCTACAAGTATCCATGTGTCCAACAAGTAGACACGTGTCCTACAAGTGTACAAGTATCCCACGAGTACCCACGTGTCCTACAAGTACCCAACAAGTATCCATGCGTCCTATGAGTACCCAACAAGTATCCTACAAGTATCCATGTGTCCTACGAGTACCCAACAAGTATCCAATAGCATTTCATATACATTTCGTTCATTAAATGAACATCTAGGGTTAGAGAACCCACTATTCTTTTTCTGTGTCTTGTGGGCCTTAAGGAGCCCTTTTTTTGGAGTCTTATGGTTCTCGTGGAACCCTTATTTCGATAATTCATTAGACTAACCATCAAGTACTTGAGGATTTGAAATCCCCTTCGAAGTCTTTTGAGCCTCATTGAACCTTTCATTTTGAGTCTTTTTGGCCTCGTTGAACCCCTTCATTCATTTGATTAACTACCAAACACTTGAGGATTTGGATTCCTCTTCCGAGTCTTTTGGGCCTCGTTAAACCCTTTCTAGTGACACACCAATTGGTGGTCGTAGTGACTTACCTTATCTCTTTGTCGTTTGACTTTTCATTTCTTTCAATTAACCATGTATCCATTTGCATTGTCTTCAATTGTGTCAATTATGTCCATTGTGTTACGCCACTA
The DNA here is from genome assembly GCA_022606695.1 of Vaccinium macrocarpon. NCBI lineage: Eukaryota > Viridiplantae > Streptophyta > Magnoliopsida > Ericales > Ericaceae > Vaccinium > Vaccinium macrocarpon. Next base: position 31,432,879 of record CM040177.1, read on the forward strand.
TGTGTCCACAAATGTCCACCAGGTATCGTTTCATTACTTCACGTTAGCATCCCTTGATGCAAGTTAAGAATGTATTTATATGTATTTAACAAGTTCCCAAGTTGGAATCACATATATTACGACGAGCCGTGCAAATGGGGCCTAAACAAGTGTCAAGGGAGGACCAGGGCTGCAAAACAAAGCCTAGAGAGTGTTCTGCCAAAACCGTCCAAACGAAAATTCTTGCAATGCACAGAAACGTATAAAACTGCAGATTTGGTGATTTTCACCCTAACTAAACCAACCAGGGTTCAAACCTAGAATTTCTTGACACTGACAACCACAATACAACAAGAAAGAGGGAAATCATCAATGGTCAACAACAATTCAGAAGGATCAAGGGTAGATCGAAACTTGTAAACCCTAGATTTGAGAAATGTCCATTTTATTATTATTGAAATTTAAGGGTGTGACAAGAGGTGTGATGAGACGATATGTTTTTGAAATAGACTTCTGCAAAAGATAAAATTAGAATTAGAAGTCAAATCTCAAATCGCAAGCAATATATCGATACTAAAACCAAGCTTTTTGCTGCAAATCGTTAAAAGTTGACGGATCTCCAATTAACAACTCATGAAACATCAACTTATTGATCTCTTTGCTGAATTACGTAAAATGTTTTGATTGTACTTGGGAAATTTGTGGGCGTGGAGAGAGAGAGAGAGAGAGAGAGAGAGAGAGAGAGAGAACCACCGAAGAGTGGAATGAGAGTATGTAACGAGGTGAGATGTAGAACCAGCTTGATCTTCAGAATTGGTTTCCTGTTTTTGCTTCTGCAATAAAACAATCGATTTAAGTGGCAAGTTAATTTCAAATGGCGTCAATACGAAAACAGAGCTTTTAGTTTAGGTCCGATGGAAGCATGGTTAAAAATTTTCTGATCTGCAATAAAGAGCTTATAAAGCATAAAAAAAACTCGATCGCAAGATCAAATTTTTTTTGGATTATTGGATTATTCGTTTTTTCTTTAATCAATTTTTTTTGCATTTGTTAGTTTTGCGTCAAGATTTTATAGTTTCTGGATTCCTCTCGACGAGACGAATTTAACAAGTACAAAATTATAGTCAGAACTCATTTTTTTTAATAAAGCCAAAATATATTCTTGGATTATTGGTCAATAATCTAAGTATTTTGACTTTATTCAAAAAAATATTTGATTTGACCATAATTTTGATCTTGTTAGATTCGTCTCACCGAGAGAAATCTAGAAACCACAAAATCTTGACGCAAAACTAACAAATGCAAAAAAAATTGAATAAAGACGAAATGAATAATCCAATAATCCATAATCTGGATTATTAGCCAAAATAGGCCTTTGTCCTTATTCAATTTTTTTTTTGCATTTGTTAGTTTTACATCAATATTTTGTGGTTTCTGGACTCCTCTTGATGAGACGAATCTTACAAGTACAAAATTATAGTCAAAACTCAATTTTTTTTGAATAAAGCCGAAATACTTGGATTATTGGCCAATAATCTAATTATTTCGGCTTTATTCAAAAAAATATTTGGTTTGACCATAATTTTGTACTTGTTAGATTCTTCTCGTCGAGAGGAATCCAGAAACCACAAAATCTTGACGCAAAACTAACAATGCAAATTTTTTTTGAATAAAGATAGAACAAATAATCTAATAATCCATAATCGGATTATTAGCCAAAAGAGCCCTTAGTTTTCATTTCTCCATTTGCTCCCGCCTCTTCAACTGAATAATGATATCCGAATACTATGAAAAGTCCTCTAATTATAGGCGCGGGAAAACTAGATTCGTTTTAAAATGTATCAGAAAAGAAGCGAATTGGCTTGGCTCATGCAATATAGTTGTAACAGTTTTTCCAGCCGAGCAAAAGAAAAACAATTTATTTTTCAAAATAAGTAGCGTGGTGACTTAGTGATTATTCATTATAGTGAAGTGAAGGTGAGTCCGTCTAATTATATGATTTTATTTTTTTACTTGGATTAAGAATAGTTTGAATTCATTTGGTTCATGATTTTTATTCTAACATAGAGGTTGTTCAGGTTAAATAGAAGCCGGAAGTAAAAGAGAGATTGTTCCATGAGAGAGACGAGAGAGTGTGGAAACCCAAGATGGGGTTGGTCCCCATACCCAGTGTGAGAAATTGAGAGAAGAAGAACACCCAGTATTCTTAGCAAGAGAGTGAGGGCACGACAATGAGAGGTTGTCAAGTGATGCAAAAATGTGAAGAGGACAGACAAGACGTGAGCCCACTAGCTAGGCTCAAGAAGACTCGACAAGAAGACGAGATATGGACGTACTGGTGAGAGAATCAAGCTTAAGGGGATGTTGAAAAGCAAGCTTGATTAAGAACGAAAAACAAGTGTTTCTATTGTTGGTTTAGAGGCCTGGAGATAAGCCATATATCTTGACTTTGGAGCTACGTGCTTACGACCTTGGATTGTGTCGTAGAAAGTGTTGCCCCAACGTAGGGCTTAGGTCGGAGGTAGCATAATAACCGGTAAGACCGGGTCGAATCCACAGGGACCGAACGCACCCGGCGTGAGAGTTGTCTTGCGAGTGAGGTTTTTAGCCTTAAAGCGGCAAACTTGGCGTTGGTGATTTGTGGGTGGAGCTCACTAAACTACGTGAATGACTTTAAAGATTAAAAAGACTAATTAAAGGAAGGCAAGGTTTAGGGGTTCTCAACATCCATGGCTTAGGCCGATTCATTCTCCTCTAAAATAACCGGCTCGGGGCGTCGTTAAACGGCCCCGAACGGAAGATTTGATACTTAAAACTCATTTAACTAGAAAAAATGGTGTTTCTCAAAGAGTAGGATTCTTGTGCCATTTATACAAACATTTGAGTCGCCCTATCCTTAAGCATTGCACGTACCAAGTGGTCATGCCCCGGGCAACGTGCGATCAAAGGGGTTTACAGACCCGAATTTTGATACATAAAATTAATCCTAACTCTTTGATTAACATACAAAGTTTGCAACATTAGCGAGGAGAGTGAACCAACCCAAGTCATGGGGTGCTAGTCACCCCTTAACCGAGCCTAAACCGACTACTCGTGCATTACTACATAAAATATGGCTGTTTTTATAAGGGAAATAAAAAACATAACAAGCAACTAATTAAACTTAATTTTAATGAAGTGACCAACTTAACCTATCACTTTATACTTGAAGAAACTAATAAACAACCAACCAAACCAAGTGTTTCTTAAGGAAATGGCAAGAAGAACAAGGAAACCAAATACTACATGGAATTGAAAATAAACTAGATTTCTATATAGAGTTAAACAAGAGCAACAACATTAATGAGCATGAAAATAACTTAAGGTTAACACTTACATGAAGAAACTAGAGAGAGAGAGCTTCAAGAGTCTCCAATGGAGAGCAAAAACTAAGCTAGGAAATGAAAGTGTAAGTTGTGTGGGAGAAGGAGAGAGGAGAGAGGTCATATAGTCTTCCTCTTTCTCTCTTTACAAAATATCTATAAAGCACACACAACAACTCAAAGTTGCCATTAATAGAAAGTGCAACAAGTGGCTGGAAATTTTACAATTTGATCGTGAGTGGATCGATCCACTCTCTCAGAGTGGATCGATCCAGAAGGCTCTGGACGAATTTTAGACTAGAGTGGATCGATCCACTTTGAGACTGGATCGATCCACTATCTCTGATGCATGGTTGGCCTTGAGTGGATCAATCCACTTTGTTGCAATGGATCAATCCAAAAGGAGGGACCGATGATGTTTTTGATTTGAGTGGATCGATCCACTCCAAGATACTGGATCGATCCACTATAGGTTCAATGATGCCTTAAACTTCACTTGGTGACTCCCTTGGCCTTGTGTGCTTCCGGAGTTGCTCCAAAGCACGTAAATACGTGGTGCGACCCTCGGGGGAGGTGTTCCTTGGTCAATTGAGTGCTTGTTCACTCCCGGACTTCACCGAGAGTTTTGTGTGAGTGTGAAGCGCGGCTTCCAAGCCCCCGATACTTGGGATGTCTCGGTTTGCCGGGCCTTAGCCAAATCATCGTTTCTTAGCTCTCGAGGCCCGGTGTTGGCGTGTCATGGGGCAACTTAGCACTCGGTAACTTGGGACGGCTTCCAATGCGCTCCAAAACGTGCTTATTCACGTGTTTTACCTATAACTAACAAAAACAACACTACGCGCATATCAAACATATAAAGCACGAAATCACGTGTGTGTGAACAAAAATGAGCTAGATAAGCCCAGATTATATACAACATTTGGGGCTTATCACTACGTGATTGCAATTGCTTGAGTTACCTGATTTGTAGTTGTCTTTATTAAGCCTATAAAAGGTAATATGATTGTATATTGTAATGTGGAAAAATAGAAGAGAAAGAGAAAGGCAGAGTGTGAGAGAAGAGGCGTGGTGCGCCTTTGGGGCTTCCCCCACCACAAATGGGAGGAAAAATATCTAGTGTGTATGAGAGTATATTTTTTTGTTACAGATTAATACAAAGAGTAGTGTTTGAATGTGTGCTATATTTTCTCCTATTTTCCCAACACTTCTTTCATCAGGTCAAAAAGACCAGCCCGCCGTACTACGACCAAAACTTTAAAGGCCACAAAGAAGGCGAATCCTTAAATAATTTTTGCGTGCCACAAAAGTGCTACTCCCTTCGTTCCTTTTTAAATGCGTTGCTTCGTAAATTCAACTTATTAAAGAAACATTCATTATTACACTTTTCACATTAACTTTTATTCCAACTTTCCACTTTTCACATCAACTTTTACCTCTACTTTCGAAAATTATCCTTCACTTTTACCCATTAACTCCTTAATCGCTAACCTTTCAGAAGGGCAAAATAGTATGTCCTCCGTCCAAAATTGTTGGTCCTGACGGATTTCGATGCAATTTTTAATCTGTTCTTATATTTCAATCTATTATTTATTTTATGAGCAATATAGATTTTATTTGATATATCTCAATTAGTTCTATTATACAAAGTTTTTAAAATCTTTAAAAATATTATAGTTGAAAGATATGAGCAGTTTAAAATTACATTAAAATCCGAATAGAACCAATAATTTGGGACATAGACAAACTTATTAAGTGACATCCCCAAATGAAATAATCGATAATAAAAAAAAGGGACAGATAGAGTAATGTACAGTATGTAGTATGTACTACCAGTAGTTGGTTTATATATGCCATGATATGCTCATAAAGTGATATTTTAGCAAGCAAATGAGGACTCGACTAACTTCTTTTTTGTTTTACGGCCATGCATCTCATTTAGCCATTAACGTTATTGATTTTGTTTTATTTCATGCTAAAACATTTCACTTGTCCTATTTTGCAGCTAGTGTCTGCCGAATACCTTCTTATTCATTTCATGCGATGATAGAATCTATTTCTTTGGACACCTTGACGCAGCGGAATCCACGAGAAACTAGTTGCGTTCTAGTTCAAATGAGAATAGGTCTCGAATCCACGAGGTTCTTGAATCCACAAGAAGAAAGAGATATAACTCGGAATTATATTTGATTAAAAGCCGCTCAATAATAGAGGTTACATGCCCTTTTATAGGGAAAACTAGCAAACCCTAGCAAAACTTAACTAAAAATTAAAGTATCCCGAAAATTTGGGAAACTCCCAAAATTGAAAACTAGAAAGAAAAATAAGATAGTCCCAATTGGAAACAACGTAAACGGAATTACACGCTAAGAGTAATTCGTAATCTAATTATTACCTAAAATAGCAAAATTACTAAATTGAAGGCCTAAATGAATGAATTTGGCCGAAATCCACCATCAGTCACGATTAGGGTGGTGAGTATTGATCGCAGAGCGATTTTACTTCAGCCCACCAAGTTTGGGCCTATTCCGGACTCGTCGATAAATTGCCGAATTTGGCAATTTTCAATTAAGAGTTGTTTGGGCCTCTTAAGCTTCGACCGGTCCAACTGATCATAGAATTGAGCCGCTACTTGTTCTGCATCACACCTATAGCCGACGCCCGTTTTCTTTCTTTGCATGTCTCGGTCCATCCCGTAGTAGACGTAGTAATGTTTATGAATTATTATGTATGGAAACATGTTTTTAAGCTTTGAATGGTGCAAGGTGAAAACAACAATAACAAAAAATTTCTCCTAATGATTTTCAAGTTCATTGTTGAGGAAATCTTATGTTGGCACCGGTGTGGTGACCCTCTAATACTCTTAAGTGGGAAGTTGAATTAAATTATGTTTGTATTTTTTGAAGAGAATTTTCTAACACATGATCTTGCTCAGAGATTCTTAAAGGGAGTTTTTGCTTCAGTGTCAAAGGGTATATTTTAGGGCTACAGAATGCTATATCAATATTGAGTATTAGAATTTTTGCCCCGAAGACGTCTTGAGAATTTTTATCCTTAGATCTTCGTGATCGAAAACCTTGTATGGCTTTACGCACATGAATCAACTGTCAATAGATTCTGGCTCCGTTCCTTGTACCTAATATTGTTTGGCATATCCTAACTTCGGCCATTTATAATTTTTGAAATAGAGGCATCCAAGTTTTAAAATTATAAGTGAAGTGACTAGGTGAAGAATGATGTTCAAGAAAGCAAAGTAAAAGATGGAATGGTTCTTTAAGACAAATTTTAGTATCTTAGAATATTCAAATAGAAATTCCAATTTTAGCAATTTGGACACTATAGAGTAAAACTTGACATTTAGAAAGGCTTAAATTGGTACTGGTCTTTAGGACTGGTACTGACATTTGGGTTGTCTAAGTCCGACTCAAATTTTGGTTGCCCACTTACTATTAAGTAAAAAAAAAAGAAAAAAAAGAAGACATGCAAGTCAGAATAAAAATCAAGATTACATTATACTTTTAGCTTGACCAACGTCAAAAAAAAATAATCAAAATGTAACTCTGGTTATGGTATTTCTTGATGAGCACAATCTGTTTTAAAGAAAACTTCTCATTGCATTTTTTCTAGCAAATTCTTCAGTTGAATTATCATACTAACTTATCCAAAAACTCATTTCAATTGAGAGATCATAGTCAATCTACTTAATACCTATAGTGACATGGTACTCATTTGCTTCTTATTTTTTAACTTTGGTTTGTTTGGAAAAAAAATAATAAACCATGTTAGCGCTTCATTTTTTTTTTCTTCTAATTTTCCACCATTGGGATTTTTTAATCCAAAGTACTTGTATTTCAATTTTCCATTCCAAAATCATTACTTTCAAACTTCTCTGGCTTTACTGAATTTTCTTACTTAAATTGCTTATGAAATCAGGGTCTCAAGTGGAAGAACACCATAAGATGGATACAAGCGAGATACTGATCATCGTACTCATAGTTTCCTTCACTGTAGTGGGTGCAATCACAGTGTCTTTATTGTGCTTGTGGTTTTGTCACAGAAAGACCTCACCCAAATCCCACCAGAATGAAGAACTTACCTCATCCAAATCCCACCGCAAACAAGAATTTAGCTCAGGTACCTTCTGTTTCATCAATACCCATTTCAAATTTCATTCATCAAATTTGTGGGTATCACTTGATTTACATCTATTATGTTCTTTCTTTGAGATACCATAAAGGGGTTTTCAATTGTCCAGTTTAGGGACGAATAACCATCTGCAACAATACCCATATCCATTAATCAAATTTGAGGATTTCATTTGACTTCCTATCAAATTATGTTCTTATTTCATACCTCTGATATTACTGGTTTGATTTCGCTATGTGGAGTCCCTAAATGAGCTTCAATTTGGAGAAATACCCATTTCAATTCCTTTCCATCAAAACCCCTAGGGGTTGGCTTTGTGGTCCTGGCATAGGACTTAGGATTTGCTCTCTCCTAAGATTTTAGGTTCAATGGCAATTGTCCCTCACCTCAGGTGTAAGCCCGTACAGGGCTGTGGGAGTGGCTGTAGAGAATTGTCCGGGGTGGGCTCTTGCTGGCCCGGGATACTTTGCATTACCAATAAAAAAATTGTCTTCCATCAGATTGGTGGATACCTGTTGTCTGTTGAATTCACATCAACCAAGTTCTTTCACTTAGATCCTCTGCTTTGTTTTGCTTTGAAGATTCCCCAAGTGGAGTTTCTTAGCCCTCTTTATGGGTGGATGCAAGTTGCAACAGTACCAAATTTAATTTTCTCCCATAAACTTTGTGGGTGTCATTTGAATTGACATGAATTAGGCTCTTTCACTGAGATTTTCTGTTTTTTGTTTGTCTTTGAAGATTGCATAAGTGGGCTTTCATTAACTCCCTTGGTGGGTAAGTACAGTACCAAGAGGATGAGTTACAAGAAAGGAGTTGTGGGTTTTATGGATTACAAGTTGCTAGAAACTGGGACGAAAATTTTCCACGAAAGCAATATTTTGGGGAAGGGTGGTTTCGGTTGCATTTACGAGGCGCGGTTGGACGGCAACTTCCATGTCGCGGTGAAGAGACTAGTTGGTGGAAGTCAGGATGCCATTACAGAATTTGAGGTACTATCTGCTTTCTAGTTTTTCCTTCTGCTTTTATTTGCAAAGATTAGGTGTTGTAGTACCGTTATTGTTTTCCTTGTTCTTGAACTGTCACTTGGAATTACACAGACTGAAGTGAATTTGCTGAGCCAAATGAAACATCCAAATATAATTTCTCTCTTAGGTTACAGCAATCATGAGGAAACAAGGCTTCTTGTTTATGAATTAATGGAAAATGGATCCCTGGAAACTCAACTACAACACACAACAATAACAAAACCCATTAAGTCCCCAATAATTGGGGATATGGGCGGGGATGGATAGGAGACAGACCTAACCGTTGGCAATAAATGCACAAAGTGGCTGCTCCCAAAATACCACTGAAACAGATGGATTGGAGACAGACCTAACCTTTGGCAATAAATGCAAAAAGTGGCTGCTCCCAGAATACCACTGAAATAGATGGATTGGAGCCAGACCTAACCTTTGGCAATGAATGCACAAAGTGGCATCCCTGGAAACTCAACTATATGGTAAAATTAATCTCTATGTAATTCTTTAAGTTCAGAGTTTATATGATCTCAAAAAGACAAGCCAAACAGTAAATTTCATTGTCTATAGGACCTTCTCGTGGATCGGCTTTGAGTTGGCACCGGCGTCTGAAAATCGCACTTGACATCGCAAGGTTAGAATGAATCAAAATCCAGTAGATTAAGGGGGCGTTTGATTATCTTATCTTATTTTTTTGCAGTCTTATTTGATTATTTTGTGTCCGAATCTAGTCATATTATAACCAAATGGCATACGTAATTAGTTTATTAGTTGCTATTAACATATTTGCTAATGTTTGACCAGAGGATTAGAATATCTGCATGAGCACTGCGACCCACTGGTGATCCATAGAGATCTGAAATCATCTAATATTCTTCTGGATTCCAACTTGAACGCAAAGGTGAAAACCCATATAAAATTCGATTAGTCTGTGATCTATGCTGTACAATTACGGGAGTTGCACTAAAATATTGCTGATTTCATTACTGCAATCAGACTACAGTTGGATTTTCTAATCCTCCTTCTGTTTTTGTGATTTGTGTGGATTCAGCTGTCTGATTTTGGTCTAGCAATAACTGATGGAAGCCAAAGCAAGAAGAACATCAAACTTTCAGGCACCTTTGGATATGTAGCACCCGAATATTTTTTAGACGGTATGCTTAGAGATTTATTTATTTTTTACCCCTAATTTCTTATTTTAGACTTAGTCTTTTTATTGTCATAGAAAATTAGTACAATGATATATTAAGTAGTTTGGAGCACATAGCTACACATGATTAGTCAATTCACAACACTATACAGTACTCATCTCTTGCCAATAAGGGCCTCACGAAGCTTTTTTCCGGGTGCAACCAATTCCTGAGTTGTGCCAGTCTGTACAGACTTTTGTCCTGACTTTTATTGGGTGCCTTGCTGTGGACGGTTGGATTAGTTCCCGGATTAGACGTTCATTGGGCCGGTTATTGAGTTATCAAACACAAATAAAATATAAACAAAACAGCACTAGGAGTCTAGGACTGATATTTGTGCAATTTGTGTGCAGAAAACATAACACACTAGGAGTCGAGGACTGATATTTGTGCAATTTGTGTGCAGAAAACCTCTTGTGAAACATGGTTAGCTTCACATAATATAACCATCTGCGCTTTTTGGATGGTGACTTCAACATCCTTCATTTTCCTTCCTTCCAATGCTCCGTAGCTAGGGAGCGAAAATAAAAAGAAAACCAATTAGGAAAATAAGGGGAAAGTTATTTTCCTCTTTTAAAACACCAAACAAGGGAGAGTTGTTTTCCATCTCATTTTCCTCTCTTTTCCGTTGCCATACTATGTCGAATTACTACTTTTTTTTCTGCGATTTGATTCCCACTTAATTAAAACTTAAAAGCATGTGTAAGGTCATGTAGATTCAAATTTCTTTTACCTGTCAAGAAAATGAACAACTCCTATTTTTTTTTTTTCCAGGAAAACTGAGTGATAAGAGTGATGTTTATGCTTTTGGAGTAGTCCTCTTGGAGCTTCTACTGGGAAGAAAGCCTGTAGAAAAACAATCACATGCTCAATACAAGTCTATTGTTACATGGGTATGCCTTATTTTACTCATAACCCCCTAATCTATTCAAGATCTATCTGGAAACGGAATCTCATTATTTGGAACATGGATTTGCGTCTCCGTTAATCGATGAAAAGAAAATGAACGGGAAATCAAAGATGCCCAAATTTTGCTTGCTTTATTTGCTGTATTATCTTCTTTTCTGATACATTCTTCTTTTCCCCGCAAATGTCTCATCAAATCTATAATCCAAATATAGCGCACAAGTTCTAAAAATTGTGAAACTGAAAGCCATTACTATTTATGACATGCAGGCCATGCCAAAGCTCACTGACAGGTCGGAACTTCCTACGATTGTGGATCCGGTGATCCGAGATACAATGGATCTGAAGCATCTTTACCAGGTTTGGGAACTAACCAACCTTAGCCAACTATAGAGGCCTACTGGTTTTAATAAAAAACTTGTATTAGGAGCTTAAGTTCAGTGTTTTTTTTTTTTTTGGAACTGGATTTTTATAAAAACAAAAGGGACAAAGCCCAGAACTCAAGGGGAAACCCTGAAGAGAACAAAACACACTACACTAGGACATATCCTAGCTGTAGCAGAAACAAAGCCAAAACAAAAGAAAACTAGAACAGTAGAACATACCCAAGACTCTTTTTTGTTGATCGGCGATCAACCCAAGACTTGGTGCTGTGACGTTTGAAGTCAAGAAGAATCTTTTCTTTAAAATTCAACCGAATCTCAGATATAGTTTTTTCAGTTTAGTTGTTTATTTTTCAGCAGATCTTCAAAAAGATTAAATCAAGCAGATCCCGTTGAGCTTGAGGCACTTGTTTTATGTATAGATAGTGTAGTCAAAGATTGTTTATTTTATGAGTCTTGGACTAATTGTCAATTGATTCGATAAAATTATCTGTGTAGGTTGCTGCTGTAGCTGTGCTATGTGTCCAACTGGAGCCTAGTTACCGTCCATTCATAACCGATGTTTTGCACTCTCTCATCCCTCTCGGTCCAATCGAGCATGGAGGGACACTAAGGAAACAACTTCTGGTCACCGATAATCCATGAAAAATTGCACATTACTGGAAAATGGGTTTTTGGACCAGTTCTGTGAGGGAAGATAGCTGTGCAGAGTCGAAGAATATCGAGGTTTAGTCAAAGCTTTTGTAAATTGAAGCAATTGGGATGTGGTTTCTTCTTCAGCTGAGCTCAAGCCTGAAGTATATACAAGGAAATACAGGAGTCTGCTACTCCTATCTTGGTTTTTTCCTTTTACCCAAATTTTGTTGGAGAATTTTGTGAATGAAATCGGGGCACTCGGAGGGTCTCCCGGGGCAACCGAGACCACCCCACGACATCAAAAGTGCATGTAACTGTGAAAGTGTCAGGGAAAATGAGGTGAGCTAGATTAGAACGCAAGGCTTAACATGGATTGAGGCACTCGCATAGCGAAATTGACAATTAAAACTTTGCCGCATATTGATAGCAAAATTTTGGAATTGTGAGATTTTTGGAGTTTTGCTTGAATTTAGACATATGCCTTTTGACTCTCAACCAGTCCATTGGTACTGACCACGTATCAACCAGTGTCGGAGACCCTCGTCGTGGGTCCAAACCATCAATCCGAAATTTAAATGAAATGGTGTGATTTTGTATCAAGCTTATAAGGCCGTCCGATTGCATCGATTCCTGTGAGGGCTCACTCGGAATTTGATTTTGAAATAGATGAACAATTTGAATTGATCTTTTGAAACCAGTGTCGGAGATCCTCGTCGTGGGTCCAAACGATCAATCCGAAATTTAAATGAAATGGTGTGATTTTGTATCGAGCTTTTAAAAGGTCATTCCGACAGATCGATTAAAGTGAAGGCGCCACTTCGAGAATTTGATTTTGAAATAGATGAACAATTTGAATTGATCTTTTGAAACCCATGTACACGGTCAATATCCTTTGTATTTCCGTTTGACTCAACTTGTGAAACCAAATAAAAATGTGACATTAAGCGCTAGGGTACTTTTTGGGTCAGCATCAAAATAATTGTACTTAGGCCCTGCTTGGCTGGGGTTAAAAGACCCCTCCAAAAGATATCCCGGGTTAAAATGGTGGGGCCTGGGTGTTTGGCATGGTTTGGGAATCTGATTTTCTTGCCCTCTTCGTTTTCACCCGTCCTTCTGTTTCACTCATCTGGGGTGCTCCCCCTGATAATTTTTTGGCACCCTTTGGGCTGCCCAAAAATTATCCAGGAGTAGAGGGTTTGTTTATTTACCATTCCACCCCTCCTTATCCCCCTCCCCCAACTGATTTTCAATAGAAAATGGCCGGATTATTTAGTTGATACTCACCGGCATAGTGATCGGAAATTGCTCAGTCGTCGGAATCTTGATCTGAGATGGGTTTGGTCGCTTGATGCAGAGAGCAGAGAGAGAGAGAGAGAGAGAGAGAGAGAGAGAGAGAGAGAGAAGGCACTTATGGCTTGGGTTAATCGGCCGGCGGAAAGGAAGAGGATGATTAGGGAGTAGAATAGGGATTAGGACGGGTTTTTCTCATGGGGTTGTGAAGATGAGGAGTAGGAATTCATGGAATGGGGTTGTAGGGATGAGAGTTAGTGGCGGCGAGAAGAGGTGGGGTTGCTCCCCAACTGATGAAATGCATCATCGGAAATTTTGAGATGAGTGTTTCAAGATCTGGAGGTTTTCCCATCTCATCCTTTGAACATATCAATAATTGGGTTTTTATCTAATACATCTTTGACAATGGTGGGACCATATACATTCATACCCATTTGATGTGTTCTTTCTTTTCTTTTTATTTTTTCCCTCTCTTTGAAATGAACATTTTGTGATATTATTATATTTGGTAATGAAAGGGCCACTCAAGTAATAATTTCATAAAAAAAAGGAGAAGAGAATATGAACAAAAGAGGTAAAATTCTATAATAATAATAAAAAAACATACTTATTTTTTTAAAAAATGTTTACTAAAAAAATCATTAAAAAAAATTCAATGAAATAAATAATATAGCTTGAAATTGTCCAAAATTTATTAAATAGGATTAGGTTTTGTAATTATATAATTAATTTAATGCATAATCAAGTTTGGTAAACCACAAGGGCAAAAGAGTCCTTTGACAGTTTTTCCCATTATTTACCCCCTCTTATTTTTAAAACATTCAAACCAAGTCAAAAGTTATCCCTCTGTTTAATCCTTCATCCAAACTATCTACTTTTTTATCCCCCTCCATAAACATCACATCAATGTGGGTCAACCCTCTAAAAATAATACCCCCTCTTATCTTATAACCCCTCTATAAGTTATCCCCTTGAAATTTTAGCACCATCCAATCGGGGCCTTATTGTGTTGTTAACGGGAAGGTGACACAGACCAAGGTCAAATATATAGGGTTGTTATTGATGGGGTAATAGAAGTTTCTGTAATACGTGGCACAACTTATTTCGAGGAACATCAAATATACCGGCACTATACCTGAAAGATAAGTTACAATATAAAAAAAAACCGGCAGACTGAAAAAATCGAAAAAACAGATCGATCAATTTGGTTTCGGTCAGGGTAAGGGTGGGTTTGTTCAGCTTCGGTTTGGACCGTACAGAACCAATCAAGTTTTAGTTCGGTCTCGGTTTCTTAAAAATTTCTTTGTACTGCACTGATCCGAAATACCCCAAACCATACCGATTTGGGCCAATCAATCAAAGCTATCCATCTTAAACCAAAAAATAAAACACGTAACTACCAATATATGAAACATTGATCCACAAAAGAAAGAAAAGATATAATTGTAATTATACCAGTGCCAATGCAACAAAACATAAGCTGCCATTCTTCTGTTCTCAAACCAAATAAAAAAAGCAAGCCATAGAACCCACCACCAACACCACCCACCAAACACACAGAACTTGCAACTGTAGAAGGTATATGGGATGTCCACAAACCATCAAAATTAACGACAAGAATATACCACTAACTCACTAAGACATGGAAAAACAACATTCAATCAAGAATTTGAACATCATCAACACAAACAATTACAAATCGAAAACTATAACACCGTAAATGTTATGAGCATTGAATGAGGAGGTTTGATTTTTTGGATAAGACGCATACCTCAAAGTGACACCCTTGTGTCCAGAAACCAATACACAACTCGAACAAGTAACTTTCTTCAGTAGAGCATCCAGGAGCGTTTGCAAGATATGCTTGGCTGGAACACAGAGGGTCGTCACAACGCCTTCTTCCAGCACTTCCTGCCCTCCTTTAATGGCCATACCGAAGTCCAACATTAGGAAATCTATACCTTTAACTACCATTCCAAAATAAAAGGCCATTTGAATCGGCTAGGCCACTGCCGGATGTACCACCTGGAGAAATCATGCTAACCTCGGCGTATTTTAGGCCAACAGGAGGGTATAGATAAGGCAAGGGGGAGAGTCGATTCCTTAAATCGAGTCGATAATCTTCGGGGGGTCACGGTAACAGGAGAACATACCTTGTCAAGCCACAAACGGGACACCAGGGTTCCCTATTGAATATACATTAGAGCCAATTTCTAAATCGCCTAAATTGAATACAACATTGTTTCTCAAATTACCCAAACTAACTGGTGTTTTGCAGATGGCTATATCTTTGACAATATCTTTGACAAAACTCCCCCCAAAAACTAGTTTTTTTGTTAATAGAATAGAATGGTTTTTGAGTTAAAACAATAACTTTTTTTTTTCTTTTTTTAAGTGGAACATGAAGTTATTCAATAATAGTTGATCGTCAGATCTGATTGTTTTTTTTATTCTTTAATTGAGACTTGATTTTTCCATAGGTGATTTTTCCAAAGGTGATGAAGTAGGCTTCCTTGTCTCTGGTGGTTGTGTGATTACTGAAGAAGGTCAAATAGCCACAGCAGCTCATAACCTTCTTAGAAATGTTGATGTCAATGTGTTTGAATTACCTCGTGATCTGACTATTAAACTTAAGGGGGGAGTTCAAATTCCAGTGACAATAAGTGCCTTAGATATTGTCAAAGATATAACCATATGCAAAACACCAGTTAGTTTGGGTAATTTGAGAAACAATGTTGTATTCAATTTAGGCGATTTAGAAATTAGCTCTGATGTATATTCAATAGGGAACCCTGGTGTCCCGTTTGTGGCTTGACGAGGTATGTTCTCCTGTTACCGTGACCCCCAGAAGATTATCGACTCAATTTAAGGAATCGACTCTCCCCCTTGCCTTATCTATACCCTCCTGCTGGCCTAAAATACGCCGAGGTTAGCATGATTTCTCCAGGTGGTACATCCGGCAGTGGCCTAGCCGATTCAAATGGCCATTATTTTGGAATGGTAGTTAAAGGTATAGATTTCCTAATGTTGGACTTCGGTATGGCCATTAAAGGAGGGCAGGAAGTGCTAGAAGAAGGCGCTGTGACGACCCTTTGTGTTCCAGCCAAGCATATCTTGCAAACGCTCCTAGATGCTCTACTGAAGGAAGTTACTTGTTCGAGCTGTGTATTGGTTCCTGGACACGAGGGTGTCACTTTGAGGTATGCGTCTTATCCAAAAAATCAAACCTCCTCATTCAATGCTCATAACATTTACTGTATTCCACTAGCAAAAAACTCCCAAAAAAACCAACTACCCTTTCCAAGAAACTTCAACTAAAAACCAAAAAAAACACTTTAGTGGAACAACTACAACTAAAGATCTAAAAAACCAGAAACAAGTTAGTGGAATATGGCCTTACCAAATGTTGAATAAATCTCCATCGAAGACTCAGTTAGTTTTTCAAGATTCATCGTCACTTGCGACTTTGGTGGGGAGAAACTGAAATTTCTGGAGAGCCCCGAGAGAAGTGACCTCCTGAAATGTGCAACATTGTTCATCCGAGGCAGATCTGACCTCTTCAAAAGACTTCTCAGAAACATTTTTGTTTCTGAGCATGTAGAGGGGGGCAGGGGAGAGATAGAGATATACGAATATTTTCTCACGCAAATCTTGTTTCTATCTTTGATTTGAATTTTCAATCCATCCACAACCTAACCCTATCGTTGTGGGCTTTTTATCACAAAAGTCCAAATCAGCCCAAGTAAAGATTTAAAGCGGGCCTTGACCTAATATAATGACCACTTCCTTGACCTAATACAATAACTACTTCAATCCTATATACCTTTGGGGCTACTTTGCAAATTGATAAAATGAGATTTTTTATTTTAGTTGAGTTTTATGGAAGTGTAATAAAATTACCAAATGATAAAATCTCCACCCAATACATTTTATTGAGGAATGGTTTTGATAAAATCTGGTAGCAATTGGCAAACCCACCCTCCAACGCGAAAACCGTTCTTATTTAAATAATGATACAAAAAATACTTATTATGCCTAGTTTTCCAAAAGATAAAATCAACCCTTGATTTTGTCAAATGAGGAAGAGGTTTGATTAAATCTCATAATTTTTTGCATTTAGTCTTCTTCCTCATTTGATAAAATCAAGGGTTAATTTTATCAAATCTTAATTTTATCTTTGATAAAATCATTTGGAAAACTCAGCTTTTAAAAAATTCTTGAACAAGAGTAATTACATGGCCTTGTTTGCCTAATTTTATCGATTGAGGAAGAAGTTTGATAAAATCTCATATTTTTTTTAAAGATTTTTATATTAAAAAACTTGAGACTTTATCAAACTTCTTCAACACCGGATTTAATCAATTGGCAAACTAGGCCCAAGGTGTCACCACAATTTTTCTCATGAGGTGGATCATCTCGTCTGCTACTAAAAGGTTGACACCCATCCTACCTTCAAATTGATGATGATCTTCAGCCTGAAAAACTCTCCTCTTCAGTCTGATCATCTGGTATTGGGTTGACTAAGGTGGTAGCTAGAGGAAGAAACATTCTTCAGCAAGCTAGAATTGTGTAGAGCACGACGCAGCGAAACAAACAAAATCTTTTATTGTATATGCTAACTCTTGTACATACACTTCACACTCACGTCACTTGACAACACTCACACGAAGATACATATAACTCTCACTTGACACTTATAATATCTAGACACACTCTTTGTGTTCACTCATTAGGTGGTCTCTCCCCCACTTGGGTACTCTCCCACCCAAGGGGTGTTTTCATCACCACCAAGGTGATACTTCCTCACCACACTTCACAAATGAGGGCTTCCACCCTTTATATAGCCATCCACCTCCTCAATGGATGGCCAAGATCATTCTCATCCAACGGTTAATATTCTTCATCTAGAATCCTCCTAGAAAATATATTCTCCTCCTCACACCTCCACAACATTCTAGAACTCTCCACAAAAGTCTAGCATGTAGAAGAGTCTTCCATAACCTTCTTGAATATTCGGAACTCTCTAGGTTCTTCCACTTCTAGAATCTTTCAGAAATATCTAGAACATTCTAGACCATTCTAGATTTATCTAGATTATTCTTCAACCTTCTAGACAGTTTTCCATTATTCTAGAATTCTCTAGAATACCCTCAAACCTTCCGGACTATTCTAGAATTCTTTGTTTTATTATGGAGGATTCTAGATCCATGATCTATGGAGAGTCAAGTGTTGACTCTCAACAGAATTGTATTGTTGGGTTAGAATCAGATCGCATAAGACCTAGCCTTACGCAACAATTGAAGGTGGCTAAAGGAAAATCTTGCAAAGAAAAAAGGTTGGAGAGGTTGAGAGAGGACATACAAACAAAAGACATGAGAGAGATAAGAATAATGAGATGTTAGGTATGAGGGGAGTGGTTGAGAAGCAAAGTTATCCAGGGTAGTATTAAAGGCCGAGTTTCCCGTTACAGTATCATCCAAGTGACTTTAAGTAAAAAAAATAATTGGGGGATGGTGCTTTGCATGGTGCTCGGCACAATTCGGGTCATCTATTACTCGGATGAAATTTAGACTGCTCATTTGAACAACAAACGGTTCGAATGCGCCAAGCACCCCCTGGTTCAAGTCACATGTCACATGTGGACAAAGAGAGTATAAATTCGATACCAATTTAAAGATGTAACTAATTTTTTATCTGATTAAAATTGAACGAGAGACTAACAAATGCAGACAAAGAGAGTATAAAGTTATATTTAAATAGAGAAAGAAAATAATAATACTTCAAGTGACTCTTTATGCAAAGAACCCTAAATACGAGTAGTTGGGTCATGAGTGGTAGAAACGTAACGACATTGTTTTGTTTGAAATTTGAGTTTTGAGTGGAATGAAAAATAAGAGTAGTAAATAGAAACAAAAGTAATGATTAAAGAGAGATAGAAAAAGATATGAAAAATAATAATTAAAAACAAATACTAACCATTAAGGGAAAATAAAAATAAAAATTTAAAATCCCGACCTTCAAATCCAAGGTAAACATGATCCGTATGTTCTTAAAAACGCTAGATACAAAAAAAAAAAAAAAAAAGACAATAAGGTAGACAATACACTCATATAGTGTGTAAGTATATTGTCCGCATTGCTCTTATGTTCTAGAAATACTCACGCGCACCCACTTTCCACCTCAAAAGCGCTGGTCCAATTTTCGTGCTAAAAACTAGAAAGTCTTGATGCGGTCAAATTACCTTTACAAAGGCTTTTTGACGGGAGCCCGCCCACACTTTCAAATTTCAATACTAATGGTATTTGAAGGTAGTAAATCACTTTTATTCGTCCTTAACTGATGACTTCCAAAACAAAGCTAGTGACATCGGTGTGGTGCCGGCCAACACTCTTCCAATGCTTAAGTTAGTTTTAGTGTGGAAAATTAAAAAAAAAAAACTTTTGGATGTAATTGAGATATATGAAATTGTCGTGCCTTTTATGTAAGTGTTCTTACTTATTTATAGATGATTCATGTAAGTGTGCCAACTTCACCTATTTTTCTATTTTTGCGGGGTTAGTTGGATATTATCCTAGAAGATTCAAATAACTTTAGGGGCGCACTTATTTGAATTTCCATTTATCTCAGAATCTGGTTCTAGCTGCGGGTGAGTTATATATTGAATTATGGGTGAACCTTAATTTGCATATACTGTATCTGATTATCCTTATAATACATCCCCTATTTTATGGGGAGTTGTTACATAATGCTTGATGGCGGGGCCTGATCTGTATTGACTTAATCAAATGCCTATGTTCCCCTTAAGTTTCTCTTGGTCAAGTCGGATATGCTAACTTTGTCTATGCTGAATAGAAGGGATTTGTTCAGATCAATATTGGTTCTAAATCCCATACTAGACAGGATATCGATTTTCTTACTGGTATGGTACGGTACCGATACCGCGATACTGGGCCAGTACTGGTATCATTTGGGATTTAGCGATACTACTTATATAAAAATATATATAGGTATATATTAACCAACATTTTGTGTGTGTAGATAAAAAAAGCTAGCCTATTAATTATCTTTCGGATAAAAAAAAAGATTATTACCTCTAGGTCTAGAAAAGAGATGTCTAATTATTAATAAGGTAAGTCATTTTTTTTAATTACCACTAAAGTAAGTCACTCTTTTTTGGAGTTTAGGTTTAGGGTGCACTTTTCTATTATAGGGTTTTAGTGGTTTAAACACTTTCATAGAATACCCTAAGATTTTAGACACTTTCATAGGGTACCCTAGTCACAGGGGTCCCCTAGAGTTTAGGTTTAGGGTGCGCTTTCCTATTATAGGGTTTTAGTGGTTTAGGCACTTTCATAGAATACCCTAAGATTTTATGCACTTTCATAGGGTACCTAGTCGTAGGATACCCTAGGATTTTAGGCACTTTCATATGATACCCTAGTCGTAGGGTACCCTAGAGTTTAGGTTTAGGGTGCACTTTCCTATTATAGGGTTTAGTGGTTTAGGCACTTTCATAGGGTACCCTAAGATTTTAGGCACTTTCATAGGATACCCTAGTCGTAAGGTACCCTAGAGTTTAGGTTTAGGGTGCACTTTCCTATTATCTAGGTTCGCAGCTAGAGACAATAAGACTTGAACTGTGTTGATTTTTGCTACATGTGCAAATGTATCTGTATAATCAATTCCATAGGTTTGGGTGTACCCCTTTGTCACCAGTCTCGCTTTAAAACGTTCAATTGTGCCATCTGCTTTGTGCTTCACAGTATAAACCCACCGACATCCAACTGGTTTCTTCCCTGGAGGATGATCAACAAGTTCACAAGTTTCATTCTTCTGCAAGGATTTCATCTCCTCATTCATAGCAGCTTTCCACCTTGGGTCAGCTAAGGCTTCCTGCACACTGTTAGGAATAGATACAATAGATAATTGATTTACAAATGACTTATTTGATTCAGACAAGCGATGGTTAGACACATAATGACTCATGAGGTATTTAACTTTACTAGAAAGTTCAGGTTCATATGTGGGTTTGGGGATACCTCTGGTTTGATGCGGTGGTAGTTGTTTTCTTGGTGGTTCAGCCACTACATTAGGACCATCCTCAACAGGCGATTGGTTTGGTGTATCAGTTGTCTATGGTGCGAGAGATTCAGATGGAGGTTGATCCACAACTTCATTTTCTAGATCTTCATCACGTTCATCACCACTGTGGTCCAAATTTATACCACTTAAATCCAATTCACCAACATTCTCATTACCAAGTTCAGGGCATTCCTTTTCATTCCCATTCAGATTGTTACCAGGTTCAGAGAGTTCCCCTTCTATAGAGATTAGAAAATCATAGTCTAGAGCTTGAACTTCTTCCAGGTACTCCCCTTGAAGTTCAGGCTCAGAGGAAAAATACATCGAGTCTTCATGAAAAACTACATTCATTGTAACAAAAATTCATTTGCTTGGAGGATGATAGCACTGGTACCCCTTTTGATAAGCAACATATCCTAAAAAAACACATCACAATGCTCGAGGTGTCAACTTGTTGTGCTGATGCTTATGAAGATGTACAAATGCTACACAACCAAAGACATGAGGAGGTAAGTTTGGAACGACTGAAGCAACAATTGCTTCAATGAGAGCCTGGGATGGTGTCCGGAAATCAATAGTGTTGGAAGGTACTCGGTTGATCAAATATGTTGCAGAGGTAAGTGCGTGTCCCCAATAGGATAAAGACATATGTGCTTCGATCAATGAAGCACGGACAACCTCCAACAAGTGACGATTTTTTCGCTCCGCCACCCCATTTTGTTGGGGTGTATCGGAACAAGTAGTTTGATGAATGGTTCCATGGGCTTCCAAATAACGCTTCAATTCAAAACTCAAATATTCACCTCCATTGTCACTGTAGAGAACCTGAACCAGTGCATTGTACTGACTACAAACCATTTTATGAAATAACAAGTTTACTTCACTTTTGGACTTCATCAAACATACCCAAGTCATCGTGGTACAATCATCAATAAAATTAACAAACCAACGCGATCCATCCAAAGTAGCAAATTTGGATGGGCCTTAAACATCAGAATGTATGATCATAAAAGGAACTGGACTTTTATTCAAAGTTAATGGAAACGAAGCACGATGACTTTTTGCAAGTTCACAAACATCACATTTGAAACTAGAAACATCAAAGTTTGAAAATAAATTAGGAAATAATTTCTTCATGTAACCAAATGAAGCATGCCCCAGACATCGATGCCATAACTATATCTCAAATTTCCTCTTTTCCTCCTCAGAACCCATAATCTTTAAAGCTTGACGCAACTTATCTAAACTTTTAGACACCAAGTCTAAGTAATACACCTTCCCTCGCCTAACACCACAACCAATCGTCATGCGCCTTTGTTCGATGTCCTTAAATACACAAAAATTCAAAGCCAAAAAATGACAACACAAAATAAGGCAGTGGTTATTTGAGAAACTGACAAAAGATTATAATTCAAAGAGGGAACAACCAAAACAGAATCTAAATTCAAGGTGTTAGTGAGGGACAAGGATCCTTCCCCAATAATCGAAATTGAGGTACCATTGGCAATGGAAACAGAATTTTGTGAGGAGGAAGGTTTAAGAGATGAAACTTGTCTAGAATCAAATGTCATATGATCCGTAGCACCGGAATCAATTATCCATGCACTATTAGAAACATGTGTAGAAATATTTAAAACCTTACCACCATTACCTGCCGCTACTGCCAATGCCGAGAACTTTTCACCGCTATCATCCTCTGTCTTTGTTTCAACAATTGCAGCAGTAGAGGCCTTCTTGGAATTCTTCTTCCGGGAATCATGGCTATGATCCCACCATTTCGGATACCCCACAAGTTCATAGCATCGACTTTTTGTATGACCAGTTTGATCACAGTGAGTGCATTTGTATGATGATTTGTTGCCACCGTTAGCAGTCTTATGATGGATAGGCTTTTTTTGGTCTTGCTGGTGTTGAGGAGACCAGTTTTGATTAGACCGGTTCAGAGTTACCATGGTTGAAGCTTCAGAATTTTCCAGTTGTCCATTCATCACCCCGCGTCGAACACCTTCGCGGCGAACTAGGGCATAACACTCTTCTAATTAAGGGATAGGATCCTTCCTCAAGATTTCGCCGCGCACTTGCTTGAAATCACCCTCTAATCCAGTGAGAAAGATATGCACCCTTTGTCGCTGAAGCAATTTCTGATAGGATGCAATATCTGTCTCATCAACCATGACCACCTTATCACAATGATCCAACTCACTGAAGATTTCGGTCAGTTCTCCATAATATATAGAGAGCGGTCTGCCATTTTGTTTGGCAGAGAAAGCCCTCTGGTTCAAGGTTAAAACTTGTAATTCATCCGCTCCATCATAAAAGGCTTTAGACAGAGCTTTCCAAATATCTCGTGCGGTAGGTAAGCGAATGTATCGCTTCATAAACTCCGAGGACATAGACATCAGCAACCATCTTTTGATCTTCTGATTGTCTGAATACCACTTTTCATAGCCTTCATCTTTCTCCTTAGGTGGCGGCAATGTGCCACAAATGAAGGAGAGTTTCTCCTTCTCTGCAATTTGCATCTCTAACATTTAAGACCACAAATCATAGTTGGTCTCATTCAATACAATTCCTTAATTGAATGATGAACCTTCATGTTGAATAATGATGGGGGTAGATTTGGTGCCAGATGATTCAGAATCTGACTTGCTCATAGTTTAAGGATTCAAAGAAGAATGATTTAGAATTTCGTGGCTCTGATTCCAACTTGACAATCAGAGAAGAGTATTTTCATTCATAATATATTCTATATCTTTACATGTACATATTTATAGAGATAGTAGAGATCCTACAATCAAGCTATTCCTATAATTAAGTTATTGCCTAACAGAGAAATATTTCTAAACTAGGAAAGAATATAATAGGAAAGAACTACAATAGAGAATCTTTGACTATTAATCTAATATCGCAACACTATAGGGTCGAGAGTTCAACTCCCACCCAAAACTCCCTTTTCTTTTCCAGCAGAAGAAAATTTTATATATCACGAGGGTAAAAATATAAAATCAATACAAACACACACATTCCCATACCACTAACGTGTTTCGTGGGGTCCACCTAGTCGGCTACTCAGCCGAACGATGCATTTAGACCCTATAAAACCTGTGACTGTGTGTGGCCAGAAATTTACCATGGATGCGAAGGAGAGGTTGCTATTGAATTATATGTGGGTTAGGTGTAATGGCACTTTCGCAATGCAAATCATTCTTGATTTTTGTTGATATTAAATAGGTACAACATGCCAATGCAACACTTGATTGCATGGTACCATTCAAAATGAACCAGTGATGTATTGAAAAAGAAATACTTTAAGGAAAATGCTAATGCAAGTCCAATATACACACGTTAAAGTTAAAAAAAGTGTTTTGAAATGTGTAAAAAATATATATGAATATATGAAAGTCTATTGACAAGTGTAAAAAGTGTATTGAACGTGTGTGTTTTTCTATTTGTTTATATACTTATTGAGTGCTCATTGGACACTCGTTAGTAAGACCCATAATTTAATTAGAACAATAAAAAAAAAAAAACAATTACGCATAGTGTACTTGATAAATATTCTTCAGAGAGCTAAAGCAGATATTTGACAACCAACACTGATCAAATCATATTTGGAAATAAGTGCCCCTAATTGGAAAGCGAAGGACGTGCTGGCCCTTAACAACATACCCCTACTTTTCAATTGGACCCCGGGGGCGTGTTGTTTTCATCCGAGTCATCCGTACTCAGGGATCAACGGTCCAGATCAGTTACCGAATAGATCGAAGCCGTTTATCGCCGAGCATGAACGACTCGAATAGAATCAGCATGTTAAGGGACAGCATGCCCCTGGGTCTCCCTAACTGTATATCCCCCGAAAACCCTCTATTTCAAAGAACCTTTGCCAGAGGGTTTTTTTTTTTTTTTCCACAGCAAAACTACACTGCGGGCAAAAACCTTTACTAGGTTGGGCAAGCAAGGATGCCCTCGCTGCCACGAGTAATTAGGCAATGGTTTTAGGACACCGCCAAGTGATTCTCCGATATTACTCAGCAATTAGCACCATACATTTTTTAATCTATACACTTAGTGGTGGGTCCTATTAAAATGTGTGGCATCAAGGGGTCACCAAATAATTTTTTGGCTTGGAACCCATCATCATTACTGAAACATCTTACCTTGCAACCGTGAGCAATTTTGGGTATTGCAAGAGTACCTATATAAACTTTAGGTGAACGTATATGTAATTTTGGGTATTGCGAGAGTACCGTAAGCAATGAAGAATGATGTTACGTACCTTTTGAAGGACGTGACTACGGGTAGCAACCAAAACCAAAAGCTATTGAAAACATACAAAGAGTCTCGCGGAATCTACTTTTGTGGAGGTGTGCAAGCCATGAAAATTGATACTCCTATTTCCTTTTGCAGGACTAATTTGAGACATAATAGTTTACGAAATCTGCCATTTCTTAAACTATATTACCATATTATAATTCGTGGAGATGTGTAAGCAATGAAAAATGATACTCCCTCCGTCCCAATTTCTTGGTCCTTCTTTCCATTTTAGGATGTCCCAAAATATTTGTCCCACTTCTAAAAACATCCATCAAAATTGGGTCACTTTCCAATTTTACCCTTAAAAAGTATTTTTCCCATCTTAATTGACTAGCCTATTATCTTTTATTTTATAACGATTTTTATGATTTTGAAAATTTTGTATAATAAAACTAATTGATATCTATCAAACAAGATCCATATTGAATATGTTTTGACTTTCATATAATAAATTAGCCTCACAAATTTGGTCACAGAATATTGACCTGGATTTAGGGGAAAATAGAAAAAATCAATATAAAGTTTTCACACTCCTTAAAAATCCGCTTCCCCAAAAGGGGCCAAGAAATTGGGACGGAGGGAGTATTAGATCCCCACGGGACGCATGATCGGCTTTAGGCATACATTGAGGATGAGGCCTCATTAGATCCCCAAATTTTATCTTATTTTTTGGCTCTCAAGAATTTGTTTACTCTTATATTATGCATATTCATAAAATTAGAAGAAATTGAAAAATGATATACAGAACCACCTCATTTTTTTATTTCAAAACCATGATTTTAGCACTTGGTGAACTCATTTGATAAAATCATGGAAAATCAACTGGGTTGCTAATTTTTTTTTTAAAAAACTAGGCCTAAATGGAAGCCCAAAGAAAAAGCCCTAAAACATGGCGGCGAAGGTGTAGTTAAAATGAAAATTGAACTTGTATTTGAGGAAACAACCCTTCTATGTGTACCGAGACAAATCAGCGTGTAGGGCCTACTCCCACAAATGATTCACGTTGTTCAATAATTCTGAAATATTTTTTCGAATGGGTTGGTGAAAAATCTATTCAATCGGATAACTACTAGCTTAGTGTTTATAGATTGTAGTTGTAACGACCCAGATTTTTGGGTATGTTAAATTTTATTAAAAAGAAATAATAAAGTTTTACAACAACATTCCACCATGTAAAAATACATTAATCTCCTTGCCAAGTACTATTATTCACTACTAGGTATGCTAGGGTTATCTCTACTATGTGGTATGGTTGTCAGCTCTGGCAGTGTCCTCCTTAGCTCCATAGACCTCCAATTTGTAGTGCTTCTCCTGTTCATCTCCAAAGTCTAGCATAATACGTCCGAGTCGCAAAGCAACATCATAGCATTATACCAGCGTCACACGAAGTGTAACACCGGGAGCGATAAATCACTCAATAGCTACTCTAACCCACCCAACCCTTGCTTAACATACACGTACAACATATATGATTAAAAACAGTAATTAAAGGAATAAACAGGAAATAAATCATAAAACAGAAATTAAACACATAGCTGATTTCATTACTAGCCATTAACTTACATGTTCATCTAAGTTCTCAACCTAGAGAACTTTCCTCCCGGTTAACCACTAAGGAATATGACCAAACTATGATTTATTCCCCCCTTGCTTGCCCTTCACTTGGGGGCCCCAACGGAAGGTATAAGTTATGTACTTAATCCAGCCGTCAGCCGCCTCGCAAGGATGAATTTCCCAGGGACGAATCTGTACCACTGGGCTACGTATGACAACTGCCAGGTCCTGTAGTATATAGCCGAAACTGTTCTATAATACTTCCACCCTTATAACCCCTCAGAATTCAAATGAAGCAAATCACAGAGTGTTATACCCTAGAGTTTCGAAATCATAGCAGACTGCCAAATAATCTTCCAAAACAAATCACTTGGTGGAACTGCCATTCAACAACAATCTCAGGGTAACTCCCCATTAATCAATTCCAATTCACTTTTCCATTAACTTCATCGTCTATGTGATATCTGCGTACGATCACCCAACCCGGGAACCTAGTTGTCCATTCTAACATTCAAAAACATTTATGAAAAGTGCATTTAATAGTAAAAGCAAAGCGATAACGATATCACAAGGGTCACAACCGAATATCTCGATTCATAAGTTCATAAAATTCTAGTAATCGAAAACTAGGGGTCCAAACGTAATAAATTCAACTATAGGGGCCAAAATGTAATTTACTAAACTATTGGGGTCAAAATGTAATTTAAAGAAAGTATGGGTCGCCAAGGTCATTTTAAGTAAGTACAAGGGTGCCCAACATAATTTCACGACTCTAGGGTCTTTAGTGTAATTTACAAACTCTAGGGGCCTTTTTGTAAATAAACATAATACAAGGGCAAAAATGTAATTTTGCCACTGACAAGGGAAAATACGTAAAAATAATTTATTTTAGTTACTAAAGTTCTAACTTGTAATAAAACTCAATTCCTTGATCTTTTTATTAAGTACAAAACTACACATTATGTAATTTACAAACACAAGGGCAATATGGTCATTTTACACCCAAAGGGCATTCTAGTCATTTTGTTATACTCCTAAATTTCTAGTAGTGACATTTCGTTGATAGAATAGGTTTCGTAAATGATACATAGTACGCACGCTAAATTTCACAAAATTACACTTTAAACCCCTAACTTTAGCACGACGATCAAGAACAAGGTTAAACGCAATAAATTCATGGAGAAACTCATATAAATTGTTAGTAAAGTATTAAACATTCTTGGAACTATTAAAATCATGAACCACGATGAATTTAGAGTTTACTAAGCATGAAAATAAAGTTTCGCGTATGTCGCGTTTTGGCTCAGATTTCGTGAAACCCTTGACTATGGGCTTTAACCCATCAATTCTAAATTACTCCGAGACTATTATAACACATTTCAAAGCTTGGAATAAGTTGGGTACGAGTTTCTACCTTTGGTCCGGCCGAAAAAGCTCGACGGTAAAGTCCGGTGGGATTACGAGTGGCAATGAAGAACTCCATTGCGAACAAAATCTTTGGGCTGCGATATTAGGTTCAAATCTTGTCCGTTTCCAGCCATTCTTGTGCCTAAAACTAAGCTCTCGAAGTGCTCTACAATGTTGATGAAGAAGTCTAAGCCTAAAACGCACTCTAACAATGAGAAAAATGAAGATTTGTAAAGGTTCCGTGAGCTGCTCGATTCGACTAGACCAGAAACTTCGGGCCGCAATAACGTGGTCATTTCTCAACTGTTTTGAGCGATTCTTGAACCGAAAACGATGGGCTTGAAGTGATATACAATCTTCGTGAAGGAACCTAAACCCGAAATCCACTTTAACGAGGAGAAAAATGGAGATTTGTGAAAGGTCAGTGAGCTGTTGCTGAAAGAATTTTTTTGAACTTTGAATAGCTATAACTCACTCAAAACTCAACCGATTTAGGTGATTCTTATACCGAAATTGAAGTACTCGACGCCCTCTACAACTTTTGTTTAGAAACTTAAGCCTAAAAATGATTTTACCTAGGAGGAAATTGGCCATGAAAATGGATGCGTGTTATAGACGAGAATAGGAAAACGTGGTGGTGATCTCTCTCCTCTTTTTTCTCTTCTTCTCCTCCTTTCTTCTTCTTTTCCAGAATCTTTCAATCTCTTTTTCTCTTCGTCTGCCGAAAATATTGAGGGGAAAGGGGTGATGGGTTTATGTAGGGAAAATGAGTTAGTGGTGGAGTGTTGGTTTGGTGTGATGGGAGAGGTGGAGTGAAGTGTGGTAGGAGGTAGAGTGTGGAAGGTGAGTTGGTGAGTGGAGGTGATGGGTGGAGTGTGGAAGTAATTTTCAAAGTGGGGCCTTGGCACGATCTTGTATGATGCGATCTAATTTACTCTGAACAATGTTCGAACTGTCCGGGTTTCGGTCTCAGAAAATTACCAAAATATTGGTATGAACTTGAAAAATCGTGGGCAATGTCACCGTGTGCTTAGGATCGTTTGGAAAAATCTTGAAAGTAGAACACGTGATTCACGATCGCTTTTCGCCAGGTGAAATGTCTGGTCAACCTGTGTCTCACAACCGTAGTAGTAATGCTAGTGTCATCAGTGGTAGCTCAAAATCATCCCTCCGCGTATGCACATTATTCGGCCGCCGTCCGGCCCACCTAGTAAATAAGTCGGTTGAAATGATTCTGTGCACCTAGAGCACTAACTCGTCTAAAGGAAAAAAAAAAAACTAAATAAATAAATAAATAAGAGACCCGTAAATGGTCAACTAAAGTCAAAATTGGGTTAAATTAAATTAGAAAAATTAGTATTTACAAATATCACAAATTTTATTTTTTTAAAAATTTGGGATATTACAGTAGTACGGTAGTACCCATAGATTTATTGTTGAGGAAAATTGAATTATTTATAAAAAGAAAACAATTCGATGGTACGAATAACTGAGACATTTAAATAAATTATAAAAGTATAGACAAATTGAAAAAGAAAGCCGACTTAAGATATAGAGAAAGAATACTGAAAACTAAAGGAAAGTAGAAAAAGAAAAAATCAAATTCTTTACGTTTCTTTTATTCTTAAAGTAGGAATCAAACACAAGAAAGAAGAAAGAAATGATTTTTTTTGTTTTCTCCCCCATGTTCCAATATGTCAAACAGACCCTTATGGAATTATGGAATCTGCATGGAAGCAACACAATTTTTTTTAATTTTCAATAAAACAAATCAGTGGTATTAAACATGAGTGCCGAGTGATATATCAATCAACATAATCGATTGTAGTAAACGGAAGGAACAACTTTTGCTTCACGATGAAAAGATATAAGGCCCACATTTCACAGACGCGGGTAGGTGCTGCGCGCAACATGCTATGCAGCACGCTTTGCATCAAAATAACGCAGTTTTCATGCTTTTTGGGTCTCCAATTTCAGCTGAAAAGGGCTCTATTTGGACCCCTGAAAACCCAATTTTTTTCCGTTTCTATTTTCCATTGTTGGGTCACAACATCCCCCAGAAGAAATGGGGTTCATGCAAAAGTGATTTGCAAATCAACGAAAGCCAAAAACCCAAGCATGAATAGAAAGGCATTAGCCATTGCTGTGATTTACCATGTATACCTTATAGCTATACAAGTAGATGCTATACTTCAGCACTTATAGGTTAGACAGATGTAAGGTATACGGGGAGTAACTTAACCGAACCGATCCTCGATTGGTTCAGTTATGGTTTCAATTTTTCTTATCCGTTCGGGTTTCAGTTCAATTCTGGATACCCATCTAGTTTCAGGTAATGGGGTCGGATATGGCAATACCCGAACCGACCCGACCCATTGTCATCCCTATTTGATATCTTTTAGCACTAAAAAAATTAAACCGGGATTTGCTCTCCACATAATTGATTAGTTTCGATCTATGAGATTATATGTCACAGGAGAATTATTTCTTGAGAATCACCTAGTCTCAGAATGAATTGTTTGCTTTCGACAGGGACCGAAACAGGATAAGTAAAAAATATGCATAAGATAAGATGGCCCAAATCCGTCCCCCCAAAAAAAGTGTATTGATATCATCATCTTATCCCTTCCCTATTCAAATAGTTTGAGAAAGTATGAATGGTGATTTGGCAGGTAGTTTTCTGAAGAGGCTAAAAATGGAAGCAAAAAACATATATAATAGATGGGAAAAAAAATGATGAAAAGAAACAGCTTTTCATGTGATCTTCACGTATTATAAAATATGATAGCCGTTACAAAGATGAAACATTATCTTCTCCTATGAATTTTGCATATGATCTTTTCATGTGATCACGTGAGGAGAATACTCATGATCCATTATGAAGATCCGGGCTATTAATTTTGGAGGCCTCTGTATAGAAGCTATTCATTTAAAAAAAAAAATCAAGTTATAGGACATCGATAGCCATCTAAACAAATTAAGCTATTTATCTTTAAAAATGAAAGGGAAAAACACCATTGGAATTTTGCTTATTCATTTCTACGTATAATGAGGGTGTGTTTCTTGTGACTTTTTTTTTTTTTAGACGTAAAGAAAAGTAAAGTTATTTTTCTTATTGTGGATTTTAGAGTTTCGAGACTTTTTTGTGGGAGAGAATTTTGAAAATTTTTGAGAAAAAAATCAAAAAAATCTAAAAAGTCGGTAAGAGGAACAAAACCTAAGGTGGTTTGGGTTTTGGGTTTTGATTTTTTGTAATGATTGGAGGGAGAAATATGATAATAATTAAAAAAAATAGGGGCTAATGATTAGAGAGAGATAAAAAGAAAAATAAGAATAATATTTGAAAATAAAGATAATGATTGAATAATAATTGAAAAAACCGGGTCTTAAAACCCCAAACTAACAAGGCCTAAGACTGCTAGTCGTGAGTTTTGGTTGGTACGGCCCAAAGATCAGATTGAGGCTTAAATTGGATCCTAATTGAAATGAAGGGCCTAGCATTGACAATTGCAGCCCACAATTGCCGCATGACAATTGGACCCAGTTGTGACAGAGAAAACCATTCACTCGAATCTCTCTACCCAGTATCAAGATTCAAGACAAAATGTTCACCAAAAAAAAAGAAAAATGTATTAGACAAATTATCCGAAAATAAAATCGAAAACCTCTAACGCCATACCAAAGCGGTGGTAAATCTCTATTAGGGCTGATAAAAGAAACCAAATCGTTCGAGTTCTTGTTCGCTCATTAAAGTTTCATTTGCGATCGGTTTGTTATACAAGAAAATCAAGCTTAAACATTTTTTTGAAACTCGTTAAATTTTCAAAGCGAGTTGGATCAGATTACTTCTTAATCGTTCGGTTTATGATGGTTACAAAATTCAAATTGCTTGTGATCGGTTTGTGATCAATTCTATTAAAGCTCGTGGGGTAAAATTTATTTAAATAATCTAAAAGGAAAAAAAAACTCCATTATATGTTTAAAAAGAGAGTTAAAAATTGGAGTATTTAAATGATTTAAAAGGAAAAAATTTGTACCAAGGTTGGAAAACAATACCAATAACGGTAAAAGGGATGAATTTTTTTCTTATCATTAGTGAACTATTGATAGTTATTTTAAATTATATTTAGTTAATCTTATGAGGAATTTTGTTTTTGTTTTTTTATAAAAAAATAACAACATTGTTATACTTAATATAAAGTAGAGGAAGTTGTGGAAGAAATACACTAATAAGAAAAATGTTCATAAGAGTTTAAATGGATTAAAAAATTTCTATTTTATGTAGGATCCCAAAAATAAAATAATATTCTATACTTCTCATATATTAATACGTGTTAATATAAAGTAGGGAATGATAATGTAACACAAATTAATTGTGAGAAGGGTATAATAGTCTTTTAGCACTAAAAGTTCACACACTTAATAACGGCAAGGGAGTTATGTGTGTGTGTGTGTATATATATATATATATATATATATATATATATATATATATATATATATATATATATTAGTTTATAAAGTAATGGAGATAACTATAATTTTTTAAACCAGAGGGGAGGATAGTGAAATTGTCAGTAAATTCAGGGGAGGTCAGTTTGGTTGTGTTTGGTTTGGGTTTTGAATTTTGGTTTTTGTAATGATTAGATAGAGAAATATGGATAATAATTAAAAAATAGGTATTAATGATTGGGGAGAGATAGAGAGAAAAATAAAAATAAAAATAAAAATTAAAAATAGGGGTAATAATTGAATAATAATTTAGATAACCGGTTTCTTGAAAACTAAAACGAACAAGGCTGTTAATTTAACCTAATATTAATTTTTTAAAACTCTTTTTGGCCTCACAGAAAAAATTTCGCTTTACATGATGATGAGCTGCTCGGTCCCGTGACTAAATACTAGGGGTGAAAAAAAAAACCGATGGCCCCGAATCGACCGAAAAAACTTACCGGTTTTTTCGGTTTTCGGTCGGTTTTGTATTGGTTTCGGTCGGTTTCGGTTTTTGATCAAGAAAAATTAATATTTTAGTTCGGTTTTCGGGTGCATGTATTTTAGACCGAACCGAACCGAACCGAAATAGTAAAACCCATTCTTTTATCTAGACCGTTGATCTCTATTTGTTTTAATCACACAACTATGAATCACTAGGCCAACTTGGCCCATTTTGAGAAAACCGAAAAAACCGACCGAACCGACACCACCCCGAACTGAACCAAAACCGATTTCAAAATGGTCAGGATCGGTTCCCAAACATCATAAACCGAACCGATTCGGTTTTGTTACAAATCGGACCGAACCGACCGAAACCGAACCGATTTCACCCCTACTAAATACATCATAATGATCACATTAAATAATAAACCCGTGAATGAATACATCACAATGATCACATTAAGCGATAAATACTCCATCACTCCCATTATTTTAGTCAACCTTCTAATTTGAGCTATTTACCTGCAACAACTTAAATGAGTATATGTTATTAGAGCTGGAATTACCGCGGCTGAATGTTGGCACTAGACTTGCCCTCCAATGGATGAACTAACTTGTGTTTTTTTTCAGTTTAGTTGGGCTAGTTGGAGAGGGGTCTTCTAGTGCCTATGCAGCGTACTCGGTCTTCCAAACATTCTTTTAGAATTTGAGATGCCCCAGAAAGACGGTCTTTTTCGAAAAGTAGAAAAAAAGTGTTTTAATTTTCAAAACTAACCCTCATGAATATTCAAAATAATTTTAAATTTGAGAATCAAAAGACAACAATCAAAATTGAAACCAACATTTTTCAGGTGTTAATGCAGATCTTTTTAAATAACTGGAAAAGCCAAAATGGAAAAGAGAGAGTAAAAATACAGAAATGCGACATGCAAGGAAAAGAGTTGCAGGGAATCACGCAGGAAAGGTCCTGCGGGGCCTAGTATAGGTCCTGACCAACTAATCCGAGCTGCTCAAGAATTTTAGAAACATATTTTGAGTGGACCTGCTAAATACCAGCTCTATCTGATATGTTAAAATGCTCAATCCAAACTTTTATTTTTCCTTTTTTCATCCGAGCCATTCAAAAAATGAAAGGTTAGATCAAGCATCCACACATATCGCATGGAGCTGCTTTCTCACAAGCCCGCTCGAAATGTGTTTTTTAAATTTTTGAGCGGCTCAAATTAGCCGTTTGGGATCCGTATTGGGCCTCATAGAGCCTTTCTTAGGTGATTCCTTGCAATTCTTCCTTGCACATATCATTTTTGGTAGAAATTAGCCAAGACAAGATTAGGAATAATCACAAACCCAGCCAACGTATACATATGTATATATAGTCACTGAACTTCTAATAAATAATCCCTTAGGGCATCCTCATCAGCCTCAACAAAATTTAAACAAAATTTAACCTCAAAAACACATTTTATACTTTAGCTAGCCACTTTTCTAAAATCATATAGAATTAGACTCTCTATTATAACTTTCTTGGTATTAAACTATTCTTTTTCTATTTTTATCTTTCTACTTTTTTAAAATAATTACAAATATTGAAAACATATTATGGGACTCCGATAATATTTATGAGCTCGTCGAGAAGATTTTAATACATAATTACATATTCAATGTTGGCCTTATTTGATAGATGTCATCGAGTTTTAAAAGTGGTATTTTTTCCAACATTGGATATGAAAAATAAAAGTTATAAATATTTTAATTCGTAAAAACAGAGAGAGAGAGAGAGAGAGAGAGAGAGAGAGAGAGAGAGAGAGAGAATTCTGGGAGAGAGAAATTATAAAACTAATTCTAACCGGTGAATAGTTCTTTTAGCCAAATACCGTGTTACTGTAGCAAAGCTACAACTTTTGCAAATTAGCCAAATACTTGTTGAGGCTGATTTTGGAGTGTTTTTCTCCCTTTAACTCAACAAAATAACTATTAGGGAGATTTGCCTCCCCTGATGAGGATGCTCTCATTTTGTGATTTAATTTTGATGATCCAAACTATTTAACGTGTTTATAATTTTTAGGATCCACGCGAAGAATCGTAAAAAAATTATCAGAAAGGGCTTCATTCGAGCAGTTTTTTTTTATGAAATCTATATCTATGGGTTGTATGAAAACCATTTGGATGAAGCTTTTTCCGGTTATTTTTTTATGATTCTTTGCGTGAACCTATAAAAACACATTTTTAAATACATTAAACAATTCAAATCATTAAAATATAATCGGAAAAGGCGAGAATTAGAAGGATTCCTTTCTTTTCTTTTCTTTTTTGATCAGCGAGGAGGATTCCTCACTCTAGCAAAGTATGATATTCCTTATTAAAACTGGATAATATATATAGTATTTTTTAATTTTTTACCGTCCCCAAACAAAATCCACTACTTGATAATAGTATACCATTAAAGTAAAACAGAAACAAGATTCGAGACGCCAATACCAGGGGCACTGTTGTTTAGCCATTTGTCTTGGACCAATACATCCACCTTCAACCTCCCCCTTCAAATGCAGCTCCAAAAAAACCCAAAAATGATTATGTGCAAATAACATTTGTAGGGAATTACACAAGGAAAACTCTACGGGCCCAGTATGGATACGAACGGCTGATTAAAGTCGCTCAAAAATTTTAAAAAAATATTTCAAGTGAGCTTCAAAGCAATCAGCTCAATTTGATATGTGTGGATTCTTGATCTAAACTTTTATTTTTGAATGACTCAGGTGTAAAAAAAAAATGAAAGTTTGAATCAAACATCTACACATATCGGATAGAACTGATTTTTAACGGATCCATCCAAAATGTGTTTCTAAAATTCTTGAGTGGCTCGGATTAACCGATGGAATCTGTACTGTGCTCCCCAGGATATTACCTGCTGATTCTATGCAAATCTTTCCCTGTGCAAAGAGCATTACCTCCTCCCCCCTTCAAATGCAGTTCAAAGAAGAACCTTCCCTTCAAATGCAGTTCAAAGAAGAACCTTCCCTTCAAATGCAGTTCAAAGAAGAACCTTCCCTTCAAAACCGCTTACTGCTTTGCTTACAAATTTCTTGGACATGGTTTCTATCCGTTGACCCAGTGAACCGACCTTCTCCTTCCCCAAATCTCTTCCTCTATAAATATGAATTCGCACTTTCTCTCTCAACAGTCAACTCCCATATCCCGACAACAAACACCTTTTCTTGATCAAAAGTTCCCTTTTGCTTCTAGAAAGAGAAAACCCATCCCAAACCCACAAACTACGAATCGAAATCACAACAATGGCAACTGTCAAATTGGCACGAATACCCAGTTTGAGAGAGAGAGTCGAAGACACCCTCTCTGATCACCCCAACGAACTCGTCTCTCTTCTCTCCAGGTTTTTCAAAATCGAAATTGTCGAATTAGTATTTGATTATGTACTTGGTCACCGAATACAAAGCTTAGGGGTTTGCTCTTTTTTCTTTGAAAGGTATGTGGCACAGGGGAAGGGGATACTGCAGCCCCATCACCTGATCGACGAGCTCGATGAGGTAATGCGCAATGGCAAAGCCCATCTCACACTCAGCGATGGTCCCTTTGGCCAAGTACTCAAGTCCACTCAGGTGAATTCTTTTATGCCCTCTTCAATGCTTTCTATTTGAATGTGTTTGGATGCCGAGAACATTATGGACAAAGAAACTTTCTTTGGTGCAGAGTGTTATTTTATCTGTTCTTGGAAGGGTTTTTTTTTTTTGTTGTCGTTGTGGTATAGCCTGTTTTACAGGTATGCCCCGTAGCTTTTGTGGATTCTTGCGTTTGTTTGGTGAAATAAATTTGCTTGCCAAGAAAGGGAAAAAAAATTCGGTGATCTCATTGGATAAAACCGGAGAATCTGCCAGGGTCGGCTTTGACATTTGGATTGCCCAAACCTGACTTTATTTTGATTGCCCTCTTACTATTAATTCATAAAAAATAAAATGACATAACAGTTTTAAAAAAAAAAGATTCAAGATTACATTTTGTAGTTTTAGCTTAAATTACATAAAAAAGAAAAACCTTAATTTTTATTGTATTATGAGACTTTAACTTATCCAAAACTTCTTTTAATTTGATAATTCAAGTTTAGGATAGCATCATTCGGGTTTTACCAAATTTCTTTGTAAGTTTTCTATTTGATGACTCGTCTATGTAGCTTTTTACTGTGTCACGAAGTAGAACATGGTAAAAAACCGTAAGTTGTTATAGACAAATTTACGTAGTTTCCACAATGACAAGTGGTTATAGATTCCTGCATGACATGTTTTCCTTATTTTCATTTCTGGTTTATTTGTGTTTTTTTTTTAATCAAATTTTCACTTTACTTGTGGTTGTAGGAGGCTATAGTTCTGCCTCCATTTGTGGCTATAGCAGTTCGTCCAAGGCCCGGTGTTTGGGAATATGTACGTGTCAATGTCCACGAACTAAGTGTGGAGCAGTTGAGCGTTTCCGAATATCTTCAGTTCAAAGAACAACTTGTGGATGGACAGTAAGTGGTTTCTCTTATGCGTTTAGATATTGCGTAGTTAATTGATAAGAATTTCATGCAAGTTTTTTTAGGTTTCAAACTCCAATGGAAGAGTACTTTTTGATATTCTCCACTTTGGCTTTTAAAATGCACCAGTGTCAGTAACAATTATGTGCTTGAGCTTGATTTGGAGCCTTTCAATGCGTCATTTCCTCGCCCAAGCCGATCTTCGTCAATTGGCAATGGTGTTCAATTCCTGAACCGACACCTCTCTTCAATTATGTTCCGCAGCAAAGATTCTTTGGAGCCTTTACTTGATTTCCTCCGAGCACACAAGTATAAAGGGCAAGTAAGTTGGTTTTGCACTGTTGTTTTTTGTTCACATTTATTAGTGTAACAGCATATAAAGCTTGATGGTTAAAGCTGTAAATTATTAATTATAGGCAATGATGTTGAATGATCGCATATATAGCATACCCGGACTTCAGTCTACATTGACAAAGGCGGAGAGTTTTCTTTCTAAGCTACCCAAAGATACACCTTATTCTGAGTTGGAACATGAGTAAGCTTGTACTTCTATGTTCACATTTTCCAAGTTCTAGGTTCCTGTCAGTAGTGTTAAATTCTTGACATTTTAAATTACCACTGGCATGCAGCCTGCAAGTGATGGGTTTTGAAAGAGGTTGGGGTGATACTAAGGGGCGGGTTTTGGAGATGATGCATCTTCTAATGGACATCCTCCAAGCTCCTGCTCCCTCTTCCTTGGAGACGTTTCTTGGTAGAATACCGATGGTGTTTAATGTTGTCATTTTGTCTGTTCATGGGTACTTTGGCCAAGCAAATGTCCTCGGCTTGCCTGACACTGGTGGCCAGGTACAATTGTTGTTCTCTTCAGTATCATATGGTATTTTCTGCAAAAGTGGAAAGATGGACCACATGACAAAGAAGCAAAGCCAAAAAGCAACGGAATGACAAACTTCTTCGTTTTTTGGTTGATGTGCAGATCGTGTACATATTGGATCAAGTTCGTGCCCTGGAGAATGAAATGCTTATGAAAATAAAGCAGCAAGGACTGGATGTCA
This sequence comes from Vaccinium macrocarpon, assembly GCA_022606695.1. Classification (NCBI taxonomy): domain Eukaryota; kingdom Viridiplantae; phylum Streptophyta; class Magnoliopsida; order Ericales; family Ericaceae; genus Vaccinium; species Vaccinium macrocarpon. Next base: position 31,471,659 of record CM040177.1, read on the forward strand.
CTCCAAGGATTCTTGTGGTAAGCGTAGATATTAATATTGTGATGTTGATGTCAACAGTACTTAAATTCTCTGTGTACCTTGATCCATTTTATCCACCTTGATGGAGAGGATAATTCTTATAAACACTGTTTTCGCTGCCTGTTCAAGGTGACACGATTAATACCTGATGCAAAAGGAACTTCATGCAATCAGCGGCTTGAAAGAATTAGTGGAACTGAACATGCACATATTCTGCGAGTTCCTTTTAGAACAGAAAAAGGAGTTCTTCGGAAATGGATATCAAGGTTTGATGTATGGCCTTATCTGGAGACGTTTGCAGAGGTACAATGGTTTCATAAATTAAAGTTTTGACAATTCTTTTTTTTTTTCAAGCAAGGGGCTTTAGCCCCTGGTATTGAATTGGGGGCAGTTTATTTGGTTGCTACTTAACTTCCAAATGAATGCTTCAAGAGCCATAGGTTATCAGGAAGAGCTCTACACAGATGTCCTTTCTTACACCTTGGATATTATGTTTCATGTCTCCCGTTTGTCTTTCATCCTAACAGAGATCAATTCAAATGAAGTTGTTTTGTTCAATTTATGTTATGGTAAAGCTGTGTTTGAAGCTTGACTGTGCAGTGATTGTTGTTTGATAACTTGAACCATAATAGCTCATGATAGATGCATTTTTCCATCATTCCATTTTGTAACTTTCCTTGTGTATTTTGTGTGTTGTTTATCAGGATGCTGCCAGTGAAATTGCTTCTGAACTACAGGGTGTGCCAGATCTAATTATTGGCAACTATAGCGATGGAAATCTTGTTGCTTCTTTATTAGCTCAAAAGATGGGAGTGACACAGGTTAGAAGTGTCAGTTGATTATTATTTTTCTATTTGAATACATAAAAAAAGTTCATCAAATTATTCACTGAGAGCTAAATTTGACATTGGAAAATATTATTTTGCAGTGCACCATTGCTCATGCATTGGAGAAAACGAAGTATCCCGATTCTGACATATATTGGAAGAATTTTGAGGATAGATACCATTTTTCAGCCCAATTTACTGCTGATCTGCTTGCCATGAATTATTCAGATTTTATCATCGCCAGTACATACCAAGAGATTGCAGGAACGTAAGCCCTTTGTTTCATATTAAGACGATTGTGTATATTGTAAATGCACTATAAAGTCTCTGATTAGTGGTATCTCATAAATTATTGTGTCGCCATTAGGTGCTTAGAGGAAGGAGAAGTCGTAACAAGGTTTTTGTAGGTGAACCTGCGGAAGGATCATTGTCGAAAACCTGCCAAACAGAAAACCCATGAACTTGTCTATACTCTTGGGGATGGCGTGTGGGTCTGGGCCTAGTTGTCTCACCTTCTGTTTTCCCCTTGTGAGTAGATGCGCATGGACCTTTCGGGCTATGTGTTCATTTACTTGTCAAACAACGAAACCTGGCGCAAAACACACCTAGGAAAATTGAACAAAGAGTTCACGTCCCTATTCGTTTTTGGGTGGTGTTGCCTTACGCAATCTTTCATATAACTAAATGACTCAACAACGGATATCTCGGCTCTTGCATCGATGAAGAACGTAGTGAAATGGGATAGTTGGTGTGAATTGCAGAATCCCATGAATGATCAAGTCTTTGAATGCAAGTTGCGCCTAAAGCCATTAGGTTGAAGGCACGTCTGCCTAGGCGTCATGCATTGTGTCACCCACTCCCTATACTTAAGTGGGCATGTCGGTGTGTGGGTGATATAGGCCCCCTGTTCAGATTCATGCTAGGCTTGCCTAAAAAATGGGTCCCCAATGACGGACATCACAACAAATGGTGGTTGCTAAACCGTCGCGTCATGTCGTGCATGCCATTGTTTGTTGTGGGTTGGCCCATTGACCCTGAAGTGCGATTTAACTACAGTACCTCAATTGCGATCCTAGGTTCTCCGAAGTTTCTCTCAGGATAGCTGGAGCCCGTGTGCGAGTTCTTATTTCCGTAGAAAGGAGCTGCATAAGAAGGGAATTGTCTAAAGAAGCCATAGAGGTTAATTCAGATAGGCTGTTGGTTTAGGAATATACTTGTTATGACAACCACAAAGTAGAGGATAAACAGACCAACCAGTAATGAACCAAAGACGCTAAGATTTACGTGGTTCCGCCTAAGCACAACGCTTAAATTCATTCCACAAGCAAAGAGCGAAAGAAGTCACTTTGAACGTGAAGAGATTACAAAGAGTGGGCTATATCCGTCACTCTCAAGGAAGAACCCAACTATATCTATGTACAAATCTCTAGTGAAACCCAAATAGATACCCAAAGCCGTAAATATCTTGCCCGATAGACAAAAGGCACAAAGAATACTCTGCATAATGGTATCCAAAGGAACCTCACCATAATGGACCCAAAAGGGACAAACCCTAAGTCCCTAACACTCATCTAGTCCTTATTCATAAGAAACTCCTAAAGTAGATAAACAAGTTGCCAAATTCAACGCATTTTCCTGACAATACTTGCATTAACTTTTGAAAGAGAGCTATATCAGAAAAATCTATTGATAGTGTATTTCTACCTTGTTCTTTAAAATCTATTGTATTCTACTGCTTTCCAAATGTATGACGTTTTTGAGCCATCTGCATAGTCATTGCCATAGCTACTTCATGCAAATTTCTGCCTAACCCTCATTTTGCTTTGAATTAGCCAAATTGCTTCTTCGATTATTTATGTTCTGCAATATTAACCTATATGATTGCTTTTGAGTGGTGCACAAATTCCTTCACTTGTATTATATGTCATTTTTCTTTTCAGGAAGAATACTGTTGGTCAGTATGAGAGCCATACAGTTTTCACACTTCCAGGCCTATACCGAGTTGTTCACGGCATTGATGTTTTTGATCCAAAGTTCAATATCGTGTCACCTGGGGCAGATGAGTCCATTTATTTTCCATACTCTGATAAGGAAAAGAGGCTTACAGCTCTACATGGTTCAATTGAGAAGTTGTTATATGATACTGAGCAGAATGAAGAGCACATGTGAGTTGTTTTCTTGGTTTTCTTGTACTGAGTCTTGGAATACAATGCGGCTGTAAATGTCAGACATTCATTGTACGCTTTTTTTCACGAGTTACTAAAATTACATTAGTTGTTATCCTAGTCCTCAGTATAACATTTTTATCAGGCTTAAATAGTAATGATTTGTAGTTTATTTTCCTTGTTACTTAATGATTATTACACAAATGATGAATTCTAATCCAAGATCTTCGATTGACGTTATGCAGCGGAACATTGAGTGATCGGTCAAAGCCCATAATATTTTCCATCGCAAGGCTTGACCATGTGAAAAACATCACAGGGCTGGTAGAGTGCTATGCTAAAAATCCCAAGCTGAGGGAACTGGTAAACCTTGTTGTCATAGCAGGTTACAATGATGTGAAGCAGTCAAACGACAGAGAGGAAATTGAAGAAATTGAAAAGATGCATGCACTTATGAAGGAATATAACTTGGACGGTCAGTTCCGATGGATGTCTTCCCAAACAAATCGAGCACGTAATGGGGAGCTCTATCGCTACGTTGCTGACATGAGAGGTGCTTTTGTGCAGGTATATAGCTTGTAACTTTAATTTTGTTGGTCACTTGTATGGCTCATTATTTGGGTCGCTGAGTTGGGGTTGCTCCTTCAGCGGCAGAGTTGAAACATATCAGCCATGAGGCGAGAAAAATTGAAGGCCTGGATTAATTAAGGACAAAGTTTCATTTCAAAAAAGCAAAAAGTTTCTGTTTTATAGGAGACTGACGAAACCTTAGGAGACTGATGAAACCTTGGTGGAATTCTAACAGTTCCGCAAGATACCTACCAAAATACACATGTGCCTCAGTCAATAATTCTCCAAATGTTACATTCTCAATTCTTTTTGACAATTTTCAATACATTCTGGCTACCTTCCCCAATGTTTGTGTGTTTGTGTTTTGATTGGCTATCTTTTTCCTAGCTAATTGATACAACCTAAGCAAACGAAAGAGTAAGTTTTGATCTTCTTAATTTGAACCTTTCGGTTCTGCGCACATGATTTCATTTTCTCCAGCTTCAAGTTGTAGCTGAAACCTTAATTCAGCTAATCAAGGTTCATACAACTAATCTTTTGTAATTTTTCTTCCCTTCTGGATCTCAGCCTGCATTTTATGAAGCATTTGGGCTGACAGTGGTGGAGGCCATGAGTTCTGGCCTTCCAACATTTGCCACTTGCCATGGTGGTCCTGCGGAGATTATTGAAGATGGAGTATCGGGGTTCCATATTGATCCCTACCATCCTGATAAGGTTGCTGCTCTTTTAGCTGATTTTTTCCAACGGTGCAAGGAAGATCCCACCTACTGGGAGGACATCTCTAAAGCTGGACTTCAAAGGATCCAAGAAAGGTTTGTCTTTCTTTATGGAGTTGAACGTTCATCACTTTACATGAGGAAAGTAATTGTACCACACGAAAAAAAAAAACTAATAATGGGTTGTTATTGGTATCGTAGGTACACGTGGAAGATTTACTCTGAAAGGTTAATGACATTAGCTGGTGTGTATGGTTTCTGGAAGTATGTTTCGAAACTTGAGAGGCGTGAAACCCGGCGATATCTTGAGATGTTCCACATTCTCAAGTACCGTGATTTGGTGAGCTTTCAGACCCTCTTTAAGACTTTTGCTTCAGATATTGTTCAAATTCACCTGGCATATGCTTCATAATGGTACTAATGCTTATTGGGAATTTAATGCAGCATAAAATTGGAAATCATCCTGGTAACTCACCATTCTTAATCTGTTTCAGGTAAAGTCCGTCCCTCTTGCAATCGACGAGGAACATTAGGCTAGAGGTGCTTAAACCGTGTTTATCGACGAGGAATAAAAGTCTAGAGGTGCTTAAATAGGTGACTTTCAGCTTGGACAATCAAAGTTAAATTGAGTTGGTGTATTTGGTTGTTGAATTTATCATGTAGTCTGTACATGACGACGGATGAGATGCTTCTTACTTGATCAATCCTTTTAATGTGACATTCCATCCTCTTTTGGGTGCTTGGAAGTGTATTAATGTGATTCATTATTTCAAAGACTAGTTTGAATTAGTTGATGTTATTTTTGGGAGTTTTGACTAGATAATTGTGTAGGTTCTCATGTTATTTTACTTCCACTTGCCCAGATGGAAATTGAGGTTTGGCTATGGATATTTGGACATCTTCTGTGACACTAGTAGCCTATTGGAATGTCTCTGGGGTAAACTAGATTAAAAGACGTGCTCAAAGTTGGTTTTGGCACACCTAAAAATTATAGGTGTCTAAAATTGGAAATGAGGACTATATCTAAACACATACACGTGACCAGAACCACACACAGACTCATGATCACGACACAGTGCAAGCCCTAAGCTACCCGCTGTTTGTCTTTTAATCCCTCGGTTAGTCTTCCTCTCTCCGATATGCTTTCCAATCTCAATCTCCCTCCCTTCTGGATCTACTCCCAAACTCCCCCCTGCAACTGCCCTTTTTGGCCGATTGTGATAGGCCCTTGCCATGAAAAGGAGATCATCTGTCACGCCGTCAATTTTCAACATATTTAAATAAACCTTTCTCAAAATGATAACCTGATAAATCCATGCATATCCTTTCAAAAGTCATGCTACAATATTCAAAGTACGTATCAAATGATAACAGCTAGCTTGGTACCCACATCCCATGAAAAAATAAGTGCACAATGTTAAAGCGTTATATTCTTCCAATTGTCAAAAGAAGGAATGTAAATAAATTACATTTTCATCTACCAGAAATATGATTCATGGGAGGAATAAGTGACTCTTCTTGTATGCCTTCTAAAATGCCATGCACTTCAAGCACTCCAACTTATGTTCCTTGGTTTGAACCTAAAAATGATAGGGTGAGTTACACTAGCCCAGTAGAGAGATCTTCAACAGTTTTTAATTGTGAAGGAATGATATGAGTACATGTATATCAAGGGCTATAGAAGACATGACAACGGAAGCCTTAGTGAAAAGTACAATCATATACCAAGTCAAATGCCCTCATGAGTAAAGGTATGTCCCACAAGTATTTGTGTGTGCCACAACTATATGTGTATCTCACAAGTATCCGTGTGTCCAACAAGTAACCACGTGTCCTATGAGTGTACAAGTATCCTACGAGTACCCACGTGTCCTACAAGTACCCAACAAGTATCCAACGTATTCTACAAGTATCCATGCATCCTATGAGTACCCAACAAGTATCCATGTGTCCTACGAGTACCCAACAAGTATCCAATAGCATTTCATATACATTTCGTTCATTAAATTAACATCTGGGGTTAGAGAACCCACTATTCTTTTTATGTGTCTTGTGGGCCTTAAGGAGCCCTTTTTTTGGAGTCTTATGGTTCTTGTGGAACCCTTAGTTCGATAATTCATTAGACTAACCATCAAGTACTTGAGGATTTGGAATCCCCTTCAAAGTCTTTTGAGGCTCATTGAACCTTTCATTTTGAGTCTTTTTGGCCTCGTTGAACCCCTTCATTCATTTGATTAACTACCAAACACTTGAAGATTTGGATTCCTCTTCTTAGTCTTTTGGGCCTCGTTAAACCCTTTCTAGTGACACACCAATTGGAGGTCCTAGTGACTTACCTTATCTCTTTGTCGTTTGACTTTTCATTTCTTTCAATTAACCAAGTATCCATTTGCATTGTCTTCAATTGTGTCAATTATGTCCATTGTGTTACGCCACTATGTGTCCATAATGTCCACCAAGTATCGTTTCATTACTTCACGTTAGCATCCCTTGATGCAAGTTAAGAATGTATTTATATGTATTTAACAAGTTCCCAAGTTGGAATCACATATATTACGACGAGCCATGCAAATGGGGCCTAAACAAGTGTCAAGGGAGGACTAGGGCTGCAAAACAAAGCCCAAAAAGTGTTTTGCCAGAACCGTCCAAACGGAAATTCTTGCAATGCACAAAAACGCATAAAATTGCAGATTTGATGATTTTCACCCCAACTCAACCAACCAGGGTTCAAACCTAGAATTTCTTGATACTGACAACCACAATACAACAAGAAAGAGGGAAATCATCAATGGTCAACAACAATTCAGAAGGATCAAGGGTAGATCGAAACTTGTAAACCCTAGATTTGAGAAATGTCCATTTTATTATTATTGAAATTTAAGGGTGTGATAAGAGGTGTGATGAGACGATATGTTTTTGAAGTAGACTTCTGCAAAAGATAAAATTAGAATTAGAAGTCAAATCTCAAATCGCAAGCACTATATCGATACTAAAACCAAGCTTTTTCCTGCAAATCGTTAAAAGTTGACGGATCTCCAATTAACAACTCATGAAACGTCAACTAATTGATCTCTTTGTTGAATTTTGTAAAATGTGTTGATTTTACTTAGGAAATTTGTGGGCGTGGAGAGAGAGAGAGAGAGAGAGAGAGAGAGAGAGCTTGATTTCGAAAATGATCGATATCTTTCTTAATTTCGCTTCTGCAACAGAACAATAAAATTCCACTATGTATTGAATTTCGAATCACATTCAATACATAAACAGCTCACCACAACATTATATATTGAGATATGTATGTACGCATATGTTGACACACACACGCACACAGAGAAAGCCAGAGAACCATAAAAGAGCAGAAGCGAGAGAGATCTGATGGAGGCGAGAAGCAGGAGCAGATTCCCAAATCGATAAACCGAAAATTACACGTAGTTTTCATTTCTCCATTTGCTCCTGCCTCTTCAACTGAATAATGATATCCGAATACTATGAAAAGTCCTCTATTTATAGGCACGGGAAAACTAGATTCATTTTAAAATGTAACAGAAAAGAAGCGAACTGGCCTGGCTCATGCGATAGATTTGTAACAGTTTTTCCAGCCAAGCAAAAGAAAAACAATTTATTTTTCAAAATAAGTAGCGTGGTGACTAGTGATTATTCATTATAGTGAAGTGAAGGTGAGTCCGTCTAATTATATGATTTTTATTTTTATTTACTTGGATTAAGAATAGTTTGAATTCATTTGGTTCAAGATTTTTCTTTAACATAGAGGTTGTTCAGGTTAAATAGAGGCCGAAATTAAAAGAGAGATTATTCCATGAGAGAGACGAGAGAGTGTGGTAACCCAAGATGGGGTTGGTCCCCACACCCAGTGTGGGAAATTGAGAGAAGAAGAACACTGGAGAGAGTGAGGGCACGACAACGAGAGTTGTCAAGCAACGCAAAAATGTGAAGAGGACAGACAAGACGTGAGCCCACTAGCTAGGCTCAAGGAGACGCGACAAGAAGACGAGTTATGGATGTGCTGGTGAGAGAATCAAGCTTAAGGGGGAGTTGAAAATTTAGCTTGATTAAGAACGAAAAACAAGTGTTTCTACTATTGGTTTGGAGGCCTGGAGATAAGCCATATATCTTGACTTTGGAGCTACGTGATTGCAATTGCTTGAGTTACCTGATTTGTAGTTGTCTTTACTAAGCCTATAAAAGGTAATATGATTGTATATTGTAATGTGGAAAAATAGAAGAGAAAGAGAAAGGCAGAGAGTGAGAGAAGAGGCGTGGTGCTCCTTTGGGGCTTCCCCCTAGGGTTGGCCATTTCATCGGCCTCGTCCGAATCCGATCTGATCTTCGATCTGAATGGATCGGCAATATGGAGATCTATTTGGAGATTGTATAGGATATGGGGATTTTTTTTGAAAATATTTGGAGATTGGATAGGGGGTGGAGATAGGCATGTCCCCGCCTCGAATCCGTTCCCCGCCCCACTCCGCCCCGTCCCTGAATCCCTGAAATATAGGGGTCTATTAATGAATTATGAAACTTTGGGGTTTCACTGAATTTTCTCCAAATAAATGGGGTTACACCAAAATTTCTTTCCTCATGCATAAGGTTGGTTTGGTAATTGAAGCATTTTCATCCATTGCAATGGCATGGTTTTAACATGTATGTTCCAATCAAAATGACCATTCATGTAATCGATTACACAAAAATATCTTGTAGTACAATATTTAAAAATGTTTCCTAGGCATATCAACAGTGAATTGTAGACTTGTAGTCTTTTTTCCTTTGAAACAATTATGTATGCTATCCACTACACAACCATGTTGTATTTAATCAATTTTAATTAATGTCATGAATAAATACAAGAACTCTTCATAATTTCTACTTTTTGCACTCTTTTATGTTGTTCTACAAACACATGAAGTTTTACATGCCTAGAGGTTGCGAAGTGATTGGATTTTAGGGAAAATGATTTGTAATTGGACTTTTATAACTATTTACTTGTTACTCTAGGGAAAATGATTGGATCCCTGAAATCTCCGTGGGGATCCCTGTTCCCCATTCGGAGCGGGGATGTAGGATAAAAATAAATCCCCATTGGAGATTAGATAGGGGATGGATATGAGTAAGGGTTTAGGGATTGGGGGTGGAGTTAGTAGTCTCCGGCCCCGATCCGTCCCCATGCCCATCCCTACTTCCCCCCACCACAAATGGGAGGAAAAATATCTAGTGTGTATGAGAGTATATTTTTTGTTACAGATTAATACAAAGAGTAGTGTTTGAATGTGTGCTATATTTTCTCTTATTTTCCCAACGCTTCCTTCATCAGGTCAAAAAGACCAGCCCGCCGTACTATGGCCTAAACTTTAAATGCCACAAAGAAAGCAAATCCTTAAATAATTTTTGCGTGCCACAAAAGTGCTACTCCCTTTGTTCTTTTCTAAATGCGTTGCTTCATAAATTCAACTTATTAAAGAAACATTCATTATTACACTTTTCACATTAACTTTTATTCCAACTTTCCACTTTTTACATCAACTTTTACCTCTACTTTAAAAAATTATCCTTAACTTTTACCCATTAATTCCTTAATCGCTAACTTTTCAGAAGGGCAAAATAGTATGTCCTCCGTCCAAAATTGTTGGTCTTGACGCATTTCGATGCAATTTTTAAATTGTTCTTATATTTCAATCTATTATTTATTTTATGAGCAATATAGATTTTATTTGATATATCTCAATTAGTTCTATTATACAAAGTTCTTAAAATCTTTAAAAATATTATAGTTGAAAGATATGAGCAGTTTAAAATTACATTGAAATCCGAATAGAACCAATAATTTGGGACATAGACAAACTTATTAAGGGACATCCCCAAATGAAATAATCGATAATAAAGAAAGGGACAGATAGAGTAATGTACAGTATGTACTACCAGTAGTTGGTTTATATATGCCACGATCTGCTCATAAAGTGATATTTTAGCAAGCAAAGGGGGACTCGACTAACTTCTTTTTTGTTTTACGGCCATGCATCTCATTTAGCCATTAACGTTATTGATTTTGTTTTATTTCATGCTAAAACATTTCACTTGTCCTGTTTTGCAGCTAGTGTCTGCCGAATACCTTCTTATTCATTTCATGCGATGATAGAATCTGTTTCTTTGGACACCTATAGCCGACCCCCGTTTTCTTTCTTTGCATGTCTCGGTCCATCCCGTAGTAGACGTAGTAATGTTTATGAATTATTATGTATGGAAACATGTTTTTAAGCTTTGAATGGTGCAAGGTGAAAACAACAATAACAAAAAATTTCTCCTAATGATTTTCAAGTTCATTGTTGAGGAAATCTAATGTTGGCATCGGTGTGGTAACCCTCTGATACTCTTAAGTGGGAAGTTGAATTAAATTATGTTTGTATTTTTTGAAGAGAATTTTCTACCACATGATCTTGCTCAGAGATTCTTAAAGGGGGTTTTTGCTTCAGTGTCAAAGGGTATATTTTAGGGCTACAGAATGCTATATCAATATAGGGTATTAGAATTTTTGCCCCAAAGACTTCTTGAGAATTTTTATCCTTAGATCTTTGTGATCGAAAACCTTGTATGGCTTTACGCACATGAATCAACTATCAATAGATTCTAGCTCCGTTCTTCGTACCTAATATGTTTTGGCATATGCTAACTTCGGCCATTTATGATTTTTGAAACAGAGGCGTCCAAGTTTTAAAATTATAAGTGAAGTGACTAGGTGAAGAATGATGTTCAAGAAAGCAAAGTAAAAGATGGAATGGTTCTTTAAGACAAATTTTAGTATCTTAGAATATTATTTGAATAGAAATTCCAGATGTAGCATTTTGGACACTATAGAATGAAACTTGACATTTAGAAAGGCTAAAATTGGTACTGGTCCTAAACCATTACTGACATTTGGGTTGTCTAAGCTCAACTCAAATTTTGGTTGTCCACTTGCTATTAAGTAAAAAAAAAAAAAAAAGACATGCAAGTCTGAATAAAAATCAAGGTTACATTATACTTTTAGCTTGAACAATGTCAAAAAAATAATAATCAAAATGTAACTCCGGTTATGGTATTTCTTGATGAGCACAATCAATTTCAAAGAAAACTTCTCATTGCATTTTTTTTATAGCTAATTCTTCAGTTGAATTATCATACTAACTTATCCAAAAACTCATTTCAATTGAGAGATCATAGCCAATATACTTAGCGCATCATTTGTTTTTTTTTTTCTTCTAATTTTCCACCATTGGGATTTTTTTAATCCAAAGTAAGAAAATCTCACTTCTACATTATTGTTATATTTTTTAAATGTAAAATTTCTAACAAAGTAATTGATAGTAATTAATAAGTAGTGTGATTTTTGTGAAATTGTGGATTGGGAGGGGGAAAAAAACAAACCATAAATAAGAAGAATACAGAAAAAAGGAAAGAAAGGCCTGAAAGAGGTCAAAGTCGAAAATAAGAAGAATAGAGAAAAATTGAAATTACATGATAGCAAAAGAAGTCGCGTAATTAGTACTCAAACAAAGAATAGAGAAAAATTTAACGAACAACGAATGATTCAATTACCCAAATTCCATGGTAAGTACTCCAATCTAATATGCTCAAAAAGTCAACATAATGAAATTAAATGAAGTTAAACTAACGACACAAAACACACGATATACGTAGAACCTACATAGGGTCTAATGCTATAAACATAAACCACAGCCTTACACTTATAGTCCATAACTCAAAAGGTTTACAAGATGTTAAAGATAAGAAGTTATCCACAGGCACCTTGCTGCTCCTAACTCCAACTCTTGATCTAGCACCCTGTTCTCCTTTTTTTTTGAATCCATGGACACCACAAAAGTCACTATCTCGATCTCTGTATTACCACGGTTGTGGATCATCCGGCCATGTAGAAGCAAAAGCAACCAACCATGATTTATGAAAGATGATATGAAATGATGAAGGTTTTTGAACACTAGAGTCAACCGTTGAGAGGATTGCAGTAGACTGAATAAAAAGATGATAAATACAAGTTTAAATCCTCTAAAATGTATCAAGCACAAAAAAAAAAAAGGTGGGTTGACAACAATGCCCTAGCCGTAATACCCTGGAGGGAATCAAATTCACCATCTGTTAGTACTAAAACTGAAGACACAAAAGAACAGGACATTATGGACGCAATCCGCATGCTTTACTGTGTCCACTTCATAGACACCAGAAAGAAAATAATTTCGCCACCCTTTTTCGCATATGAGCCTTCTCATACGATGGAAGACATCAAGCGCCAAATGACAGCTTTTCGGATGAAATGTGGTGCCGTTCAATGATCAGGTCGAGGTGCTTTTGGAAAAGGTGCATTGGCAGAAGCTACATTTTTACCTTTGGTAGAAGCTCCTCCTCAGCTCTCTAATGCTCTTTCCACTATTGAAACCCACATCATGATTCATACCTCCAATAGAAAAGTTTCTTTCTGCACTTTGCGATTTCCTTTGCGCACTCGAATTAACTTTTAGCGCCAGCAAAGTAGCATGCCTACCAGAATTCTTTACTAGTTCAGGAACTGTGTTTCTGCTGAAATCACATATACAGTATAAACAACAAAAGCATAAGATGAGACAAGAACAATGTTCTTCAGCTTTTCAATACCAAATTGTTCATTTTCCCAACAAAACCAATCAAGCTCCCAAACTACATACTATTGAGCAAAAAGCATTCAGAAACCAAAAACCCCAACACCCATGCCATCAATTGGAGTATCAATCCAGATCCCTTATCGCATTTCAAGGCTCCTCCGTAACTTTCCTTTGTGTACTGCCAAAGTCCAGATCACCTAACGAAACAAAATGAGGGGGAATATGAAGACTTTTCAAAGTAATTTTGGATGCAAATGCATGATAAAATTTATCAACAGCTGATAATGCAATAGAGTTCGGTTTTTTCAGATAAGTAGACAAAAAAGCAAAAGAGTAATCAAGTTTCTCTAAAGACTTGTCAAACATCCTGAAGGTAGTATGAGATTCTCTTAATGGGTATCTGTTGCCACCAATTTCTCCAAGGATAGGAGAAACAGAGATGGTCAACACCTAGTGATGTAGAAGATGAGAGGGCGTGCCAGGAGATATGAATCTCCAAGAAAATAAGGAAAAACGCCTGAAACTACTAACTTTTTTCAAGCAAATGTGAAACTTGAATAAAAGAGAAACTAAAGTTACAACGGTTCGTGGGCCTTGAACAAGGACTTCCACAATTGAAGAAAACTAAGGTTTACATATAAGAAGAAGAAGAAGAAGAAGAAGAAGAAGAAGAAGAAATGGGACAGAGGTAGAAGATAGACATAGATAGAAGAAGAAGAGATCGATCGACAAACTGAGAGTTAGGAGATAAACTAAATTTAGTTGCTGCAGTGAGCTTTGTTGGTACTGGGACCTTTTCAATGTTGCACGAATGTCTTCATTTATAGTCTTTGGGTCCAATTGCAACTTCCAAACGTAATCGCCCATGAAACCAAGCCATTATGCCCACGTCTTGCATCCACTATAGCGTCTTCTTGAAAATGCATAAAGAAGTGTCATGTGTCCCTAATTCAGCCGAAAATAACTACCCATGTTCTCAGCATAATTTGCACATGCCAATTTCGGCCTTTATCATCTCATTTTAGATATAAAAAAAATCCCCTTTCCTATAATTTAGGCAACAAACTTATCTCCTAAATCATAGATAATTCGGCCACTAAATTAAATCCGAATTAAATAAAAATAACTCCTAGCCAATCTATTTGCCACGTGTACACTTTTAAAAATTTATGGTACAAATATTGCCCCCCATAAACTCTATTTTTTGAAATAAAATGGAGTTTAAAATATGTTATATAAATAATAATAATGGAGAAAAATGTGGCATCGTTCAACATTTTGGCCTTGCCCCCTTGACCTCTTTGCCCCCCATTGTGTAAAGTTTATACTTGAAGAACTTTGGGCTTAAGGAGCTCTTTGCATGATACCTTAAGGGGTAGAGATTCAGATTTCTTCTAGACATACCGGTACTTCAGCCTTGATTTTTTTCTTAAGCAAGTGAGGAAGTTTCTATTTTTCCTTGACTTTATCCTTCCTTAGCCAATCTCATTCCTTGTCTAGTCCCTTGAAGCTTCATTTTCTAAGGATTTGACAAAGCATGTTTTGGCTATAGGAGTTTTGAATGCTTGACTTTGAATTATTGGCAAGAAGTAGGAAGTGATTCGATTGTCAGGTTTTCCAATTTTCTCTACACTTCGGCCATGCAAGCCAAACGTATGTAAATACTGAAGACCTCTTTCCCCTGCCATGTGTGTTGGTTGGGGACAATCTTCTCTTTATTTCTTTACCACAATTCTTTAAGTCTAGCATTCTTCTTGGGTATTCATTGCCCAAGTTCCGTGTAATTTTGAGTCTTCCTATAAGAGAAACTTCTCCTAATGTAAATAGCTTCCGGATTTCACCAAACCTCCTATCTGCTAAGGAGATGGTGTCAGAATCCTCCCAAAATAGGTAAATATGTAGGAGAAATGAATTACCTTAACCCCCTTGCTTAACAGAAGGTGAAGCAAACAAAGGGCTCTGTTATCTCCTGTAACCTTAGTCATGATCGTTACAAGATCTCCTGCCATTTTTGTTGGCTCTGAACTTATTCGACATAAGGTGAAGAGGAATTTCAATTTGCACATTCTCATGCCTCTCAAAGTTGTGTTGTTGACAAAAGAAACTTGAAAACTCCTTTGGAAGGCTTAAAATGGTGTTGCAAACCATCTCTTCTGATTTTCCTCTAATAGTGAGCCAATATCTCTTGGAAATAGTCTTGGCTTAAAGCTGAATGGTTTTGACATTTGAAGAAACTCATTTAGCTCCTTTTTGTCTTCTTGAGAATCAGGTTATACAAATCTTTGATATCTCCTGATCCCCTTATCGAGAAGAAGACTTGGTGGTTGTTGCCGAAAATTATGGCCCATGGGCTATTTGAGTGACATCATTAGGACAAAAAATCTCCTTTGTACCCCCTGTTTCTCCTTAAGGATAATTGAAAAGGGAATTTGGTATTTCTCCAGATTCATAAATGGGCTTTGGTTTATCTTCTGAGCCCAAATTTACTTCCTCCAAAGGATCTTGAACATCTTCTGTTAGATCATATAACTTTGCTGGTGGAGTTTCCAAATCTTCTAAATGAATGACATCATCAAGAGGTGTATTGCCCCCCTCGGCCACAAAGGCCGAATTATCTTCTGCATCCTTGGTAGGAGACCTTGGCTGATGAGTTGATATCTTCTGCGATACTAGCAAGTGTAGAGGTCACTTTATCACTGAAGAAGACCCTCATCTCCTTGACGGCCTTTGCCAAACTATTCATTGACTCTTATGTCCTTTAGGAGATTGTTAAAAGGAAGATTCGAATTGCTTTATGCTCCATGAGGTTGACCGTTGTGAGGAGGAGAAGGTTTTTTGGTCAGGACCAGCGCCTTCTTTCACCTCTTTTGGCTTATTCCAAAGCAAAAACTCCTGCAGCTTGGGCTGTTGTGTCTTAGGAGATATTCTTGAGTCAAGATGCATTCGAAATCTCCTATGGTTTGAACCTAAACGACTCAACAATAGAACCCACACTTCATAGAGGTCCAGGAGCTCTTGTCTAAGCATGGCCAACATCTCCTTGATGGCCTTCATCAAATTCTCCTGATATTCTTTGACCTCCTAAAGAAGGTATTGTTGAAAAATGAATTGGATCTCTTAATGCTCTTGGAAAATGACCGTTGTAAGGGATAGGAGATCCTTGGTAAAGATCATTTCTCTCATTTGTCTTGCACGGCCTAGTCTGAAGCAAAAACTCTTGCCGACTTAAGGAGATTTTCTTGATAGGAGATTTTCGTGAGGGCTGAACTAGAAACGGCTAGCATGTTTGACGAATCGGCGGTTGAACCTCATGAAGGGCCAGGAGATGTCATGTTCTCTCCGATAAGGGCCATCATCTCTTTGATGGCCTTCGTCTAACTTTGTCGAAGTCTATGTGATCTCCTGAAGCAGGCCAACAATGGAATTAGTTGGCCCAAATGACAAATTGGCGATGGATTCGAGGATGATATCCCGCATTCCAACAACCACCTCTTGGAGATCTTCTTGAGAGGCTAGAGCAATTTGACCTCCTCCAGGAGAAGGCTCATCCATTACCGTGTTCTTTGTTCCTCCTTTGTTTCCACCTTTTCCAGTCATCTTGAATCTTCAATTGTCTTAAATGCATCCCACTGGACGTGCCAAAAAATGTTGCCACCAATTTCTCCAAGGACAGGAGAAACAGAGATGGTCAACACCTAGTGGTGTAGAAGATGCGAGGGCGTGCCAGGAGATATGAATCTCCAAGAAAATAAGGAAAAACGCCTGAAACTACTAACTTTTTTCAAGCAAATGTGAAACTTGAATAAAAGAGAAACTAAAGTTACAATGGTTTGTGGGCCTTGAACAAGGACTTCCCCAATTGAAGAAAACTAAGGTTTACACAGAAGAAAAAGAGAAAGAAGAAGAAGAAGAAACGGGACAGAGGTAGAAGATGGACATAGATAGAAGAAGAAGAGATCGATCGACTAATTGAGAGTTAGGAGATAAATTAAATTTATTTGCTGCAGTGAGCTTTGTTGGTGTTGGAACCTTTTCAATGTTGCACGAAGGTCTTCATTTATAGTCTCTGGGTCCAATTGCAACTTCCAAATGTAACCGCCCATGAAACCAAGCCATAATGCCCACGTCTTGCATCCACTATAGCGTCTTCTTGAAAATGCATAAAGAAGTGACATGTGTCCCTAATTCAGCCGAAAATAACTACCCATGTTTTCAACATTATTTGCACATGTCAATTTCGGCCTTTATCATCTCGTTTTAGATTAAAAAAAATCCTCTTTCCTATAATTTAGGCAACAAACTTATATCCTAAATCATAGATAATTCGGCCACTAAATTAAATCCGAATTAAATAAAAATAACTCCCAGCCAATCTATTTGCCACGTGTACAATTTTAAAAATTTATGGTACAAACAGTATCACATGAAAAGAAAAAAATGAAGATAACATATAATAACTATCCAATAGTTAGTTCTAACTACTGCATAATTAATATATCTAACAGAAGTTTTCTCAGAACCTGCACATAAAAAGTAAAAAGCTTCAGTTGATCACGTGTTTTATAACTATTTGGTTCTTTTACTTCTTTGCAATGGAAAATGATTGTGTGCGAGCGTGCCAGAGAGAGTTTCAATCTCCTTGCTCAAATTAACTTTGGAAAAAAAACCAAATCTAATCAAATGATTGTGTTTTATTGGTTCAATTACCTCAATTAAGAGGATTTTTCTTAATAAGTGAAGAAATGCAAACCAATAAACTTAGGAAATCAAAGAACAATAAAGAAACAAGATACTTCGATTGATGAATCAAAGATAAACTTACTTCGAAATCGTCTCCAACTTCAAATAAAGAGTAATAGAACTTCGAACAAGTGATTGTTACAAGAACAACCGAGATAAAGGTGATTGTTACAAGAACAATCGAGATAAATCATAATCTACTTCCTAATCTACTTCGAACTGAGTTCAAAATCCTAAACTACTTTGCCAATGAACAAATCAAGCATCAGTTTTTGATAGCTGTTTGTTGAAGATTTGTTCGGGGCTTCTACTTTTCAATTTCTTCTATTTATAGATGTTGCTTGCAGTTGGACTTCCCGCCCAATGAATTTGAATTTTGGCTTGCGTCGAACTCTAATTCCCACTCTTCGAGTTGGTAGTTATTCTTCCTCCACGTCTAAATTTGAATTCTTTCTTCCTCCAGAAGCTTTAAATCTGCACGTTTGTTTAAACAAACTCAAATGATAACATGTTAAGGAAATAACTGCCTTCTATAAGTACTCCACGTGTTCTAACTGCTAATTTGTCTTGTTTCACAAGTTTCCACGTGGAGTTTATACGTTAATAAGTTAACATCATGGCTTCGAAGCCAATTTTAATTTTAGCAATGACTTGTAACTGCCAATAACTGCTTTTCCAATTTGAGAAATAATACGACACCGTATTTACTCAACTTTGTCTCATTAATCCAGTGTATCTTCACTGACAAGTAATTGCCAATGTTTGGCACTTTTGATTACGTGTCAATTAATTATTGGATTGGTTAATTTTATATGTAAACATACCCCCCCCCCCATATTAACATCGTTGTTCAAAGAATTTGAATGAGTGTTAATGTTCATTTTCCTCTTCGAATTCCTGTAAACTTCCAACGCAGAAGTTATTGGCAGTTCTTTGTCACTTCTAATAATGTAGTTATCACTAAGTCTCTAAGTTCCTTTTGAGGAATTTATGGATAATGAGCAGTTAATATCCACGTTCTCCATTTTCAGGAATTTGAATCGTTTCTGGCTTAAAACTCTGCCTATAAAAAAGGCTTAATCATTGGTAAAATCAATCATCAATTTTTTTTTGCAAACTGGTTCTCATCTCGACTCAACCATGATTGATATTTCTAGCACCCAAAATGCCTTCAAAAACTTGGTTCTTAATGTCCCAATCCCTGTTGATACTAGAAATGTTGTTACACTAGTTATTGGTGAAATTCGAAGGAGTCGTACTTATTTAGTATTTCGAGTGGATGATTTTGAGTCTATCGATCCATGGAATCCTCCGATTTCTCCTACCCCTAAACCCTTTCTATGGGGTTTACCCTTTGAAATAGTAGTGGTAAAAATGGATGATCCTGCTGGCTACAAAGGTTGGAGCCAATATCGCTCGTTAGCTATGAGTAGATATTTATCTCTTTGCATTAGGCGTGATCTAAATATAATGGTGCTTGACAGTCTCATTGCTACTTGTCTTACTCCAACATTTTTTAAAGTCTTTGAAGATGAAAAATATGGCTTTGCTGGTTATAGTGAATTCAAACAGAAAGCCAAAAACCAATATGATTATTGGTTAAACGAGGTTCGAAGACTCCATTTTGAAGGGAATTTCATTGATCATTCTAACCTTTCTCTTCGAACCCTTCCTGAAAATCCTGATTGGTTTCAAGAGTTGAAGAATATCAAGTTTTATTCTACTCTCTCTCATGCTGATTATTCTTACCGCTTTTACCCAAAATCTGATTCTATAAAAGCCAAAGAATTATTGGCTTCTTTTGCTTTCTTAGATATAGGTATCCCTGAGGAAGTTACTCCCTGCAAAAATTTCTTATGGGCTTGTGAAATTATCTAATGCTCCGTTTCTGAACACACTGGCTCTTTTATCCATTCTTTTTTAAGCCAACTTTCTCTCCTTCGAATGTGGATGAAGAGCAATAGTACTACCCATGGATTTAATTAGGATCTTCATGATTATGAGATTGCACATGACCAAGTCACTAAGCTTCATAATAAAATAGAAGACCTAAAAGGAAAATCTTTTGAAATCCCGTCTGGAATTTCTAAAAGACTTCGAAAGAACTTTAAAAGCCGAGCAAAGAGGAATGCTTCAAAGTTGGTTAAGCTCGAAGTAAAAGCCAAAGCTCTAGTTCTGAAGATCAGGCCTCTGATTAAGAAGAAACTCAAGCTAGATGGAGAAGCTGAAACTACAATGAAGGAAAGAGAGTTTTTTTATTTCACTTGGGCAAAATTTCATGCCTTGGTGACTTGGAGCTTTCCTCATTACTTCAAAGTTATTTATACTCCAACAGCTGCTCCATCAAAAGTAGAAGCTCAATTCCCTTCAATGTAATAGGATTTCCTTGTAGTATGTAATTTCCTTCGAAGAAAATTCAATTGACCAAGAAATTTTTGTAGCTCTTTCTTGTTTGAGGGAGGTTTTGCTTCAATAATAGCTTTAGCTTTATTTTTATCAACTTGAATACCTTTGCTATGGACTAGATATCCCTAAAAGTTTCCTACCATTACTCAAAAGGCACATTTAGCAAGATTCAACTTCAGTTGATAATGTTTCATCTTTGAAAAAGCTATTTTCAAGTGCTCTACATGATCATCAATAGATTCTGATTTGACAATTATATCATCTATGTAGCATTCTAGAAAACCCCCAACTATTTCATGAAAAATAGTGCTCATAGCTCTTTGATAAGTAGCACCAGCATTTTTTAGCCCAAAAGGCATTTTGACCCACTCAAAGGTCCCAAGATTTCAAGGGGCTCGAAATGCAGTTTTATGAACATCTTCTTCAGCTATGCAAATTTGATTATACCTTGAATGACCATCCATAATAGACATAATTTTATGGCCTGCAGAACTATCCATAAGCATGTCTACTACAGGCGTTGGGTATTCATCTTTAGGGGTTGCAATATTTAAATTTCTAAAATCAATGCAAACCCTAATCTTCCCATTTTTCTTGATAACAGGAACAATATTTGATAGCCACTCTACATATCTTGTTCTAATAAAACCAACATTTAAAAGATTTTGAATTTCCTTTTTAACCAATGATATGGTTTCAGGAGACATTTTCCTTGGAAGTTGTTTGAAGGATTTGCAATTGGGCTTGATAGGCAATCTATGCTCAACCGAATTTCTACTCAAACCTGTTAATTCTTTATAACTCTAAGCAAAGCATTCTTTGTTCTCTTTAAGCACTGCGATCAACTTGGCATTCGAAGCAGCATCAAGCTCCTTGTTGATTTGTACAGTGTTTAGAACAATTCCTTCTCCCAATTTCCCTTCTTCTAAAGGATCTTGAGAATCGACATGGCCTATAAAGGCTTCTTTGAACTTAATTGGCTTCAATCCCCAGTCAGATTTCTCAGCTAATAATTCTTCCCAATCATTCATTTCCTGTAACTTCTGCTCTATTTTTAGAGCCATAAATTTAACTAAAGCCAATGAGTTGGCCTCTTCGAACTCTGTCTTGGATTCACATCCAAGCAGCCTTATCGGGTGGACTGTCTGATTCATAATCAACCGCTTGTTTAAGCTTAGATTTCAACTCTGCCAATTCTTCAATTTCCAATACGTTGGATGGAGGGATGGTAGGGTGTGCAATTTCGCTAAAAGGGATGATTTCAGGCTTATACATTTCTGCCTCTGCACAATTTGCTGAAGTGCTAAAGGGATGTGGGTCTGCTTTCACTTCTTCGACCCCCACTTCTTTCCCATTTTCATACTTCACAATCATCAGGGCTTGATGCATTGAAGATGGAATATAGCCATTGACATGAATCCAATCCCTACCAAGTAAAGCATCATACTTACTTGTAAAAGTATCCACCACAAAGAAGGCTGTATCAGTTTCTACTTGGCCAACTTTCAGGCGTATAGAAATAATTCCTTTGGGGTTTTTACTTTCACCAGTGAATCCAGCGATGGATGTGCTTGTTGGGATCAATCGAACCTTTTCTTTTCCCAACTTCTTTAAAGTTCTAGAAGGTAGAATGTTCATTGTTGCACCATTATCAACCAAAACTCTATTCAACAAAATTCCATCAAATAATGCAGATATGTATAGTGGTTTCAAATGGTGCCTCATATCATTCGAAGGTGATTTGAAAGGATAAGAAAGATCAACACAATTCAAATCAACAATCAAAGGATACTCAGAATCAGTATTTGACTTTAGAACAAACACTGCTCTTTCTTTAGATGTGACTTCTGGTTCTTCAATAGCATTAGCCATAATCATAAGCTCTTCTTCTTCTTCCTTTTGAATCTTGGATATCAAAGCTCCCCAACCATCATTCCAACCATGATCACATGTAAGGTTATATTCCTCATCGCTTGATACATCGATGACCTCCATAAGAGCAACTGTTGATTGTAATGCCCTTCGAACTGGTGAGCAGTCTGGTCCAAAAGGTCCAAAGTTAACAAATGAAGGAGTTGCCATGTTAATTTGAACTTCAGGTAAAGTCCCAAACTGAATGGTCCTTTTTTCCTGCATTGGTAACTCTGATCCAACTTCTGATGTGTTCATTTTTTCAGAAAACTCTGCTACAGAAGTTTCCATAGGGGAGAATGTTCCAACAGGAGATGAATTTGTTCCTCCACCTTCTTCCTGTTCCACTATCATGGCTTCTAATAAGCCAGATTGATAGCTTGCCAAGGAATTTAGTGAAATTGGACTATTTTGAGGTATTTCACTGTCCATCCTTGCAACCAAGCTTTCCAAAGTTTCCCTTTCTGATTGAGTAAACTCCCTTCGAAGAGACTCTTCAGAATTTTCTCTTCGAAGCCTGTTAAACCGTGGGTTGAACTTATCATCCCCATTAGGATTTCCTTGGAGGCATATTCCTCCTTTTGGAAACTGGTATACCTCATTTGTAATTTCCTCTTTTGTGTTCTTGTCAACATAGGAATCATTTGGGGTGCTTTGGTCTTTGGATCTCTGACCACTACCCATTGACCAGTAGGAGCACTTGGAGGTTTAACCATTTTGTTCCCAATTTTAGAAGAAGTTTTATACTCTTGGAAGAGTTTTGGTTTGACCCTTTTTAGAAACCAATCAGGAACTCCTTTTATCAAGGTAAACTGTTCCTCTTTTCCTCCATTTCTTTGGCCCATTGGGGCCTTTCCAGTGTTAACCTTCTTCGAAGGAGGGTAATCCCTCTTTGAAGCTGGTGGAACTGGACTAGAAGGTACATTTCTCTTTGATACTGACCAAGACCTCTCATTTTTTCCATGATTTGGACTTATCCAGGGTTTTCTTTCATTATTTTGATCCAAAGCTTTTCTTTCCATCCTTTTTGGAAAGAAATCAACCCCCTGTCTATCCAAATCTTTGAAGATCAAATAATTAGCCCTGCATTCCATGCACAAACATTCCAAAAAGGATGCCTCAAGCATGGGAAGATGAGATTGCTTAAAACCTCTTTTAAAAGAACTTCCTGATGCAGTGCTTTGCCGGTAGGTCTTCCCATCATCATTTCGAAGTTGGTCAATTTTTGGCTTTCCTCTACCAAACTGCACTGAATTCATTTCCACTTGCACTTGCTTGTTCTGCCACATTTCCTTAATAGTTTTGGCTAGAGATGTTGGCATATTAGTGTTAGCAGTCACTTCTTCAATCTTTGGAAATGGATCAGTATCGATCCCCATAGCCTTTTCTGGAAACATGATTCTTCCTTTCTTGATCTGCTCCTGAATCCTATCACGGAAAACATTACAATTCTTAGTAGAATAAGTCCAGGTAGCATGTCATTTGCAATAACTTTTCCCTTTTGTTTCTTCCAAAGTTGGAAGTCTAATATTTTCATGGAATTTGATAAACTTTTTCTTCAAAAGGTAATCAAAAATTTCATCTACTTTTGAAACATCAAATGAATATACTTTACTGACTGCTTTCTTGTTGGTCCTTAGTGCTACAAAAGAGTCCTTTCGAACTACACATTCGCACACACAAGGATCATTTTCAACAATTTCAGCAGCATCAATTTCATAATTGGGCTCTTTATAATAGGTTGAATTAGAAGAGTTATTTCTATCAACATTTTCTTCTAACAAAGATTCATATCTTGATGCTTTGTAAGTTAAATCAACCAAATCCTTAAATTCAATAGAATCGAACTTCTTCCTAAGTTCTCTACTTAAGCCATCTTTTGCTATTCTCACAAATTCAACCTCTAGTAATTGAAGTTTACACTTATTTCTGGCCCTTTTAAATCTAGCAATAAATTGAGCAGTTTTTTCATCAGGCTTTTGCTTTAATCTTGCTAAGTCAGCCATAGTGACTTCAGGTTCAGTTTGATAAAATTGTGCATGGAATAACTCCTCCATCCTTTTGCCAATTTGGAACTGACTCTGGTGTCAAGTTGAAATACCATTCGAAGGCTGTCCCTGTTAAAGAATTAGAAAACAATTTCAACTTAATGAACCCATTATTGCCTAATTCCCTGGCTAATCGGCTTGAAGTGAATCTAGCAATATGTTCAGTTGTTGATTGTTTTCCATCTCCATGGAATAGAGTGAAATCTGGGATTTTAAACCCCCTAGGGACTTCAAACTGTCTATCTATCCATTATGGATAAGGCTTTTCTATAAATTTGAGATTGTACCCCCGGTTTAAAGGTCCATAAGCTTCTTGCATGAGACCTAATATTTCATCTTGAAGGGCTGGGCGTTCCCCTAAAAGTACCCTTGAATTAATAGGTGGTTCCCAAGTGACATTTCTAGGCATATGATCTTCTGGAAACCTCTAATAAGGATCATCAAAAGGCCTAGGTTGCTTGAAACCTCCTTCCTGTTTTGCAAAAGGTTCATAAAGGT
The DNA here is from genome assembly GCA_022606695.1 of Vaccinium macrocarpon. Classification (NCBI taxonomy): domain Eukaryota; kingdom Viridiplantae; phylum Streptophyta; class Magnoliopsida; order Ericales; family Ericaceae; genus Vaccinium; species Vaccinium macrocarpon. Next base: position 31,496,200 of record CM040177.1, read on the forward strand.
AGTTCGAATGTACCCTTCCCATATCTGATATTCCTGAATACTTAGGAATCCCAATCTCTGGATTAGGCCTTTTTACACTAGTCCTATCATTTTCATTAAAATGATTTTCAGGAGTATACATATACTTATCAAACCGGTAATCATTGTTTCTAAAACCTTTATCCTCATTTACACCATCAAAGTTTGGTTCGAAAGGGATATTAGTGTTTTGCTTGAACACTTTCTTAGGTTTAGGAGTTTGATAATCATGAGTTTTTGCAGGTTCATACCAAGATTCCGGTATATCATCTACATTTATAGGCTCTTTTCCAGGCCTTGACTTAAATTTGCTTGTGCTAGCCTCTCCTTTATCCTTCTCAAATGAAGGCAAAGGATCACTTCTAAGCCTTGATTGCTCTTCCAATTTTTGTAGCATATGCTTTTGGGTCTGAGCCAATTTTTTAAATGTAGCAATCATTTCAGCAAACTGGGTAGATGACATATTCCCTCCAACTTTTGGATTCTTTGGGACATCAACATGCACAGTTTTATTATTCCTAGTATTTATTCGAGAAGTCTGGCCAATTCCCGCATTTAAGTCTTGACCAGTACGAGTCTTTGGTCCTATTTGAAGGCCTTCGACTTGTTCATTCTCTTTAGAATTAACATTATTCTCATCTTCTGGCGTTTGGCCAACCTGAAAATCATCTGCTTGTTTCTTAAGTTTTGGAGCCATTCAACACTTTCAGGCGTCCCACCGGGAGTGCCAAAAAAATGTGTTTGGTTCTTTTACTTCTTTGCAATGGAAAATGATTGTGTGCGAGCGTGCCAGAGAGAGTTTCAATCTCCTCCCTCAGATTAACTTTGGAAAAACCAAATCTAATCAGGCGATTGTGTTTTATTGGTTCAATTACCTAAATTAAGAGGATTTTTCTTACTAAGTGAAGAAATGCAAACCAATAAACTTAGGAAATCAAAGAACAATAAAGAAACAAGATACTTCGATTGATGAATCAAAGATAGACTTACTTCGAAATCGTCTCCAACTTCAAATACAGAGTAACAGAACTTCGAAAGGGTGATTGTTACAAGAACAACTGAGATAAAGGGGATTGTTACAATAACAATCGAGATAAATCATAATCTACTTCCACTCTACTTCGAACTGAGTTTGAAATCCTAAACTACTTTGTCAATGAACAAATCAAGCATCAGTTTTTGATAGCTCTTTGTTGAATATTTGTCTGGGGCTTCTACTTTTCAATTTCTTCTATTTATAGATGTTGCTTGCAGTTGGACTTCCCGCCCAATGAATTTGAATTTTGGCTTGCGTCGAACTCTAATTCCCACTCTTCGAGTTGGTAGTTATTCTTCCTCCAGAAGCTTTAAATCTGCATGTTTGTTTAAACAAACTCAAATGATAACATGTTAAGGAAATAACTGCCTTCTATAAGTACTCCACGTGTTCTAACTGCTAATTTGTCTTGTTTCACAAGTTTCCACGTGAAGTTTATACGTTAATAAGTTAACATCATGGCTTCGAAGCCAATTTTAATTTTAGCAATGGCTTGTAACTGCCAATAACTGCTTTTCCAATTTGAGAAATAATACGACACCGTATTTACTCAACTTTGTCTTATTAATCCAGTGTATCTTCATTGACAAGTAATTGCCAACGTTTGGCACTTTTGATTATGTGTCAATTAATTATTGGATTGGTTAATTTTATATGTAAACAATAACATAGTAGCAGTTGTGTACCACGATGTAAACATGCATCATGTAAAATCCCCGAAACCTGAACAGAAGTAGCCAAAGCTCTCATGTGTATGAAAAAGAGGGATGAAACTGGAACAAGTGCAATGGGTGAGTACGTACACCATCAACCAAGAGAAGCTTCTAGCAAGAATCGATATTAACTCTCAATGTACAAGCCCTCGCGACTCTGGAATCTTGAACATCAAATTATTTTATTCTATTTTGTAAGGAGTTGGGTACTTGTAGAGACTATCGTAACAAAACACAGCACTGATTGCAAGAAGAGGTTTGGACCAATGGTACACCCGTTAATGATACAAAGAGTCTGATCGTCCAAGTAAAAAATCATATGATTGCACAATTTTACAGTTATAATGGCGATCATAATGACCAACAGGTACCATTAAAGATAGGAAGACATTGGTGATCAGCTAATTGATAACACCATTGATGTCAGAAGGAAAAATGGACACCGAAGAGAATCTTCTACTTAATGGAGAATATGAGAAAGAAAAAGGAGACAGATCAACCACAGTTATGGAGTGTGGACAATTCACCTAACCTCAACTTCTATTCTCAAGAAAGCAGAACTATGTTCTCAAGTTCAAAATCAATCCTAGAACAACTAACCGAAAAGCAAAGTAATAATACAAAAAGGGATAGTAAAGTGGATCTTGAGAATAGAAGAACTGAAGAAGGTCCTGTTGTGCCAAAACTCGAAGTAGAAAATATAACCAAACCCACAAGAAAACAAGAGACAATGATTTACGTAGTTCCCTCCCAAGCACGAAACTCTAAAGCTACGTCCATGGAGAAAGAGCAAGAAGATTTACTATCAATGGGGAGAAATTACAAAGAGCCAGCTATACCCGTAACTCTACTTGAAACATCCAATAAATATCTAGGAACAAATCTCTGTTAGAAACCCTAACAGAGCATTAATGTCTCACATACACGAAAGAGACGACTCCAAACCCTAGATATCTCCAATCCCAAGACAAGACCAAACCAATGGAACAACTAAGAAACCCTAACACAAGAAGTCCAAACCCTTATAGCTCCAAAGGCCTCTATTTATAAGAAAACACAAAAAAATTAGGTTAAAACCTACAAAAACGCGCAGCCTAGCACATTCCGTACGAAGTCGGACTAGACTGTCTGGACGGACTTAAATTCCGTCCGGACTAGAATTTTAGCAACTTCAAAACAATCCCTACAATTGAAATCTGCTCGCCACAAACTTCTGTGCTTTTTCCAACGTCTAAATTCAAGGCATATCTCCAACAGGTCCCCCTAGCTACTATTGAACTTTTTAATCTCAACAAAAGATAACATTGTTGAGTACAACAGTTTTATAGGTAATTATATAGGATGCTAAACTTCCAATTCAACTAAATTACGACTCATAATTATGACAAGGGTTATGCTAACGGGTGTCATAGTGCATCTATTAATGATACAAAAAGTAGGTTTCACTTGTACAAAAATGTACACTTGTACGTACTTAAAGATGTACTTTTAAGTACAAATATACTTTTAAAGTGTATTTTTTTGTACTCTTAATGGGTTCACTATGGCACCCGTTAGCACTTGGATATTGCGAGACTTTATGTGAAATGGAGAGATGGATATTGAAATTGGATACTGCAAGACTTGGGTAAGAAACGGAAATGGATATTGCAGGAATTTAGGTGAGAAATGGAGAGATGGTACAAATTGCTGATTATATATTATGATCAAGATTTTTTAACTTTTCAATTTTTCTCATCGAGACGAACTAATAAGTAAAAATAAATTTGATGCAAACCGAACAAATGTGAGTTTTTATGAAAAAAGAAAAATAACCTAATAAGCCAACTTTCTTTTTAAGACAATGATATTTCTATTATCCGCCCACTGGGCGGATGGTAAAACATAAAACAATCATAATTCTTACATGGAAAACTTTTCACTGTTTGAATTCTTACATGTAAGAATTCAGATTCTATCACTTTATTGTCCACCCATTGGGCGGATGGTAGATTAATCCTTAAGACAAACCTTGCACTCACATTTGTAAGGAAATCACATAGTCTCTTAATCATTGGAAAGAAGTTACAAACAGCCTCCTAATGTATAAAATAAAAAAAAAACATGGACAACCCCATCGATTTAAAACATTCTTGACACTATTTGAAAATTCTACAATTCGATTAGACTCATCGTACAACCTTCAAGTGTCAAGAATGCCTCTGGTGTTTTTTATATGAGAGGGGTGTTTTGGGACTTTTTTATATATCAAGGAAGTGTATATGACATTTTTTATATAGTATCTAGGACTTTTGAACAAGTTGCCCTATTATAAAAGCAATTTTATGGCGACCATGTTTTAAGTTTCATGTGATCGTTACCAGTGCATTGGTAAATGTATTCCACAAATGTGATACATTCTACCAGTATATTAATTACACGTCACATTGTACGCAAAATATAATCACTAAATGTGATCACTAAAGTATTTTTAATATTTTAATTGAGGTAAAACTAAGGGTTATTTTGGCCTAACAAGTCACTTTGACTAGTTAGTTTTGAGTCAAGTTTTTTACTATTATTAGTTCGTTCTCGATGAGAGAAATAAAAAACTAAAAAAATTATGACCAGTACTCTCAATTTTGTTTGAATAAAAACAAAAATAAGTCTAAAAATATGTCTCTTTGACTCATTTTTGTCTTTATTAAAAAAGATTCGAGTTTGGATCATAATTTTTTACTTCTTTGATTCATTTCGTCGAGACAAAATAATAAGGGTAAATCTCCATTTTTTAGCCAAAAATGCTAAACTTCTGAAAGTAGTTGATGCATGTAAGGAGAATGACCTGTCTCGAATTCTATATCTAGTAGTTTTACTCTTTAAAGTAATTGATGTATGTAAAAAAATGATTCGTCTCGAAATCCATGTCTAAAAGTTTTAGGAGTTTTAGAGCAACTCCACCCATTACTCTTTTTTTACTCAAACTCAAAATTTGAGTAAAAGCCATTAAAATACTCCTCCACTCTTTACCCAAACCTATACCAAATTGAGTTTTTACTCAAATTTAAACCCAAATAGAGCTAGACTCAATTTTTTAAGACAAATTTGACACCCTCATATTTACAAGTTTGCCATCAATGAACCTTTTACTCAACTTTGTGCTTGAATTTGAGGTTGCTCATTGGAGTGCACAAATCAAATGAAGCTTTTATTCAAATTTGAATAAAAATTTGAGTAAGGGTTGGAGATACTCTTAGAAAATGGAACACCTTGGTCGGCTTGGGTCTCAAGACCCACCGTGCACGGTCCCTAATAAAATTTTCTTTCTATCTCTTTACTCATTATCCCAACAACCGTCCCTCAAAACCCAAACCCAAAACTCACTTTAATAAAAAAAAAATGATAAAAAAACTGAAAAATGATAATATATATATATATATATATATATATATATATAATAATAATAATAAAGACAGACAAATAAATAAATCAGATGATACGACTTTCAAATGTCAATGGTATTTTATGACTTCAAATGTCAAGGGGTGTTTGTGTAGTTTTTTTGGGGAACAGTGGATTTTTCTAGTGGTGTCTTTTTTCTTTTGAAAATTACTAAAAATCACAAGAAATAATTAAAGTAATTATTGCCAATCAGAGTAGGCTCTCATGAATCTCATTGGCATGCTTTGGGTGTTGTCTTGCAGATATCTTGCTTCTCTGATACTTGCCCACGTGATTACTGTGAACATTCAATCTCCCCTCGTTCTCAAGCACGATACGGCCAATATTAAAACAAATTCTCTTCTTACTCTCTCTCCAAATCCGGATCACTCAAGACTAAAATGAACAGTCCAGATACACATTGAGGAGTGGTACCCTCTCCTCACTAAAAAATCTCACTTATTTAGCTTTGGTGCTACGAGACTTTGTTTGGCTAAATTGGAAAAAATAGTTTATTGGTTTATTTGGTTTTGTCCTTATTTAAAAAAAAATTGTATTTGTTAGTTTTCGGTCGATTTTTTGAGGTTTCTTGGCTTGTCTCGACGAGAGGAATCTAAAAAGTATAAAATTATTAGCCAAACTTAAAGTTTTGTGAATAAAGACAAAAAATAAACCAAAAAACCTTTTGCCAAGAAACCTCAAAAAATCGATCGAAAACTAACAAATGCAAAAAAAATTTGAATAAGGACAAAACCAAATAAACCAATAAACCATTTTTTCCAATTTAGCCAAACAAAAGCCCAAATCTGTACACATGTTGAGAGAGACAGAGACAGACAGAGAGCGCGCTTCAAATCCCATTTTCCAGTTGGGATCAAAGATTTCTTTCTTCCAGAGAGAGAGAGGGGGGGAAACTCTAGAATCAAATGAAGCTTCTTCTAGTGCTCGTGATTCTTCTGTACGGACCCACTTGGATCTTTCACTTACCCGAGGTTGATGCCAGACGAAACCATCCTCTTTCTACGCTAACTTTGGCCAGAAAGGTGGACTTATTATCTGCTTCTGTTCCTCATCAGAAAAAATCTCATGCACCTCTTCCTTCACCAGAACCCTCACCCACTTTTGCGGTCTCACAATCAACGGCTCTCTCTCCAGGTAATCTCTCTACTTGATTGATGTACAGTGGTGGAACCAGAATTTAGACTCGGCTCTGGTCTAAATGTTGTAATGGACGAGACAGTCCTCGTTTACACTGTACATTGGTTAAATCAATGTTTTAGATTTGCTAATCTTACAGCCCTGTCCAGTTTTCAAGAATGATTTCGGTTGGTAATCTTGTAGTCCTCCCTAACCAAATCTTAATGCTCGTAAAAAATTAGCTTGATTGGATATCAATGCTTCCCACGTGAACAAATCACAGCTTGCTCTGATTTTTCTAGCATGGTCTATTTTTCCTGGAACAAGTGATTTGTTCATGTACCAATCGATGTCCTATCAAAGCTTATTTCGGCACGGAGGTTCTTCTCGGCAAGGTTTACAAGATGAACGATCCGGATCATCTTCATTGAACCACATGCTAAAAACTAGACGGGATTGGAGGATTAGAGATTGGACGGTAGCCGGCTCCTGTTTATTCAAAATGTCAACAATAGTTACTAATTCCACGGGTCAACTGTTCTCTAGATGATTCAAGGGATTGCTTCAATTTCAAATTTTCAAAAATTTCAAAATTCAAAAAGTGGGAAACCATCAGATTCATGGCATTTAATGCAGTAGGCAGAAGAGATATTCTTCATTACTCTGACCATTTATCGTTGGGTTTTATAATCCTTCATTTTCCTTTTACCTTTATCAGTCTCCAATCTATATTTTTACTTTACATGTTAATTTTCATACTTGTATTTCAATTTTCCATTCCAAAATCATTACTTTCAAACTTCTCTGGCTTTACTGAATTTTCTTACATAAATTGCTTATGAAATCAGGGTCTCAAGGGGAAGAACACCATAAGATGGATACAAGCGAGATACTGATCATCGTACTCATAGTTTCCTTCACTGTAGTGGGTGCAATCACAGTGTCTTTATTGTACTTGTGGTTTTGTCACAGAAAGACCTCACCCAAATCCCACCAGAATGAAGAACTTACCTCATCCAAATCCCACCGCAAACAAGAATTTAGCTCAGGTACCTTCTGTTTCATCAATACCCATTTCAAATTTCATTCATCAAATTTGTGGGTATCACTTGATTTCCATCTATTATGTTCTTTCTTTGAGATTACATGAAGGGGCTTTCAATTGCCCAGTTTATGGATGAATAACCATCTGCAACAATACCCATATCCATTAATCAAATTTGAGGATTTCATTTGACTTCCCATCAAATTATGTTCTTATTTCATACCTCTGATATTACTGGTTTGATTTCGCTATGTGGAGTCCCTAAATGAGCTTCAATTTGGAGAAATACCCATTTCAATTCCTTTCCATCAAAACCCCTAGGGGTTGGCTTTGTGGTCCTGACATAGGACTTAGGATTTGCTCTCTCCTAAGGTTTTAGGTTCAATGGCAATTGTCCCTCACCTCAGGTGTAAGCCCGGACAGGGCTGTGGGAGGGACTGTAGAGAATTGTCCGAGGTGGGCTCTTGCTGGCCCAGGATACTTTGCATTACCAATAAAAAAAATTGTCTTCCATGAGATTGGTGGATACCTGTTGTCTGTTGAATTTACATAAACCAAGTTCTTTCACTTAGATCCTCTGCTTTGTTCATAGCCCTCTTTATGGGTGGATACAAGTTGCAACAGTACCAAATTTAATTTTCTCCCATCAACTTTGTGGGTATCATTTGAATTGACATGAATTAGGTTCTTTCACTGAGATTTTCTGTTTTTTGTTTGTCTTTGAAGATTGCATAAGTGGGCTTTCATTAGCTCCCTTGGTGGGTAAGTACAGTAGCAAGAGGATGAGTTACAAGAAAGGAGTTGTGGGTTTTATGGATTACAAGTTGCTAGAAACTGCGACAAAAAATTTCCATGAAAGCAATATTTTGGGGAAGGGTGGTTTCGGTTGCATTTACAAGGCATGGTTGGACAATAACTTCCATGTCGCGGTGAAGAGACTAGTTGGTGGAAGTCAGGATGCCATTACAGAATTTGAGGTACTATCTGGTTTCTAGTTTTTCCTTCTGCTTTTATTTTCAAAGATTAGGTGTTGTAGTACCCTTATTGTTTTCCTTGTTCTTGAACTGTCACTTGGAATTACACAGACTGAAGTGAATTTGCTGAGCCAAATGAAACATCCAAATATAATTTCTCTCTTAGGTTACAGCACTCATGAGGAAACAAGGCTTCTTGTTTATGAATTAATGGAAAATGGATCCCTGGAAACTCAACTATATGGTAAAATTAATCTCTATGTAATTCTTTAAGTTCAGAGTTTATATGATCTCAAAAAGACAAGCCAAACAGTAAATTTCATTGTCTATAGGACCTTCTCGTGGATCAGCTTTGAGTTGGCACCGGCGTCTGAAAATCGCACTTGACATCGCAAGGTTAGAATGAATCAAAATACAGTAGATTAAGGGGGCGTTTGATTATCATATCTTATTTTTTTGCAGTCTTATTTGATTATTTTGTGTCCGAATCTAGTCATATTATAACCAAACGGCATACGTAATCAGTTTATTAGTTGCTATTAACATATTTGCTAATGTTTGACCAGAGGATTAGAATATCTGCATGAGCACTGCGACCCACTGGTGATCCATAGAGATCTGAAATCATCTAATATTCTTCTGGATTCCAACTTGAACGCAAAGGTGAAAACCCATATAAAATTTGATTAGTCTGTGATCTATGCTGTACAATTACTGGAGTTGTACTAAAATATTGCTGATTTCATTACTGCAATCAGACTACAGTTGGATTTTCTAATCCTCCATCTGTTTTTGTGATTTGTGTGGATTCAGCTGTCTGATTTTGGTCTAGCAATAACTGATGGAAGCCAAAGCAAGAAGAACATCAAACTTTCAGGCACCTTTGGATATGTAGCACCCGAATATTTTTTAGACGGTATGCTTAGAGATTTATTTATTTTTTATCCCAAATTTCTTATCTTAGACTTATTCTTTTTATTGTCCTAGAAAATTAGTTCAATAATATTTAAGTATTATGGAGCATATAGCTACACATGATTAATCAGTTCACAACACTATCCAGTAGTCACCACCTGACAAAAAGGGCCTCAGTAAGCCTTTTTATGTGTGCTATCAATTCCTGTGTTACGCCAGTCTCTACAGGTTTTTGTCCCAATTTTTATTGGGCGCCGTGCTGTGGATGGTTAGATTAGTTCCTGGATTAGACAGTTCATTGGGCCGGTTATTGACTTATCAAACACAAAAATAAAAGATAAACAAAACAGCACTATGAGTCTAGGACTGATATGTGTGCAATTTGTATGCAGAAAACCTCTTGTGAAGCATGGTTAGCTTCACATAATATAACCATATGCGCTTTTTGGATGGTGACTTCAACATCCTTCATTTTCCTTCCTTCCAATGCTCCGTAGCTAGGGAGCGAAAATAAAAAGAAAATCAATTAGGAAAATAAGGGGAAAGTTATTTTCCTCTTTTAAAACACCAAACAAGGAAGAGTTGTTTTCCATCTCATTTTCCTCTCTTTTCCGTTGCCATACTACGTCGAATTACTACTTTTTTTCTGCGATTTGATTCCCACTTAATTAAAACTTAAAAGCATGTGTAAGGTCATGTAGATTCAAATTTCTTTTACCTGTCAAGAAAATGAACTCCTATTTTTTTTTTTTTCCAGGAAAATTGAGTGATAAGAGTGATGTTTATGCTTTTGGAGTAGTCCTCTTGGAGCTTCTACTGGGCAGAAAGCCTGTAGAAAAACAATCACATGCTCAATACAAGTCTATTGTCACATGGGTATGCCTTATTTTACTCTTAACCCCCTAATCTATTCAAGATCTATCTGGAAACGGAATCTCATTATTTGGAACATGGATTTGCGTCTCCGTTAATCAATGAAAAGAAAATGAACGGGAAATCAAAGATGCCCAAATTTTGCTTGCTTTATTTGCTGTATTATGTTCTTTTCTGATACATTCTTCTTTTCCTCCGCAAATGTCTCATCAAATCTATGATCCAAATATAGAGCACGAGTTCTAAAAATTGTGAAACTGAAAGCCATTACTATTTATGACATGCAGGCCATGCCAAAGCTCACTGACAGGTCGGAACTTCCTACGATTGTGGATCCGGTGATCCGAGATACAATGGATCTGAAGCATCTTTACCAGGTTTGGGAACTAACCAACCTTAGCCAACTATAGAGGCCTACTGGTTTTAATAAAATACTTGTATTAGGAGCTTAAGTTCAGTGTTTTTTTTTTTTTTTTTTTGGAACTGGATTTTTATAAAAACAAAAGGGACAAAGCCCAGAACTCAAGGGGAAACCCTGAAGAGAACAAAACACACTACACTAGGACATACCCTAGCTGTAGCAGAAACAAAGCCAGAACAAAAGAAAACTAGAACAGTAGAACATACCCACGACTTTTTTTTTGGATCGACAATCAACCCAAGACTTAGAGCTGTAGACGTGTGAAGTCAAGCAGAATAGTGGTTTGTCCAAATCTTTTCTTTAAAATTCAACTGAATCTTGATATTGTTTTTCCAGTTTAGTTTATTTTTCAGCAGATCTTTAAAAACATTACATCAAGTGGATCCCGTTGAGCTTGAGGCACTTGTTTTATGTATAGATAGTGTAGTCAAAGATTGTTTATTCTATGAGTCTTGGACTAATTGTCAATTGATTCTATAAAATTCTGTGTAGGTTGCTGCTGTAGCTGTGCTATGTGTCCAACCGGAGCCCAGTTACCGTCCTTTCATAACCGATGTTTTGCACTCTCTCATCCCTCTCGTTCCTATCGAGCTTGGAGGGACACTAAGGAAACAACTTCCGGTCACAGATAATCCATGAAAAATTGCACATTACTGGAAAATGGGTTTTTGGACCAGTTCTGTGAGGGAAGATAGCTGTGCAGAGTCGAAGAATATCGAGGTTTAGTCAAAGCTTTTGTAAATTGAAGCAATTGGGATGTGGTTTCTTCTTCAGCTGAGCTCAAGCCTGAAGTATATACAAGGAAATACAGGAGTCTGCTACTCCTATCTTGGTTTTTTCCTTTTACCCAAATTTAATTACCTTTATGCCCAGAGAGAAAAAAGAACATTAATGCCCTGTTTGTTTTGTAGATTAGTATATGAAAAATATAAAAATAAAAATTGTGGAAAACAATAAAGAAAGTCATCATTTCTTGCTTGATTACAATGGAGTAGATATGACTAGGGAAGGTGGTAAATTCTGTAAGTCTAGATCTCATTTCTTAGCAACAAATTGTTTGGAGGCAATTGAATGATACATTCACATTGTAAAACTCATTTGATGTCATAATATTTAAGCTTCTGGAACGATTGGCGAACTAGCTTATGCACTATTTTTATGAAAAGATCGATGATTGTCTATTCCTGACTTAAAAGCATTAGAGCGTCTTCAGCAGATTCTTCAAATTTTAACGCAAAATGTGTACTTTGTTACCGCATATAACATTCGGATGATGAATTTCTAATGTATACTTGAATTTCTATGGTATACTTGAATACACACCAAAAACTAGTTTCCCAATAACAAATAGTAATCTTTATCAAGACAAAAAGTTAAAAGCACTAATAAAAAAATAAGAAAAGTAAAAGGTTGACAAATATAAATTAAGCAATAAGAGCTTTGTATTTCATGGATGTTCCTCATCATAATAAGTAAATTTTAAAAGGTGGGATAGTATTTGAGGTGTTTCATTGAATGCATAAAAATTAAAATATCTTTCAATTTCATCAAATTTGGTGTCTGAAGGATTTCCAAAATACTCCCTCTATCCCCATTTAATAGTTCTTTTTGGGGATTCCAACTAAATAAAGGAACACAACCATTGCACTTTTGAAAACTTACATTTCTCATATTATCTTTCAGTCATTACATTTTCTTACTCCAAGCCGAATTGCAGAGAGCTCTATGCAAGCGTTGACGACTATTACTCATAGCTTAAATAAAAGTAAGTTAAAAATAGAGGCTAAAAGAGGAAATTCATTAACTATTACTCATTTAGTTTGAAGTGGGACAATCTTTTTTGGAGAACAAAAAGTGCTAACTGAGATCATAAAATAAATACGGAGGGAGTAAGTTCTTTTGATTTATTTAATCTGAAATCATCAAGGATCATTTAAAAATGCTAGTCTATAATGGCAATGTCTTCGTTGATAAGAAATACAGGTACACAAGATAACCACTTAAAAAGTAACATATGTCCTTAATTAATCAATGGATTAAAAATCAACGAAGGATGAGCCATTCCGTTCTCAGTAGCAGTTCTACACATACAGTCATACGTGATATCTTGTGTCCCATTCGGAAACTCACTCTTAATTTGAAAGGTTCAAATAGCCACTTGATAAAATCCGACATAAATTAATCAAAATCTGATAAAATCAAGCCTTTGATTTTATCCATTCGAAAACTGAGTTGATAAAATCTTAGATTTTTTAATGCAAAAATCTAAGATTTTATCAACTCAGTTTCCGAATGGATAAAATCAAGGCTTGATTTTATCAAATCTTGATAAAACCCATTCGGAAACTCACCCTAAATGAAAATTATAGAATGACATAAATTGGGATTTCTGCCATCCTTTCTTGTGAGCCTTGAGATCTATTCGTTTTAGAAGTGGATTATTACAACTCAATAAAATCTGTTTAAACCTTGATAAGCTAATATAATCGGACATAAATTAATCAATTGCTGAGCATCAATTGTTAAAAATATTAGAAAAGTGGCCATCTGTGTGATATACCTGCCACCAAAATCTGTACAAAATTTAACATTTTCAATGTTTGAAATACGCAGCCGTTTCTTGTCAAATACGTTGACGGCAATGCTGAAATACTACAATAGTTGATAAAATCTGTTTAGATGAGCTAAAATAATCAGACATAAATTAATCAATTGTTGAGAATCAGTTGTTCTGTACAAAATCTAACCCAAGCTCAGCAGGGCTGACTGTCTTGGGCTTCAAAATATTTGCTGCCTTTTATCGTTAGGGTTTTTTTTTCTTCAAGGAGATTATAAATTATATTCTTAATCAAACAATACATAGTACCCAAATGGTCCTAACAATAAAAAACAAACAACAAATTAAAAATATGGCAAACTAAACAGTTGCAGTGTTGGAGATCACCGATCTGCTCAGTTAGGTTCTTCTTTTCGTTTTGACGTGCCATAAACAGAAATTGGAATCTCCTATCATCAATTCTCTCTTTTAGAGAGCGTTAAAAAAATCTAGTTTGGATTAGAGACGTCCTCCATAGTGAAAATAGACTCTCACAGTGAAATAAGACAAGAGGATAATATTTTTGAAAAAAGAAAATCACGTGTTTATATACAAAGTGGATGTGAGCGGAGGTGTGAATGGAAGTGTGTATGTAGCATTACTCAAAATAAAATACTCAAAAAGTATCCGAAAAATGACAATTAGTGAATTTGGATGAATTTGACTGTCATTTACTCGGTACCTTATGGGTAATTTTTTTTGTGCACGTGGCATTTTCTGGAAATGAATTGTAAACGTGACAAAATAACGTTCTACTTCAGATTAATTTAATTTCTTTTTCTTTTTCGCAACAAATCTCTACACGAATATAGATAATTAAACTAGCCTAAAAGTCTTGGAGCGAAGATGAAAAAGGACCTATAACAGTTGAGTATTCCAAAAACTTACTCCATCCGTCACTTTTTAATAGTTGAGTACTCCATTTTGCTCTGTCTTTTAAAAAATTAATGAGTAAAGCTTGTAAAATTAATGTAAAAGTTGTAAAATAGAAATAAAAATTAATGTGAAAATTCATGCTGGGTTTTCTGGATGCTATATAGCTTAGCAATTTTCACGACTAGAAATTAGGAATACCAATAGATCGGTTTGGTCCAGATTTTGCGATTATCATGCCCAAATCCAAAGATTTTGTCTATACCCAATTCTGGTATGATTTTTAGTGCACCATAACCAAACCAAATGAACTTAGATTTTACCCAAAGCTCATCAAACCCACATTGATATTTATTCCATTACCAAAGAAAAATATTATATATTAAGATTAAAAAGAAAATAACTAATTAAAAAAATTTCTTAAGGTGTTCCTATAGATTGTTGAGATTTTTGAAGAATTTAAGAAGAATTAGGAGGGAAATAAAATGAAAATCACTAAAAGTGATGAAAAATAAAAATTACATATATGTGTGTGTGTGTGTGTGTGTGTGTGCACGCACTATAAGTAATATTATGTAGGGGTGGGCATCGTGTCAAGTCGTGTCGTGTCCATTTGGGTTCGGGTCGACACGTGTCAACTAAAAAAAGACCTATTTACCTAAATGTGTCAAAAATACTAACCCTAACCCGCCTTAAAATTACTCGTGCCAACCCGAACTTGACCTATTATGACACGATTAATGTGTCGTGTCCATTCAGGTTCAGATTCTGCAGGTTTATGTGTTGTTCTCGGGTTATGCAGGCTAGAAATGCAAGATAATGTGTCGCTCTCGGGTTAAGCAGATTAAAGCGTGTTGGATTCGGGTTAATATGTTTACACGGATAGATAAACAGGTTAATCCGCTTTGTTCTCAGGTTATGCAAGTTGACCTGATTCTGACCCATTTAATAATCGTGTTATCGGTCGTGTCACATGTGTTTCGTGTCTAAAATAGTCAACCCTAACCCACTAACTTCATGTCGTGTTCGGATCGTGTTATCGTGTTGTATCATAAATTCCCACCCCTAATTATATGAATCAGTTTGAATTTGGCTGAATACTTACTAAGACTACATCCAAATTCAAACCAACCGGACATCCAATTTCCAAAAACCAAACCCACCCTATGGGTAGGAAAATATATAATTAAAAAAAAAAAAACACAGCCCCAATGGGGTCGGTTTGGTTCGGGTATCCGAAATCGACGAAGTTGCCATCCCTACTTGGAAGCCGTACACTTGCATTTTCTGCTTTATCAATGTATTAACTTAAGACTGACGACATAAGCAGTACCACTTTACTAATTACATAAGCAAAAACAAGTAAATTGGAAGTATAGAAACAACTTTCATATTTCCCAATCGACCAAATAAATGATTGAGAATCACACAAGGTTCATTCATGCAGTCCAACATCACCATGAAAATGAGCGAATGAATAAATTACTAATTAATTATTCGATATAAAATTGTGGTTAAGACGACAATCTAGGCCAAGGAAGCATTTTGATTTCATTAATCATCCAAAAAACACAAGGCAGAATTTTAGTAATTCACAAACTGATGAATAGTCGTGCATAAATATCCCCCGCAGCTAAAAAACAAAAAATCAAGAAAAACCCATCTAAATGGAAACATCTTCTTGTCACACACCATCCTTAAGTTCATTGTCAATCATAATAACTCCAAAACCCCTCACCACCCCTTCACTGCCATTGCCTCTTGAGTGAGATCCAGACCTATATTTACCAGAATACTAATATCCTAAAATATCTAAATATTAGAATGCACAATCAGAAGTAGCCAACAATCCTTTTGCATGGCAATGAATTTAGTGATCCAAAAGTTTGTCCTTATGTTTACCAAAAATCTAGTACGGGTGAAACTTTGGCAAGAAAGAAATTTCAAAACAATATTAAAAGTTGAATTCTTATCTTTTGAAAGATGTATGCTTCGCTACTATTATAGAAAATACCGTAGCATTCTAACCCTACCATACCACAAGTTATCCCTACCACGTTTCTGTTCCTTCAGCTATTCTGTTCCTACTACTGAAACGATCGATGTTCTAAGTAAAATTGATCCCAAAAAAGCTACAAAACCTTTGGATTATGAAATTGTGGCAATGGAGGGCAGGATTTCAACATCATCAATTTATCTACCTGTAGTCCAAAGTACTCTGGGGGAAGAGAGAGAGAGTGAGTGTTTGCAGTGCAATGGATAATAACAAATGTCATCCAATTACATTGGAGCACAACTCCATGTCACATGTAAGTGGAGCAGGCTCAAGCAGAAAGGATACGTTTAGTTGTACGCATAGATAAAATCCTGAAAATCATTTCCATTAAAGAAGATTCCAAGAAGAACTTATATGCGATATAGGTGAGGCAGTCAAAGCAAAAAAACACAAACTTTGGAGGGGGAGAGAGGAGGGTGCTCACAGAGCAATGCATAGTAATGAAATGTCATCCAATTACATTGGAGCACAACTCCATGCTATAGAATAGGGAGTGGAGTAGGCTCAAGCAGAAAGGATACGTTTTAAATATACGCATAGATAAAATCCTGGTAATCATTTCCGTTATAGGAGACTCCAAGAAGAACTTTATGCGATGTAAGGTAGTCATAGCAAAACACTGACATAAATACAGGAGAGAGAGAGAGGTGTAAGTTCAAGGAAGAAAAACGAAACTAACATGTCTGATTTTCATCAGCACCTTGCCAAATTTACTCCACTTTCCCAACCTGACCTTCCCTATCCTTTCTGTCATCGTCAAAGGGAGAATCCATTATTGTTTCTACATCTAAAGGGAAGGTTTTGGCAGTAAATGGGAAGAGTAAATGGCCCGGGGAGGGAGATGGGGGAGAAAAAATAAGAGCACATATGCCATTGGCGGAGGCAGATATTGTTGGAGAAGCCAGTGAGAGTGGGGGAGGATTATCAGAGTGAATTGATCCACAAACACCAACATGGTCAAAAGGGGTGAGACAGATATTACACACCACGAATATTACAATTGAAATGTGTAGAACTGGTGGCCTAAATGGACAGAAGTGGACAACTTAATGTTCACATATGATTGACAAAGAACACAATTCATCTCAACCAACCATCAAAACCCCGAGATAACCTGACTACAGGGAAAACAAATCTAACGACCATAAAAGTGGGAAACACAGATACACGAAAGGATCTGACACAATGTATGAAGGTGTGGGCAAGGAGCGAATAGTTTCATATTTTATGTAACTTCGGGTTCAAAGTAGTCTAATGCAGCAAACCAAGAACAAAACAAGAACTCAAAATGCAAACAAAATGAAGAGCCAGAAACATCACATGATCAATAGCAATTAGCAAACAGGCTTAACCCGTAATTCCAGATCACAAACACATTAAAGCTAGGAATGTAAAAGAAAAAGCCCCCCAACAAAAACGACAAGAGGAATTGCAACAAAACCCATCTTCGAAAATAACCATAAAGCTAAGAAACCATCGAAAATAATATATGTTGATCAAGGATCCTCATGAGTTCCATACAATTAACATCAAGAAAAGAACTACATCAACTTCGTACTGTCTTTAGCAACAATTGAACTTACTCTAAATCTCATCAAAACAAACTTAACTGAGGAAATAAAGGGAAGGTTTCCTCTACCATCTTAGAACCCAAGCTTCGTACGGCGCCAGTGCCTGCGCTTCGCATTGTACCTACAAAAGTAAAACGAAAATGAATATACAGAGAAGTCAATACAAGATCTCCGAATACCGAGAGAAGAAGTGTAAAGATAGAGAGAGAGAGAGAGAGAGAGAGAGAGAGAGAGAGGTTACCTGATGGTGTTATCAGTCCTCATGCGGATCCAGTGAGGGATGGGCCTGTTCTGCCTCATCTTCTTCGCCAGCTTCTTCTTGATCATGAACGTCTTGTGCGACGGCTGTGGATCAAAAATCAAACACAGATTCGTTAGAGAGAGATGAGAGACGAACTACAGATATATCTCTGAGAGAGAGAGAGAGAGAGAGAGAGATTCACCATTTTCGCCTTCCGTGTTCGGCTCCGGAGAGAGAGAGAAATGAGAAAACCCTCGTCGAAGAAACCCTAGTCGGTGAACGCAGCTAATTTATAGTAGACGACGAACCTGTATAGCGATGTCAGCCGTGGAATTCCCATTTGTTACAAAGATTGGGCTTACCCGATACTTTGGACTAAGGGACTTGGTTTGGGCCTTGTGTCTTGGATAATGGGCTGAGCCATCACCCAGTGCATTCCACGTATATTCTTTTTATTTAAGCCTTGCTCTCCTATAGATTATGGGTGTATTTTATGAAGGAGTGATAAAATAGAATTATTTTTTCAACTGATAAAATATAGTGATTTTTCTATAGATTTTAAGGATGATTTTATGAAAATCTCATAAAATCACTTTTACATCTTATATAGTATAGCAGAATGACTTTTTGTGAGAAGGACTGTGGTTGCGACAAGTGGCATAATTTAATTGGTTTGTCATAGAATTTTCAAGCAACACATGTGACATTACTCTTATTCTCATTCTTCAAAATTATCCATAAATAGGTTATATGTTATTCGAAAATTTACCTTAATTATCTCCTAATTATCCATATTTGAATATTGAAGAAGAGATTGTGATGCCATGATTGTATAATAGATTTTGAAATTATCTACACTTTGCTGAATAGAATAAAATTTTTTTGTTACTATCAATACTTTCCTGAATAGAAGATCTCTTCCTATGCATTTCTTTTTTACAATATAGATTGGTTCTCCAACGAAGTTATAAAAGGTTCATTGATCTAGAAAAATAAAACAAAAAATAAGCGAGGTATTTTTCTTGGTCTTTCTATATCTTTGTGCATGTACTCTTTATCGATTATGAATATGTGTTTGCATATATGACAAAACCAGCCAGACTACAAGACAGTCCATATACATGATACAATAAGGAAATTTTTTATGCCTCCTAATGAGAGTAAATTTAGAGCATGTATTCAGAAAAAAAAAATTACAATATAATGTGTTTGCTTTCAATAAATTTTGTCAAATTTTGCTTTCTACTTCTTTTTTTTTTTTTAGAATTTTGTGTGAACAAATCCAAAGCAGCTTGCAACTTTTGATCTCTGTATGGTGAAGGAGTTCTATAGTTCTTTGTGCCAGACAATTAGAGCAAAGTGAAAATCAACTCTCCTAAGTGGTAACTTTAATTTAAAATATGAGTACACCCTAAGTTATTGATAATTAGTGATCATCTACTAAAACAAAAATGTTGTTTAAAAAATACACTATAATGAAAACGAATATTTTTACGAGAAGCAATTTCCAAAACTATTACAGAAAAATGAAATTTAATCAAGTTCGATCTAAAATTTAAAAAACCAATGAAATTTTTTAGTTTTCAAGATCTTTAAAAAAATATAAATAATTCTGGACATGTTAAAAATAATTGAAGTCAATTTGTAAAGATTATTTTACTTAGTTTTTTCTTTAATCTTTTCAACCACAGGGACTATTTTTAGGGGAGTAGATGGTAGCATCTTCGATTCTTCATCCATTCTTTAAAAGGTAAATCTTTTGTTTTTCTATTTGGTAAAGATTATTTTACTACAATTTTTTCTTTAATTTTTTCAAGCTTTTCGACGCAAAATTCATTATAGAGACCATTTTGAGGGGAAGATCGGTAAAAAAAGACGATAGCATCTTCAATTCTTCGTCCATTCTTGGAAAGACAAATTTTTTGTTTTCAGTTTTGTGAAGATTATTTTACTACAGTTTTTTCTTTAATCTTTTCAAGCTCTTCGACGCAAAAATTCATCCCAGTCAAACACTAACGATAAGTGACGAGGGAATTTGTAAAATATTTTCTAATTTTTATTCCACGACAAATAGTCTTAGGAAATAAAGAGAATCAATGGAAGGAGTTCGGGCGGATTCAGTTGCGTATCCATCAAATGTTGTTCATATGTAGTAGATAAAGATCAAATGGTACTTTAAGAGATCAAATTTGATTATAATTTTATTTTTGTGCATAACACGGGTAATTGAACCAATTTTATACTTGAAATGGTACTCAAATTATGTGTACAAACATTTAATTGTGTAGATTGAATTTAGTCCGTGCATAGCACGGGTTTTTTGCTAGTTTTATGTGTTGAGATTGGAGTGTCATAAAATGTAAGATTTTATGTCCAAAAAATCAGTTGTAATACATACCCTTAATAACTTTATATCCTTTTATGTAATAACTTAAGTATTCGGGTCAACTTATATGTATCTTTACTAATCCTCTAAACTCGATACGGAACAAAGCTCCATACACAATGCCCCCAAAAATTCCGTATATTCTTCTTAGTTAATACTTTCTTTTCATTGCTAAAAAGAAAATGCAACCATAGTATTTGTGTAGATTGGTGTAAAACATAACAAAAATCGGTGACCCAAAATATTTTTAAGAATAAAAAAACTAACAAACATTGAATTTCTGTAGAAAATTTAAAGGCAACTAATGAGGAAAACAAAATAAGAAAAATCCTAATCACTAGTGCCTTGGTAGATATTTTCTTACTTGGTTTACGTATGAGAAAATTGGCATATAATGTGACCTTTCCATAAGTTGAGATTTAACCTTCATATGACTTTTCTCAAGGGAATTGACAATCACACTCCAAAAATTGATGGAGAGGCCTCCAAGCTACAATGGTTTTTCAAAACTACCTTTTTGCAAGTTCTATAATTTACTTCCGGCACTCTAGAAAATTTTTACTCTTCTCCATTTCCTCCTTTGTTAACAAGGGGGTTTTCAGTGCCGAGCGGGCACCATCCTATGGGGTGCCCGAGCACAGATCTCGGCCATCCAAAATACTTTTTCAACGGCCTGGATTAAGAGAGAGAAAAGAGGGAAAAAGTGGAAAGAGAGAAGGATAGATCTGGACCGTATTTTACATTGTTAGTTTGTTGAGCAACTTTGCAATATCTTTCGGATAAAAAAATAAAGTACTTTCGAGCAAAAAAAAATTTCCCACCAAATTAAACTACTAATAGAGATCTTTAATTCAGTGCGAAAAAATTTGAAAAAATGTATACGAAAGTATTTTACATTGTTGGCTTGTTGAGTTGGCTTTGCAATATCTTTCGGATAAAAAAAAATAAAGTACTTGTGAGCATAATTTTTTATTTTTTTTCATTGCTAAAGAAATTGAAATTTTTTGTATGAAAAATTTAAACCCAAGCCAGAAATGTAAAATAATTTTGTATAAATTTTTTAAAATTTTTTAAAATTGAATTAAAAATCTCTTTGGTTTTTTATTTTGGTGCAAAAGAAAATAAAAATTACGCATGGATTTACTTTATTTTTTGATCCGAAGGATAGTATAAAGCCAACTCAATAAACCAACAATGTAAAATACTTTCGTATATAATTTTTAAAATTTTTGTGCATCAAAAGAAAGATCTCTACTAGAATTTTAATTTGGTGCAAACAAAAATAAAAAATTGTATGTAGACATACTTTATTTTTTTGATTCAAAGGATATTGCAAAACCAAAAAAAAAAGAGTAAAAATTGCCTTGAGTTAACAATGCCATTAACGAAGTTGGTGGATTTAATGGAGGGGAAATATGGACGACGTGGCAGCACTAAGGGCGTGAGACATAGGTGTCAGACATGCAGCTTTAGATAAAGGATCCACTGCCAACAGAGAGAGGCTTTGCTTCATATTTTCGTTAGGAGTGCCTCAAGTAAATAAGGAGATAATTTTAGGGTGTAGTGTCTCCAATAACTTATATTTTGAAAAGGGTAGTTTTTTTAACTTCATTAAATTTTGGAGTGCTTGTATAAAAAAAGGGAGCCCCTAAATTAGCTCCCTTTCTTAATTGGTTCCGTTAGATTCGACGTTAAATAAATATATGTATATATATATATATGTTATATGCTTGCGACCTTAGGTTGTATTGCAAAAGTTACTTCTCCAAGCGTAGGGTTTAGGTATCGTGTAGCATCAAAACCAGTAAGACTGGATCGATTCCACAGAGACCGAATGCGCTGAGCATGTTGGTTGATTCACAAACGATGGTTTTAAGCCTTAAAGCGGAAAATTGGTTTTTAGTTTGTTTGGTGTAATTCTCTCGAGTATCTCTAATGCAATTAAAAATGAAGTTTTAAACTATAAATTAAAAGCAACAAGGTCTGGAAATTCATACACCCATGGGGGGAGTTTTTGAATGGATTTTATGAGATAAAATGAGAAATTTGATTTTAGTTGGTGTTTTATGGAGGGGTGATAAAATCATCTTGTTTTCCCAATAGATAAAATCTAGTGTGATAATAGTTGTGGATAATATAATGGGATAAAATCTAATGTGATAAAATTACCTTTCTTTTATACATTCGTAAAAGATGATGATAAAATCTAAGATGATAAAATCAAATAATCCATTGCAAAACTCCCTCTAAGGATATTCAATGGCTCTCAACTATAACTCAAGTGAAAGACAAAACAAAGTCACTTGCTCTCACTCAGAAGATTTAATAATGAAGATCATTTTGACTCTAGAAAATGAGTTTATCAATGAGATAAGTTCTTTGAGCCATTTTTACAAACAACTTGGAGTGACATAGCTCTAAGCATCATGTGTGGCAAGTAGTCAAGCCCTTACCTACACAAGATCAAAAATGTTAGTAACTCCAAGTTTTGGTACATAAAACATAACTTACCCAGTGAAAACCAATCTTTATCACAAGAATGAGGTTTGTAAATGGAAAGAAACTCTCTTAGACATTTTGTCGAACACCTAAAGTGACATAGCTCAAAGCATTGTGTGTGTGTGGGCACCCGAGAACCTCCGCGAGAAATCTTGAAAGTACTAGAACATCGCGTTTGTTGGAGTTGTCACTTGATTTTAAGGTTAACCAAGCAACCGAATTCAACGTACAAAATTCTAGACAACCGGTCCGTCATAACCAGAGTGATCTTAGCTCGGGAGCTAAGTTACGGGATGGGAAGGTTTTATTTGAAAAATGCACCCATCCCACCTAATCAAAATGATTAGTCTCTACTCATAATTATGAGATTTTAAAAGAAGATTTAGAGTGATTTAAACAATTACGGAAAAAGGAACAAGGAAAAATAAATAAAATTAACGATGCATGAGGCTAGATTTATAGAAAGAAATATTACCAAAAAAGATAAAATAGGCGAAGACTAAACTTCTTTTGATCAACGTTTGGATGCTCCCCTCAAAATCACAAATTCGGCGAGTATAACTCCGTTCACCGAGAAAAGCACGTTATTTAGCTAATGATTCGAAAAACTTGGATTAAAAGGAAGGGTTTTAGGTAATTTTGGAAAGTAGGATTAAGACTAATGTTTTTGGAATTTTGATGGCTGATTTTTTTGAAGAGGGTTTTCTTGGTTTTTGGGAAGAGAAACATTGGATGAAAATTTTGGATGCAAAAATAGGCTAGGACAAGGTTTTTAGGCTAGGATTTCTTGAGGTTTCTTGTTGTCTCAAATGAGAGACCTTAGGTACCCTTTTATAGGCCTAGAGGAAGCTTCTTAGAGTTATTTTCCGCCAGAAATCGGATGGGAGGTGAGTGAATGGAGCATGGGCAGCCAAGCCAAAGGTACAGAATTTGTTTGGCTTTTGACCTTGTGTCCGCAAGGTTGGACTTCCATAATTTTACAGCATGGGGGCTCATTCTCTTGTGTGCGTATGTTGGTGGTTGTATCCGTAGGATGATGTTTTGATCCAAAAATGGGCTTTTGTTAGGCTAAGAATTGGTTTTGGGTGGGTTTATTGGACTTATAAAGGTTGAATGGGCTTTTTCTTCTATTGGAGGATTTTTGAAACACTAAATCCAAATTAGTCGAAGCATTAGTTAAATAAAATAAATTCCATGACATTGTCAGTAATTTTTCATCATTGGGGACACATCTGGACTCCTACTTAGGATTCACGGATAATCAAATTGGGGTGTCTACAATGTGCCAAGTGATTTGTCTACACCCAATCAAAGAGGTTAACAACTCTAAGTTTAGACCGAAAATAGAGTGATTAACCCATTCACAAACCCACAATAAGCATAAAAACGTGAGAAGTTTTTGAAACACTGAAATCATGGAATGATATTCACCCCATGACCAAGCCTAAACTACTACTCAAATATGATTAAGCTAAACATTAAAGGCAACATGAAGGAAATACGAAACATGAAGAAAACGTAAATAAATAATAGATTTGTAAAGATTAAAAGTAAAATTACAACATTAATGAAGACGAAATCCTTGAATCAAAGAGAAACTACCCTAAAAACTAGAGAGAAGGTGGAGCTAAACTAAGGGGAAGGAAGAGGGAGGTAGAGGGAGAAAGCTTAGGTCGTGATCCCCTTAAAAGACTGAGTTTTGGGCTTATAAAGCCCCAAAAAGTCGTGCCAAATAATTACAAAAGTATCACTAGATATTTTAGATCGGGTTCAAAAGTGCAGAAAATTTTCAGGGATACCGGTATTCCATTTTTGCTGCTATCGGTATCTCCTCTATCTTGACCTTCTGTTCCAGGGAAACCGGTATCTCATTTTTGCAGCTACCGGTATCTCATATCTCTGTTCAAAATGTGAAATTCTTCAGGATATCAGTATCTCACTTTTCAAGTTACCGATATCTATCTTCAAAATATGAGTTTATTTCAGAGATACCGGTATTCCTATTTTCAAGCTACGGGTATCTCTGGGCCTTTTTCTTTTTTCTTCCTTTGTTCATTTCCCGGCCTTTTGGTCTCCCCAAGCCTTATCTGGTGCAATAGTGATAGGTACATACTCTCTCCACCACTCCCTATCACACTCTCTCTCACATGAGTGGTGGGGTCCACTAGGACCCACCGGGTGGGCCCCACCACGCATGTGAGAGAGGGTGTGGTGGAGAGTGGCTCTCGGGACTCGGTCGCGGAGTGCCACGTGGCCTTGGGTACTCGGGTACCCCTTTGATCAAACCATGGCGTCAAAAATTGTCATTTTCACCCATTGTACCTGAAACTTTAAAAAACACAACTATGCGCGAAATCAAATGATTAAAGCTATGAAATGCATACATGTGTGACATAAACGAGAGAGATTAGTCCCATTATTTACACTATTGGAGGCTTATCATTATATTCAAATATACTTTTGACACTCCTCAAATCAGCCCCTGAAAAATATTTGGGATTCAACGAGGTAAAGGAGCACACGACACACCAACTGATTTGAAAGATAATGGTGTTTTTACAATGCGCTTTGCTTAATTACTATGTGGCTACATTCCGTGGCATACCTAGAGGATCCAACGGGAGAGGTCAAGTTTGTCTAGCTAAGAATGGAAGACATTGTGGAGGCTTTTAGTTCCCAATAAGTTTTGGCACTTTATTTGGAGATGTTTACATAACTCCATCGCCGTTCGAGCAGATTTATTTGTGTAGGCAAATTGAAGTTAATTCTTAGTGTCCGTGATATGCCAAAAAGTGTCCGTGATATGCCAAAAAGAGTACGAACCCATTGAGCATAAGATTTTTCGCTGCATGAAAACCAAGGTAATAGATATGGATAGAATACATTGTTGTATCCAAACACTTGTATTCTATCCATATCCAAACACAGGTTTGGCAGCCTCCGCCATAAATCCGTTCCTATCCAAACGCAGGTTTGGCAACCTTCTCCTAGCGGAATCATAAAAATCATTGTAGATGATACGATAGCCTTGTGGAATGATAAAGCGTGATTGCAATAGGGTAACTAACACGGGAGCTAAACATTCCCTATTAGAGGTTAGGATGCCGTGCCCCTGGCAGTCCCTACAGAGATCATTCACACATGAGAATCACAAATATAGAACACATATGTAGGACAGTCCACAATCCACTTAGTAGGAGTGACAAGGAAAGCTTCCTTAAAGAGAAAAAATAAGAATTGTTTTCTTGCCTTCCATTTGCCGAGTCTACAAGGAAATATAAAAAGGATGGTTGACTGGGGCAACCCTGCCGATTTTTACAGCTAATTGGTAACCAATCAAAAGTCCTTTGTAAGGTGTGGTGTTATATTACACAAAGTGTAAAAAATAGTTCATAATTTTCTAGTGTTATATATGACAAAATCTGTTGTTAAATTATTGAAAAAATAAGTGTTGCAGTGGTGTTGTTAAAGTTTGTAAAAATATTTATATAGTACAAAAAAACAATTACCATTAAGGTAAGAAAACAAATATTTATTACCCTTAAGGCCAATCACTCGTTTTTAATTACTATTAAGGTCACTAACTCTTTTTTTGGAATTAGGCACTTAGGGAATCATACGATTATATAGGGTTTTAGAAGTTTAGACATTTTCATATGGTTTTGAGGGTTTAGACACTTTCATTAGGGTACCATAGAGTTTAGTCTAGGGTGAACTTTCCTATTACAGGATTTTAGTGATTTAGGCATTTTTATAGGGTACCCTATGATTTTAAGCACTTTAATTAGGATACTCTAGTGTTTATGTTTAGGTTTAGGAACTTTAATACAGTATCCTAGAGTTTTAGACACTTTCAGAGAGAGTGAAAAAATGATGGGAGTTGTGGAAAAAATAAACTTCTTTCACTGATCAAAAGTGGAGCAGCATGGAGTTACCCATGCATTTAGGGTTGGCTTGGGTGAATTGGGAAAATTGGTTTTTTGATTTTTTTAGTTTTGTCCTTATTCAAAAAAAAATTTGCATTTGTTGGTTTTTGGTCGATTTTTTGTAGTTTCTTGGCTTGTCTCGACGAGAGGAATCTAAAAAATATAAAATTATTAGCCAAACTTAAAGTTTTGTGAATAAAGGCGAAAAATAATCCAAATTTACCACAAAAAACGACAAATGTGGAGCGCCCCCGAAAAATGCTCTAGTTCAAACTCTCTCACGTCCTCTCTACCTCTTTCTCTTCAAAAATGATACATGTACAACAAGTAGCTCCAACAAATCTCCAACACACTCACATAGTATCTGGAGCCCACACATACTTCACACTTAAGTGTGTGTGGGCTCTCCACACAATGTGAGTATGTTGGAGACTTGTTGAAAACTTTTGTTGTACATGTATCATTTTCTTTTTCGGATGGGACCACCTCCTCCCCAGCTCTCTCTCTCTCTCTCTCTCTCTCTCTCTCTCTCTCTCTCTGCAATGCAGCACTATTATGATGCACACAGTTATTACCGCAACAAACATTTTGTTGCCTCTAACAACCACTAACAACACTTAAGAGTGAGTTTCCAAATGGATTTTATCAAAATTTGATAAAATTAAGTCTTTGATTTTATTCATTTGTGAGGAGAGTTGATAAAATCTTAGATTTTTGCATTAAAAAATCTAAGATTTTATCGACTCTCTGCACGAATGGAAAAAATCAAGGCTGGATTTTATCAGATTTTGATAAAATCTAAATAAAATCCATTCGAAAACTCACTTTAACTCTATTATTGGGTACCAAAAAAACACTAACATCAAATAACTGTCACTAACTCTTTTCTTAACTCCATTACTGGAGATGCCCTAAAAAGGTCCAACAATTTTTTGACATAGACTGTTTCAGGCTTTTGACGAGAAAAACTTGCATGAAAATAGGTACTACCACGTGGTACTCGTCCGCGCATTTGAGCCATCCAAACATGCTTTGGACGGCTCAGATTTGTTGGTATAAAATTGCACCTAAAGTTTATAAAATGCCACCCTTCAATTTGGGCCGTCCGAAATATATTTGGAAAGCTTATATGCGCCAACGGGTTGTGGTGGTACTCGTTCAGCATTGAAGTTTTTCTCAATTCTGACGGTAGATTTCCTTATGTGCAATCAGTGGCGACACAAGGGATGCGGCGGTGCCTGGCTAGCCCTGGCCCCCTATAGAACTCTAAATATTTGGACTCTTGGTATCAGTTTTTAAGGTCAATTTTAAAAAGTTCTATGGAATTGACCCCTGCAAGTTCTTTGTGTGCATAATAGTTCTTAATCTCCTCACACATGTGCGGAAAAAAAAAACTCCATAAAAATTAAATTTATTAGCCAGTTTTTGATGAAACGTTAAAAATAAATGAAGATGACGAATATATACACTATTTTGTCTTTTCCTCAACCTAGCAAATGTCTTGTAGAATAGACGTGGTTCGGGCCCTGCTACGTCCAAATCATGTGTGGGCAACTGTGTGCATTGGTTTGGTGATCTGTGTGGGAGACAGTCAAATTCCTCGCATATAAAAAACTCACAAGGAGAAAACAGTCTTTGTAGTTGTTCTCACCATCCCAGTTGCACAATTCAAAGCTGAACAGATGTTTTTGTATACAAACAACATAGATGTCTAATAAAACTGCCGTAAGATTTCCAAGCAACAGCAGGAAACACTAGATTGAGAATATTGAGATCCTATTTTACCCACCAAAAATGAGCGAATCAACGAAAGTTGGCATTGTTTTTAGGTGTCTGAAATGGCTTCTCTTAACGTACGAAAGGAATAAGAAGGTATTCGGCGTAGAATAGCTGCAAAACAAAACAAGTGATGTTTTAGCATGAAATTAAACTGATACTAGGAGAATGGAATAGCTTCCAAGATACTCAAAATGAATAGGTTGGTCTCCATTTGATCTTCAACAGAGATGGTTTAAGGTCAATTGTAAAGCATGCTGGGCAGGTAAAAAAAAAAAACGTACTTCAATTTTAATTGGCATGGAAGCTCACTAAAAACTCCTTAGGATCGGCTCGTGACACAAAGACGCCAAAAGAAATACAAAAGACTTTTGTGGCATGCAAGGATAACAAATTTCCCATTGTTCAGTTACTAGTGATACGAGAAAGTTCTAAGTTGTGGTCCTGTGGATAGGGATGGGAATTTTTGACACGACACGAGAACCCGACAAGAAGTTATAGGGTTAGGGTTGACTATTTCTGACACGGAACACAAATATGACATGAGATGACACAATAACATGAAAAGCTAAATAAGTTGGGTTAAGGTTGAGAGCATTTTGACATGAACACGAGATGACACAACACGAATACGACATGACACGATGCCCACCCCTACCTGTGGACATATGATTTGGTATATAGGCCATATGAATATGAAATTACTACTGAAAACAAACGCAGTTTAGTCTATTAGAAGCTTAAGTTGCAGTTTGAAAGTGTCTAATCCATGGAATTATGCACTTACAAGATATCAGAAAAAAAATGAAGTTGTCTACTGTCTAAAAATTTGGCTTCTTCAACTGTACTCCAAAAACAAAATCACAATTCACTTTTTACTAGATCAAACTGTTAAGCTCTTTACTTGACCTATAAAGATGTAATTCACTTGCCTTCCATATGAACATGTAAAGTGAAGTTATTGATGCTTTGCTGTCAAGATCAACAGATCGAGCTCGGAGCCAAAGAGACGAGGCTAGGGCACAGTGGCCTAATACCTGCAACAAACACGAGTTTTAACCCATTAAAACATCCGTTAGTTATGTTATTCAACACAAGATGACTTTGATCCACACAAGCACTAACGAAAGACCCATGAGAAGGATTATCGGCCTCAAGTCTTTTAATTAGGTCCTTGGAAAACTGCCTCTAAGAGTGCAGTATAAATAACAGTTGACAATTAGCATGGTTATTGTTGAAGAATATGACGTACAGTCACAATCTTGCTGCTTAAGTAGGAAGAAGAAGCTCCAATCACCATTGCAGATCCATATCCTATCATTAGCATGCTAATGCAAAGCCAAAATACCTAGCCAAACCACAAAAAAGTTGTGAGCAGTTGCGAAAGCATTGGATAAGGGAAAAAGATAGAAGAGGAGCTTGAAATTCATTTAATGAACAATGTCCGTAATTTTCCCTTTGCTCTCATTTGTTGGCAATAGTTAAAGTGAAAAAGTAAAGGAAATAGAAAGGATTGGTTTTGCTAACTTTTTCTTGTCCTAGGCTGACACTGAATGACTGAATTCCATAGTCTCTATCGCCATCCACATCTGGTATGTCCTGTTACCAAACCATTCAAATGCAAAATAGCAATTATTTCTAGATTAAAACAAAAACTATTTGACAATCTCTTCTAAAAGCAAGTAAACCATTTTGTTCTCACAGAATGAGCAGACTGTTGAATACTAGTAATCAAATAGCGAAAGCTTTTACTATATTGCATGTCTGAATGTTTAAAGACTACAAACTAGGAGTTACCTTGAATAGAGCAATAATAGTCGAGAACAAGCACATGAAAGCAACTGCAAATGCCAATGATCTTGAAAGCACTATAGGTCTGTCAAGCACATATTTCTGCAGATTTTATCACCTCAATTAGTTGATCCAGTGTTTCTTGGAAAAAAGTTTACATAACACAAAAGGGTGATTAGCAACTACCTGGATGTGAATGAAAAAAGCCAGTTGAACGACGATTGCCCTCACAATCAAGATGCATGTTGCAGCAAGAAATGCGTTTCTTTTCCATCTGAGTAAGGGAAGCTACATCCAAAAAGAGCAAATTTAGATACTCGATCATACAGAGTAACATATCGTACTGAAGTGGTTATGGTGTTGATAGCTCAAATTACTGGTCAAAAAACTGAAGGACAGTGACCACACACACAAAACAGCAACCAGATTGAAAATCTATATCATGACTATAATTCTTCTATTAATTGAGAACATGCATGTCCCACATTATCATGCGCTTTTCAATTACTCAAATGATGGTTCACGGCCTCATTTTCTCAAAGGCCATTATGGAGCTCGCCTTGAGGCAAGGCATAACAAAAATGCCCCCGGTGTTGATTTGTAGGCAGAGCACTACAAAGGCATTTGCCCCTCCATTAAAGGTGTATGGTTTTCAAGCCTTTTTCTCCCAGATGATGAAATTGAAGGCATCAAGAGTCGGTTCATCAGAAGAATCAGTTCTTCCTGTTTTTTCTAGATGACTTATGGTGCTTTTAATAGTTGGATATACTAATGCAGCATGTTTTTATGCCTTAACATGCTTTGTTGTGAATTCTATCCACTATTTTCTTATTTTTTGTGAGACACCTTTGGATGGCGCAAACACTATCCCCCTCTTTTTATGGTATTTTGAATAAATCCTGTTTTTTATTTTATATAAATGAAAAGTGGAAACTCCAAGGGCTTATGCCTCGACACCTAGAGGTTTACGCTTCTTTCATATGATCCTACTTTCACATTATGTACTATTACGGTTTGCTACCTCTCCCTTTGATCTGTGGAAGCAGTTAGCATCTATTTCGAATTTTGTGAAAAAGTGGACAACAATTTTAGAAAGAGCAAAGATATCACAAAAGATGCCACAATCATTTTACTGTTCAGTCCAAGGTGGATACAACTTTCAAATATGCAGATCAGCCATTGAAGATGTAGTCACAGCTGATGAAGATGAAATTCTGATAACCCAAATCCAATGAGGGGTTGATCGAAACTAGCTGCTCAATGCATTACTATGCCTAATATTAAATAGCTCATATAAAAAAGGTACCTAACTATTGGTTGAACTAAAATAGGATAAAATGTTAAAACTCAAATGGCAAACAAGTGCCCCTTTATGTACGAGGAAGGAGCGCCAAGAATCAACATCCGGGGGTCAAGATGATGCAATCAAATCCGACTTTCTGATTTTTATGGAGTGATTACTCTCAGTAAGAAGCAGAGAACTTTACACAGGAGAATAAAGTAATAGGTCTTTCATGTTTGTTTGTTTGTAAGAGTTGGCTCCTCATTCAAGTGTGGTTTTGTTAGTTTGAATTATGGTGGCCACGTTCGGTTGGGAGCTTTGCTCCGGCTTTGTCAAGTTCTGTTTTGCGCTGACATCATCATTTTTCTCACTTTTCTCTCTATCTCTTTCCACTTATTACACCTGCTTACATCATCAAAACTAAACTAAACTCCCTCAAAACTCCCAACCGAACAAGGCCGGTAAAGTTTTGCACCTCCTAATAGGTTAAGATAAAAACATGGGTGTGGAAATTTACCTCAACAGAATATGCACTTCCCAATAGAAAGCTTACAATAAGAGCGCAGAGCAATGGGGGTGACTGAAACATGATTCCCAAAGTGAAACTCTGAAAAAAAAAATCCAACAAATTATGATGCCGAAATTTTGATCTGCATTATCGGTACAAGACTACAAATCTTATTCGTGAGAGGCAGCCTTCAAGTCTCAATGAAGGTGCTAATAAATCATCTGGTTAGTGTACAAAATTACGTTGAACTCAAAACTCAAAACTAAGTATGCATCTACTGGAGGATAGGGTTTACTGACCATTAAAAGAAATGTGGAGACGATTGCGATTCCTAACTCCATTGAAAATTCCCCAGAAGCTAGAGGAAGAAAAGGTTTATTTACCTAAATACATACACAGCAATAGCTTAGAAGCAAGAAAAACATTATGTACATGCAAAGCCTGTTTAAGCATATGGTTGTTGATTGCACTGAAAATTTTCCAATTACCTTGTCTATACCAACATCAAATAGCTGATTAAGTCCTACCACATAGATGTTCATTAGAACTGATGGCACTAATGCCTGCAATGTAAATGAAAGATGCTCACAAATATTTCCCATCAAGTGAAAGTAGTCCTATTTATCAGCTAAACCTTACCTTCAATAGTCCCACCAAAAATCGGATGGAAAAATCAGCAGTTGATTCCAAAGGAAGAAGAGAGACTGATGTTATTCCTATAAGCTGATCAAACAAAGTGGGTAAACATCCATCAGTAAACTCAACGCAAACTTTTTCTTCCCCAAGGTTTAGTTTGGATGACAGTATCTTGAGGGGACCATTCAAGCTTCCATAATTTCAATGTGTGGAAGGGATTCGAATCGAGAAGTGTGTTTAGCAGCTCAATCCAGAATCGCTTTCTCAAACTAAGTATACATCTGATCTTATAGTAGATTCGAGTTCAGTCCACGAGAAAGGAGATGGTGAATTTTAATATATTCGCTAAAATGTTTCTCATAAGTATCAGAAAACACTAAAATTAAACTATAAATTCCTGGGAACCGAATTTCATGCACTGAGATTCTTATTTCTACTCTAGATTAGAACAATCCAAACATAGCTAGTTATTTCCCCATTGACTGTGACAGAACTCTACTCACAGTGCCAATAACAGTATGTGGACGGGAAAACCGGTAAAACGCATTCAGTTGCCTGCAAATGTCACTTTGAATTGTCCCTGGATGATCATCCTCTTGCATTTTTGATGGAAACTCATCTTCTGAGAAGCTTTCCAAAAACTCTGTGGTTGTTTTACTCACACTTCTTGTAGCATTTAAATCTGAATTGCTGCAATATCTGGAGCAACAGCATCTGAAACGCTTCTTGAAGCTGTGGTTATATGCAATGCTTTGTATCTGCCTCACTGGGAGTTGAATTTGTGTAACTGAGCCTACATAAGTACAACAACCGAAGGATCACCACATGGGCAGACATGGGAATTGGAAATGATTGAAAACAAATTGAAATTAAATAACTGACTACATCATTCTCGAACAAGAAAATATTACAAACTCATCAAGTGCTTCGAAAGCAGAATATCATCAATGGCCAGAGGTACTTAGAGCAAGTCCGCTCGATGGAACCAAAATGACTTTTTGCCAGAAGTACTGAGAGCAACTCCAATAAATAGCAATGCTGCTCCACCGGTTTTGTTTCATTTTGGCACAGTGGCAAATTCAGACCAATGACTTAAACTCATCTCATTGTTCGACATGGATCATTTGGCTTGGATGGTGTGAGAGATTTGGCAAAGCCGAAGTTGGTGGCAAATTTGGAACCAAAGATGGAAAAATTTTGGCAGAAAAAGATAGCAAAAGGTAGACTTGAATTTTACCAAAACAAAATCTACCAAACTATGGCTTTAGTCACTTTTTGAATTTTACGAGAAGTTGTACAGGGTTGCGTAACTTTTGTCTTTAGTCACTTTTTGTAATATTACAACAAGTTTTTTTTTTACTTTTTGGATAGACTTTAACTTGCAATACACATCCAAAAAATAAAAATCAATTCATATAAAAATAATTGAAAACGAAACACAAGGAGGACAAAACAGTGAAAAATTTTGGAGATAAATTTTCTGAGAGGAGAACCAAACAAATAATCTTAGAGCGACAACATCCCGGTCATCGTTCTTAGGATGTTGCAGCTTACATGACTCTAATAGAATGCACCATGTAGGATCCATCCAATGGTGTATTTAGTATTACCACAGTCCCCATCAGATCAGATCATACCCAAATGTGGTTGCAAAATGCAGTTAACTACGCATGCATTTATCGAAAATTGAGGGCTTTCTTGGTAAGCAAATTGCATTCAATGTATCTTGGTACAAATGTAGAATTTTCAAGTTCACTAAAGAACTGATTCGAGACTGAATCCTCAATAGAAACGGAGTGTTAAGTTAGGCTGTAACATGATTGAAGTTCTTCCCATGTAGCAAAGAATTAATAGAATAATCGATGAAAAGGGAAATTATATTGGGAAAAACACACCTTGATCTTGGACGGAGGATTTCAAAGGGAGGACGAATGAATATGACTGAAGCATGGCTCTCTCTCTCTCTCTCTCTCTCTCTCTCTCTCTCTCTCACACACACACACACACAAAAACCCAAGGAGATACGGAGAGACAATTAATAGATGTGAATAAATACATGCATGGCCGCTACACATTGCTTTGGTGTTCATTTGGCACTTGCCAATGAACTCACACTTGGCTATCGCTGTTTTTTGTATTTATCTATGCGGATTCTCTGCTTGCAGTTTCAAATTGAATATTAGATAGGAATAGAAAGGATCCGGTGGGTGTTATGCGCCAAAATTACTAGGGGTGTACACGGTCCGGATCGGATCGGATCGGATTGGCATGAATCCTATCCTAATCTACGAGTCATGGTTTTTAGAAAATACAATCCGTGTCTGGACCAAAAGTTACACGGTTCGGTTCTAATCCGATCTGTGAGTCACGGATCTGTTCCGGTTTTATCCATGGATTACATGTTATATATAAACAAGTAACAAAGTTATATATGGTTTAATAGGGCATTCTTGTTTACGGTAGTTGTAATCTGACATAAGATTAAAATCAAGAAGCATCTCAAAGAACATTATTCAAATTCTATAAATACTAAGGGCACCACAAGTCCACAAACACAAAAGTTTGTACCACGCAAGCATGGAGATATACCATAATAATTTGGTCTCTGATTATAGTAGAACTTAGTGTAACAGTTTAACCCCTAAGTTTTGAAAGAGATCATAGTTTACATCCTAGTCTGTGTAGTAGAAGTTTGTGTAAAATTATGTGTGTGTGTGTATATAGTTATATATAATAAAAATCTCACGGTCCAGATCGGTTAATCCACGGTTTCGAAATCAAAATCAGTGTTCGAACTGCAAGTCACGGTTTACTATTTTTTCAATCTGTGTCCGGACCATGAATCCACGG